>CM066923.1:10045386-10427886 GCA_033964015.1 Scolanthus callimorphus | reverse complement strand
TATGCAAACAACGCTTCGACAATAGCTGTATTCACACTAGAGACGAGTTTCCCGTCTGAGACGAGTTTCGATTCTCGCCTTGAATATGGTTCCCTGTTCTTCTGTGATCACGTGAAAACAATTTTTTTGAAGGAGAAAGTTTAGACACAGATAACAAGCAACTGTTTCTGAGCAGAATTGACATAAAGCAGGAACTTTTTCTGACGAGAAACTCGTCTCAGACGAGTTTTCCGTCTCTAGTGTGAATACCTGATTACTAGAGTTTCAACTCACAGTGAATTCAACGGACAAAACTCCATTGAAATAACAAGCTTACAACGCGACTACTATAAATATTACTACTACTGAAGTGGCGACAAATTTGTTTCACTTAGTCGCGAGTTTGCGACTTGGCGAAACATTTTCAAGCAGACGTGTGCCCTGAATTTGCCGAACAATTTACGCTGTGCCCGTGGCACTTTGTGAAAACGTGCAAAGGAAACGTTTGCGTGTCTTATTTACTAAAGTGGGCTAATTTAACGAGATTTATTTACAGCTCGATTATTTTTGTTAATGATCGCCTATGTAAGTGAATCAAGGACGCATCGCTGATTCCTGTCGAACTAAAAGCATTTGCTTCAACGTTGATATACTAATGCGTGCGCTTTCTGTGGGGCTTAGGCCTAGTCTAAACGTCGAGCCAGCGTCGTGCCGAACCGAAATATTGGATTGAACTCGACGCTGGTGCGACTCTAGCACGACGTTTAGAGCCAATTTTTAATTCGGTTCGACCAAGCTATTGGGCTCGACATTCTCTGTCGCGCTACCCGACTGTAGCACGACTTGGCTCTAAATGCCGTGCCATCGTCGCGCCGAGTCTGATGCATAAATTATAGAATAAATTTAAAAAAGTGTTTTGCTAAGAATCCAGGCCTGTCACGTGGCCACAGGAATCCCCAAAACTTCGCATTGTCGGCTCGACACTGGCTCGACGTTTAGAACCGCTACCGCGCCAGCGCCGAGCCAAATTAGATTCGGTTCGGCACGACGCTGGCTCGACGTTTAGACTTTGCAAAATATTCATAACTTGCGATGCGGTGCAACCTCGTTCCCAGGGTTCTTTCCACAGGGAGACCACCTAAAAAAAACAGAAAATCCGATATGGCGGGCGGCGGGAAGAGCGGGCGGAAATCGGAACTAGAATTTATCTTAATGATTTGCGTCATCGTCCCGGCTGTCCGGCCAGCCATATCGGATTTAAACTGTTTTTCTTAGGCAGTCTCCCTATGGAATGGCCCAGCCTTTGTCAGGGTCTTCTTCCGTTCCGAGTGACCCGCCATCTTGAAAATTACCCAGAAGACCCTGCATGGAACGAGGTTGTGCGGTGAAGTCATAGAGGCGTGGAGGAACTTCCTAGAGGCCTAGACTGGAACTTTCGATTCGATGAAAGGTTGGAATCTGAGAACCAGAACCCCAAGGGGGTACTCAGGCAAAAACATGACGGGGGCCGGTACGATATATTTTTGGGGGTTTAAAATTTACACCATCTGGCTGTATTTTTGGGGTCAAGAGATCTTCCGCGTATTTTTTTAGGTCTTAAACAAACATCTCCCTTCCCCCGTCATGTATTTGTTTTCTTGACTCCCTTACATAGAGCGATCGACGTACAGTCAACTCCGGTATCGCCAGCAACTCGCAATCACAAGCACTTGTTGAGCCAACAGGAGCCCATAGTAGGAGTCTCCAACTGGCTTATAAAATTGAGGCGCCGTTTTTCCTGACCTATCTATTTTTAGAATAGAGTTGCTGGGTTAATTCTTTGTTTGCTGGTTACGCTAGAGAGCATACATAGATTAAGATGAAATTAGAACAATGGGAGGTATTCACACGTAAGTTGTAATTGTGCCATGAAGTGTTCTAAAAATAGATCGTCAATAAAAACGCTGCCTCGTGGACCCTTATGGGTGATGGTTGCTCCTACTAATGGGCTCCTGGTCCCAATCAAGAGTCGACAAGAGGCCTCGACAATAAGCTTCGATGTGAGCGCTACTGTTATTGAGGGAGGCCTACTCTGGGGTCTTATCTCGTTGCGATTTTAAAATGCGAGATAAAGCGAGATAAAGCGAGATAAGTAAAAAATGTGTCAATTAGGCGAGCTGCGAGATAAGACGAGATAGGGCGACATAAGGCGATAATAAGGTCCCAGAGCAGGCTTTCAGGGAGCGTAATTCGAGGCACTAAACTGCGATCCGCGAGCGTCCGTTCTACTGAGAGTTGACTTGTTTTAAATTTGATCTTATCACGTGTCGTAGGTGTCGGCTGTTTGTACGTTATGGAAGACCTGTGGTGAAAAGGGATTCCTGTTGCGGTAGAACTTGAAGTAAATGAACACCACACCCGCGGCGACGGCAAGGAGTAGTATGGTCACCACAATACCAACCACGACTCCCACATGATGCTTCTTCTTCTTGTCTGCAATCAACAAAAGTATAATGGGCTCTGAGTCAATAGGCCATGAGGCCGAATGGGCTATTGACACAGAGGCCATGAGGGGGAGAGGAATAATTGTTTTTATTTTTTCAGCGGTCCGGTATCCATCAAATCGCGCGCTCTGATTGGCTCGCGAGCGGGCCGGAATCCTACGATCCGGGCCCCGGGTCCGGATGAATCGCGCGCGCGCTAATTTCTGTGAAGTTTTATGCTGTTTCAGTGAAAGCAAAAAAATAAATATATTATTTACCGGCTTGGGTAAGTCAAATCACACGCAGGTCAATTTGTATAGCCAAAAACGTTTGCTGGTCTGGTCATTTCTGGCTTTCAAATTCGACACGTTTCGCTACTAGCACGGCAAAAAAAGTAGAATAATCGCAGGTTTTACTACTGAAGAAAACCTAGGGAAGACCCAAGGTTTTCTTCCGTCTTCTTCTGTCTTCTCCGTAGAGAAAATATTCTTGGTGTTTTCCGAGGTTTTCTCAGGTCTTTCCGTTGTTGTACAATCTAACAAATATTCTGCGGGTAAACTCGGAGTGGATGACGCGGTATTACCTTGAGTATCCCACTCGTAATCGTAGTATAGATTACTAGGGTAAACCCTGAAGTAATCTCGGGTACTTTTGGGTGAGAAAACTTGGGGTTTCGCGGTATTAAAACACACAAGGTTTTCCGCGAGTTTTCCCCTGTCATCTACAGGTAGAAAACCTGCGGTCGTCGCAGGTTTTCTCAAGTATTCTTCACCCCCTTTTTGTCACCCCGATTTGGTGCGTATTCTGCTGGTAATCCACTAGAGAAAACCCGAGAAAAAATCTGTTTCACATTCGAGAGAAGACATCAGGTTTTCTGTGAGTTTTCCCGTGTCATCTACAGGTAAAAAACCTGCAGTCGTCGCAGGTTTTCTCAAGTTTTCCTCACCCCCTTTTTGTCACCCCGATTTGGTGCGTATTCTGCTGGTAATCCACTAGAGAAAACCCGAGAAAAAATCTGTTTCACATTCGAGAGAAGACACCAGGTTTTCTGTGAGTTTTCCCGTGTCATCTACAGGTAAAAAACCTGCAGTCGTCGCAGGTTTTCTCAAGTTTTCCTCACCCCCTTTTTGTCACCCCGATTTGGTGCGTATTCTGCTGGTAATCCACTAGAGAAAACCCGAGAAAAAATCTGTTTCACATTCGAGAGAAGACACCAGGTTTTCTGTGAGTTTTCCCGTGTCATCTACAGGTAAAAAAACCTGCAGTCGTCGCAGGTTTTCTCAAGTTTTCCTCACCCCCTTTTTGTCACCCCGATTTGGTGCGTATTCTGCTGGTAATCCACAGAGAAAACCCGAGAAAACATCTGTTTCACATTCGAGAGAAGACACCGGGTTTTCTTAGAGTTTTCCCGTGTCATCTACAGGTAAAAAACCTGTAGTCGTCGCAGGTTTTCTCAAGTTTTCCTCACCCCCTTTTTGTCACCCCGATTTGGTGCGTATTCTGCTGGTAATCCACTAGAGAAAACCCGAGAAAAAATCTGTTTCAAATTCGAGAGAAGACACCAGGTTTTCTGTGAGTTTTCCCGTGTCATCTACAGGCAAAAAACCTGCAGTCGTCGCAGGTTTTCTCAAGTTTTCCTCACCCCCTTTTTGTCACCCCGATTTGGTGCGTATTCTTCTGGTAATCCACAGAGAAAACCCGAGAAAACATTGTTTCACATTCGAGAAAAGACACCAGGTTTTCTGTGAGTTTTCCCGTGTCATCTACAGGTAAAAAACCTGCAGTCGTCGCAGGTTTTCTCAAGTTTTCCTCACCCCCTTTTTGTCACCCCGATTTGGTGCGTATTCTGCTGGTAATCCACTAGAGAAAACCGAGAAAAAATATGTTTCACATTCGAGAGAAGACACCAGGTTTTCTGTGAGTTTTCCCGTGTCATCTACAGGCAAAAAACCTGCAGTCGTCGCAGGTTTTCTCAAGTTTTCCTCACCCCCTTTTTGTCACCCCGATTTGGTGCGTATTCTTCTGGTAATCCACAGAGAAAACCCGAGAAAACATCTGTTTCACATTCGAGAAAAGACACCAGGTTTTCTGTGAGTTTTCCCGTGTCATCTACAGGTAAAAAACCTGCAGTCGTTGCAGGTTTTCTCAAGTTTTCCTCACCCCCTTTTTGTCACCCCGATTTGGTGCGTATTCTGCTGGTAATCCACTAGAGAAAACCCGAGAAAAAATATGTTTCACATTCGAGAGAAGACATCAGGTTTTCTGTGAGTTTTCCCGTGTCATCTACAGGTAAAAAAGCTGTAGTCGTCGCAGGTTTTCTCAAGTTTTCCTCACCCCCTTTTTGTCACCCCGATTTGGTGCGTATTCTGCTGGTAATCCACAGAGAAAACCCGAGAAAACATCTGTTTCACATTCGAGAGAAGACACCGGGTTTTCTTTGAGTTTTACCGCGTCATCTGCTGGTAAAACCTTGAGTCGTCGCAGGTTTTCGTCTTGCATCGCGAGTTAACCGGCCGCGTCATTCAAATTTTCTTCATGGTTTGCCTGTGGTGATCATCCCTATGTGTATATGCGGTCCATGGGTCAGCGTACATAAGTTTCAAAATGGCGGCGTCCTCTCGTATTGACCGACGTCTCAAGAAAGAACTGCGACTTGTTCGTTCAGATTGGTAAGTTTTTGCACTGCTCATTGCCCAGTTGAGCGTGAAACGGCTATAATTTGTTCTAAAAGTTTTCGCGTTGAAAACAGATAGTTTTGAATTCAAGTGAAAACTTTGTGTTGTCAAGGAAACATTGCTAGACAAACTTTGAGTTTTCCCATGATAAGGTATATGTTTTCACGTCATAACTCCCTGTTTTTAACGCTGAAACATTTCGACAAAATAGCCGGATGCCCAAGGTTTTTTTTTCCAAGGGGGTTACTAAAGAAAATGAGCTCTTCCGTAGGGGGGTTCGGCTTAAAAATGGAATGGCCCTAGTTAATTTTTTTGGCAATGGTGTGCTTGCATCATGGCCACTGCTAAGGGACTGTTCGTTAATTACGTCGCAGGGGGGGCTGGTGTTTTTTTCTGCTTGTAGGTTTTCTGAAAACTTACCCCCGTACAAAAAAAATAGTTTCAATTTCTACCCCCTTCGAAAAACGGCTATTTGAAATTTTACCCCCCTCCCCTGCGCACTAATCCAAAGCTAGTATCAGTCTCCTATTTTCCAAATGGCATCTAAAGTAAGTACGATTGTTGACGAGAATGTACCGGTAAAACAAGCTCTAAATGGCAAGAAAAGAGAAGAGAAGTTCAGCAGAAATCATCCGGATTCGATACAGTGTTCTGCGTTTCACGCAATCGCACTCAATCTCAATCCATCCTAGTCTGTTGAAAATTTGCATGACATTGAAATGCACCCCCCAAAAGTTTCGAGTGTTCTAAAATTTTACCCCCAAAATTTTCGACGTTCTGCAAAATTTACCCCCCCTATAAAACCACCAGCCCCCCCTGCGACGTAATTAACGAACAGTCCCTAAAGGCAACATGTAAGTGTGTATCGAACTGTCATGCAAAGCTGGAGAAAATGCTCAAAATTAACAAAAAACTACCCCCAAGATAAACAAGAAGTGCTAGTATTTATATTTATATTCTTTTTTTTTATATAGAATTATTTAGATGTTTGTAAGATTCCAAAAAAGTTATGGCACAGGCCATGCAATTTAGTTATTTATGCACTTTTCTTTTACAGGCTTAAAACTCAGATAAACAAAGTGGATGATGCCAATAAAAAAGTGTTGTGTGAAGATGTGAAAACAATATTGGAAAGACAATTTGGTGAACTAAGCAATCATGACATGGGTCATATCATGAGTTTAGCCTTTCCTGGAATAACAAGGAAGAAGCACAGTTCTGGATATAAATACCATTATTACAATATTTGTCTAGTTAATGAGTTGCAAGTTAAAGAAAAGGACATGGGAGAGAGTGTCAACAATTGTCCTATAGCAACAACATCAGCCGCAAATGTGAATATTCAAGGGATGAATGCAATATTACAAGAGAAATTGAGCTCTGCAAGAAAACAAGTATCTGAATTAGAAGGAAAGCTTGAAGATTACATCGTCAACAGTGAAATGTCATACACATATGAGAAAGACATCTTTCCATGTATATCTTCTAGCATGTTAACATCAACTAAGTCTCTTGGAGAAAATAATCAAATTGGAAGTGGTGTATTTGGAACCTGTAGTCTGAAATTCTACCGGAATATTCCAGTGGCAGTAAAGGTTTTGAAAGAAAGCCCCTTTTCAGATGTGCTATTTGAAGCTAGAATACTAAGAACTTTGGAAGGCCACCCAAATCTACCAATTCTGTTTGGAATTAACCCAAAGCTATCAAAAGAAAAGTATATTGTTACCAAATTTCATGGAAAAGGTTGTAAGCCTGTGACACTTCACTATTTCTTACATAAACTAGATGCTGAAAAAAGTTATATCCAGCTACAAGACATTCCTCATATTTGCCTTGGGATAGCACGTGGAGTACAATACATCCATATTAAAAAACTACTACACAATGATATTAAAAGTGATAACATTGTCATTGATTTCATGGACAGCAAGCCCTCTCCAGTTATTATTGATTTTGGAAAATGCTGCAAGATTCAGAATGGCAAAGGTAAATTCATACCACTGAGCAAAAGAAAGGAGTACTTGATGAATCATAGCCAAATTGCACCTGAGCTGGTTGATGGATCAGGAGTGCAGACTGTTCGCTCAGACGTTTATTCTCTGGGCAAGGTTTACGAGAAAGTATGCAGATGTGTTAGTCAGAACCTCCCATTTTATAACTCTCTTGGTCATCTTGCAGAAGAATGCATTCAACAAAATGCAAATTTACGTCCATCAATAGACACACTTATTTATGAACTCAAGTGAATGACAAGAATATTATAAATCATGTAGCAGAATGTCGAAATATAGCCGCTTGGCTTGAACATCTTGCTTTGGACAATTGATCAATTGCAATACAAACAAATAGAAACTACTGTGTGATGATGCAGCTTGTTTTATTGATAGCTTTAACAACACAGACTATTTGCTAAAGGAAGTAACAAAAGTCATTCAGTATTATTCATTGGTCCATTCCACTTAAAATCCTCCCCCCTCACCCCAGTTTTGGTCCTGGATTTCCACAGGGATTTTTTACCTTGGACTTCTACATGTACCATGCAAGAGAGCCCGGATTTCCACGGGGTCCATGCAATAACCTGGAATTTCACACAAGAGATTATGGATTTTTACAATAGGGAGTTACAAATTTTAAATGGAATGGCCCATTGTGTAAAGCTAGAAGATATCCATACCCCCACTACATAGGGAATTTACATATATGATCCACCCTGTACCTGTGGAATTTCCGATTCCAAAATAAATGTAGGTAAAATAAGACCAGGATTGCCTACTGAAAAATTATACTCTCTTCCCTATGGAATTTGCAATCCCTTTTGAGGTATGGATATTTTATAGAATAAACCATTTGATAATAAACCAGTGACTTTTATCATATACATGCAAATACCTGTGACATAACAAAGATAGCTGACTCAAAACCTGATACATTTTGTTCACTCATGGGCTACATGTATATAATAATAGTTATCAGAAAATGAAATCCAGTATTTAATTCTACACATCTGTATTAGTAAAACTGAATTTTCAAAACTTCATATTCTGGCTTATTATTTTTTTTCAGTGAATGTATGGGAAAATACATTGAAACAAGATTGGATGGGCATCAATGCCGTCCAAGCTTTGACTTTACATATTGACCCATACATTTCTTTGTAAAAAGTAAGCCAGAATATGAAGTTTTGAAAATTCATAACTCAGCAAGTTTTCAAGGAATAATTCTTTTGAAACTTTGCAGTTTTACTAATACAGATGTGTAGAATTGAAAACTGGATTTCATTTTCTGATAACTATTATTATTAATCAATATTGCATGGAAAAGGCCTAACCAAGATCCAAGTATTTATTTGCCCAACATGCTATTTTTGTATTTATTTATTGATATTTTGATTAGTAATTGCTTATTGGGTGGTTGATGCAGTTTAGTCACCCGGCAGTGTTGATACCATCAATATGTTTTCTCGTTCATGCTGGCCATGTGCAACCACAACTCTGGACTTGATTCTTTGTTGAGGAATAAAACAGGATGGTCCGAACACATCAAAATCGTTACTGCATATTTTTAAAAGATCACCATAGTGTCTTTCAGCTGGGTGTTTATTGTACCAATTGACTCGAGCCATGTAAAAAATAAAGTAATTGCTTGATGATGGGTAGATAACTTTGATTCTATGTCGAAAAAAGAAAGATACTTCCCCAACTCTGGTTTCACTGTTCATATTGCAGATTAATCTTCCTTCGTGCCCAGCCCAATTTGCAAGTACATATGCATTTCTAAGAGTTCTACTCAAAGTTGATCCATAAAGGACAGACCCAATTTTGGTAGATGCAAACCGTGAAATTGTAAATGGAATACTGAGCATTTCACTTTCTACACCAAGTAGTTTTGAATAACTTTCCTGAGGTATCTCACATCATCGACATCTAACGTTGCATCTTTTAATGGTGGGTGGCATTCTAAAAAGGTATTATCACTCCAGTCTGAGCTATCCAGATTGCTAATGTCCACAGTCCTTTGCCTTCTGTAGGCAAACATACATTCCACTGGATCCATTGTTGTCTTGACAGAACCTTTTGATTGAGATTCAGGAAAGAACTGCTCAAAATGATCAGAAAACATTTCAGGGGAGGTGTACACTTTAGATTTAGCCTGATTCTGGAACTTCCTCATAAGTTGTACTTCAATTGACCTGTTGTTCGTGTGAAAGGCTCCCAAGATTCCATTGTACCGTTCAAAACTAAAGCACCAGAATCCATGAAATGGTCCATAGTCTGTTAAACATTCCGCAAGATGACAATGGAGGTGCATATTTGGGGTTACTGAGTCGGCTCCATACAAAGAAACAAACTTATCTAAAAACTTCATCATAAAATCATCACCATTGAAATATCTTCAACTGTTATCACTTTCTTCCCCAAGTACTTGCAAGCATTCACAAACAAAGTCCAACATTCAAGGTGTTCTTTGGGAAGGATCCCTTGGAGTGATGGAACAGAATATAGTAACACCCAGCTCTGCCATTGGTCTGCAGTGAACCCTCCAAAGGCATTTTCAATTTTCCCTGGAATTCGTCCAATATCCTGAGGGACTATTGTGGCATCAACACGTTTTTGGATCTCTTCAAAATCTTCTGACTTTAACAGAGGTTTCTCCACCGACTGCCAAATATTTTTCATGATGTGCTTTGCAGTTCCAAGAAATAAATTGTGCATAGGGTCTATTACAAATATTGAATGCAGTCAAAATATTGCAGCTCATGGAGTACAGAATACCTTGCCCCAGCTTGCGAACAAAATGCCTGCTGGCGAGTGGGAGTGGTCTCAAGCAGAGACTCCTTTGCTTGTTCTTTGTGTTCATCAGAAACTCTTGAGAGCCATTCATCTCTGGAGAAACCAGAAAAGTCTAACTTCCCATCTATATAGAAATTTTTCTTGCATCTGGAGCATCCCTGATTGGCCATGTGACCCATGAAACCCCCTATCTTTCGAGAGGCTGGAATGTCACAGGAAACACACAGTAAACCTATCTTAAGTTTCTTCGTCACCCAGCTACCATGGACTGAAAATCTATGTTCCTGATTCCACAGCTGTTTTAGTTCCTCAGTCAATGGTTTAAGGAATGTGTTGGCTGTCAACTTTGGCTCAGACGGGCCAGGCAGTATACCAACAATCAGCACATTCTCTATAAGATAACGTTCTTTTCTTGGTAAATCCATTACTACCAGGTACACAACACCAATAGATCCTGGGGAATGTTTGTGTGGCCTAAACCAGTCAATGTTCAACATAAGTCCAAGACTATTTGATCTCGAAAGAAACCCATTTGTAGCAAGACCTTGCCAGACTCTTCCTTGGTGAATATCTGCCATTACGTTCTCAGGAACTAAATAATTTCGCCACTCTTGGCACTTCTCCCAGAAACCAGGACGTTTAAGCAAATTCTGGATGCCTGTTACCAATGAGTGGTAGGGATACACCATACGGGGATATAGAATTGTTCCATGAGCAGTCCGTGCCATTTTCAGTAGAAATTCCCCACATGGACCTGAAGTTAAATGATTTAATCAATAAATCTGTAAAAAAATATATCTATATTTGCTTCCGACAAATTGGCTAAGATTTTCTAATTACATGGGGCAATTAATTGAACACCAATTTTGAAATATAGCACACAAAAAAATTCAGAGATGTCTTAAGTGGAACAAGGGGGTCCACTGTAGCTTGGATATTATTAAAAGTATTAAGGCAAATAAAGATCGAAGTATGTTAATTATTGCTAAAAGATGCCTCCTACTGTCCTCCAAGTTTGATATTCATCAGGAATATTATAAAAATTGGAGGAATATTATAAAAATTATGACCGAATTTATATTTAAAGAAAATGCACTTGGACGTTTTGTGGAGTCACCTTAAACACCAACCAGATGTTTTTCAAAGCATTATGAGTCATTTTCAGATAAACTCTTACCACTTCTACTGCGATGAGGGTGGTGAGGCCATGGGACAAACTTGCACTTAGCTGACAATTTTCTGCCATTGCGTATCTCAATACAGTCTTCAAAGCATAAATTGATTTGCATTTTGGGCAAACAACATACTTCTCAAAGTTGTCCTTCAGCAAACCCAGTGCTTTCTTCACCTTATAAAGTGAGTTTGGACAAACTCTAGCAAGGCTTTCCATTGTGGTATCAAAAGTACCGATGACAGAAAAGAATTGACAAAGAAATTTCAAAAGCATTGTCACCGCTGTGTCAGTAACAGAGAAATTACTTTGCCATGACATGATAAATAGTATTAACCATGTTATCAAAATTTGAATCTTTGTATCAGATGTGGGCAAATCATTGACTGTAGACCTTGATTGATTGACTGAAATAGCTGATTGTTCGGTTAGAACTTTTTCATGTGAATTATTACTATCATCAAAGTCTCTAACAATTTCCTCTCTTGCATCATCCCATGTTTCAACAGGTGGCTCCTGTGGCAAAGCACTCTCCTCAGAGAAGTCATTTTCTATTTCAAAAAACTCTTTATCTTCTTCCCCAAGACCCTTTTCTTGAACAATCATAATCAATTTTTCTTTTGCATTAGAAGAAACCTCCTCATCAAAAACAGCAATGTTGTTTTCAGAATAACTTATGTCTTCGTCAGAGTAGTTATTAGGGACATCAATAGTTGTTTCTTTGTCAGTTGAAAGTGATTGCATCCCTGCTTCTTCAGCAACAGAATTTCCCTCATCACTGGACTCAGTTGTATTTTCCTTCTCACACATAGGCAGGTGGTTCCTATCATTTTCAGGAAAAATACTGTGCTCACCAAGGGAACAACTTGATGCATTAATAATTATTCCTGTTCCAGAAGTTGAAGATAGTGCTCCTGTTTTCTCAGCAGCAGTATGTTCTTCACCACTGGTAGCTCCTGTTTCTTGAACAGCAATGTTTTCCTCACTAGTGTCTGTAATTCCACTGTTTTTCTTCTCACAAATAGGTAGGTGGTATTTTAACCCTGAATAAGATAGCCCTTTGCCGCAATTTGGGCATGATTTTCTTCTTCGTTTTGCAGAATTATACATGGCTCTAAAAATAAAAGTAAAAATATTATTTTAGATAACTCAAAGTTCAGAAAATTACATGTATGTCTTGGCAAAAGTACCAGTAAGGGTGCCTATTTTGTAGCTCTAGTGTCATTTAAATTTATACCCCTGCACAGAGGAAACAACTTATACCAGTCTCCATTTAGAGGTGGGTGTTCTATGTTGGCCAAACAGCCCAACATCAAGAACAATAGGACCATAGAACAATAGGATGATTGGACAAATAAAGCTGGAACACAAGAGAAAACTGATAGCCAACCCAACAGCCCAAAGAACCAACAGCACAATGACCCAACAGCACAACTGGTCTGTTGTACTGTTGGGTTGCTGGGTCATGTGCTGTTGGTTTGTTGGGCAGCACAACCACCCACACCTCAACAATTCCTTCCTTCTAAATTCTTTTTTTCATGTACACACAAGTTCACGCTCCTCTCTGTCTCACATCTATCACATTTCTCACAAGGACTATCTCGGCCACGGTACTGGGCCAGCGTTGGGTCTGTTTGGTCCAACATAAAACCCAATGTCGAACACCCACGTCTATTATGGCGACACATTCGAAACAAAAGACCAGTACAGTAAAAGCATGCAAATTCCTTAAATCAAAAAACATGTTGAGCATGAGGGGGGTTACAGTTTGGGTGTAATTTATTTACTCAGGGGCAGAATGATCCATATTTTATTTTTTTACAAGGAATTGCAGCGATAAACAACTATAAGTGGTCCCGAATAAGTACACAAAGCCACAGTTTCGGTTACAATAAGTATATTATTCATAACGACACAATGTAAGAAATCAAAAAAAAAATTTTATCGCCAGACATCAATCATATTGTAACTACGTACAGTAAGTTAAGTTATAACTTACATAACTTGAACATTTCATAGGCAAGCCTAAGTTTTCTCATCATTATTCTAAGTTAATATATCACTCCAGAAGTGCAACTCCTACTCAAAAGTATCATTTTGCTTACATTAAGAACTCACCTCTGGGAACTCGAGATATTTAAGCATTTTAAAACCGTCGTCTAGAGGTGGTAGAGCTCTCAAGAATGTTGACTTTCTTCTTTAAAATATGTTTGGACCTTCTATACTTAAACTTTAGCGAATATTCGGTTCATGGACGACAAGACAAGATTCCGCAATATGAAAATAATGTAGAGAGCATCAATTTCTGTAAGTGAAGCAACCACTTGGCATTTCAAACGCAGAAAAGTTCGATGAAAGCAGATCCAAACAAAGCTCAGACGTAAACGGCGGGAAAAGCCACGCAGAAATGGACTGGGTTCCAGCGAAATCATTGTTTGGTCATGACCAAATATGGGTACCCAGAAGTCCTTGGTGCATTTAATGAGTATCAAAAATGCGCGGCAAAGGACACTCGGTCTAACGGTTCTGATTGCACGTTGTCGATTTCGAGTGTCTATCTTTACAAAGAGTTTCTTCTGTTCCAAGCCATCTTTTTACCTTTTAATATGAGTACTATATCAGCGAAATCGGTCCACTCTGACTTTAGGACGATCCTTACAAAACTAAGTGTGCTTCAGGCGATACAGGAGACAACAGCAGCGACCAAGGGCAAAACAGAAGATGTTGGCGTGAATGTTGACATCATCGACGGGAATTTGACAACTTTCTCCGATATGGTGGCAAAAACTTTTGAAGAAATGGAAACAAGGATAGGAAATAAGATTGTGGACGCTACATCAAGACTCCTTGATCGGATCGAGGCCCTCGAAGAGAACCTTAAGCAGCAGACTGAAGGTGATACTTCACGTTCAGAACTACAAACACCACAGCGTCCAAAATCAAAGAAGAAAGGAAAGCACCGAAACCCCGATCTATCGGTAAGTGAAGTGGCCAAATTCATTGTTATAATTTAGGGATTGAGAGGTTTTAGTGTTTTAGGGGTTAAGATAACCAAAAAAATTTATTGCACTTTGACTTTTTGAGTCGGCAAGTCAAAGGCGCTTCGATCTAGAGGGGACGCTACTGCTGAAGCGGCGGTATTCACTGAAGTTGGTAGAACTATGCTGTTTATTTATCATGGATGCTATTGTGCCAAATCGGCGGCATATTGCATAGGCGCATAAATTGTGATGTCATTGTTTACAATTTGCCTCATCGCGCATGGTCATGTAATGTTCTGTTTATTATATAAACATCAACCGGCGTGTCGGCGAAGCGCGAAACGACCGCAATTCAATGAAATACCAATTCTAATTTTATTTGAGTTAAGCTTATGCACTGGTCAATATATACTTTGCAAAATATGCTCAATTCCTGAATAATTTTTCTCCTTCTGAGAAATTTATGCATTTTGGTTGAGTTTGGAAGTTCTTCTTACAAAGTGCAGTGAAAAGTCACATCTGAATTTTGATTGGCTGCACGCAAGAACATTGTTTTCCAAATATGGTGTTTAGTGATCGCGAGTTGTTTGCTGGTTGTCACATCAGATTCATTTGTCTGTTACACGTTTCAACTCAGTTATATGTTTCTGTGTTTATATAATAAAACATTTGATTTTATAAACGTCAGTACTTTACAGGGATTTCTGCCACTGAGAAAAACGGTATATTTTCACATGTGAGAATACGATATTTTTACATGTGAAAATATCAGCCAATCAAATGTCTTCTCCTGTAGTATAACAACTTTCAGTTTCGACAGGAATCAACTCTACACACTCTGTGCGTCCATTTGTTATTCTCTATGTAATTAATAAATACATTTTTTCAACAGTTTTGTGTCAGGGCTAAACTGAAAAGCCTGGAATTATCATGGGATACTGACAAAAAGTAAGTGAGCTCTAAATAGGAATTGTAGACTCTGGTTAAAGATGGTAGTAGCAACTGAGTCCTGGTACACCTGTACAGGGCTTGAAATTAATACAAATCTGTGGTCAATTTTTTGTCAGTCATCAAATTTTAGTTGAAAACATTGGTCACAAAAATTTGATTTTTATTGTTAAAAAGGTAATCCTCAAAGAATGCCTTTCCAACGGCATGCTCTGTAGCTGTGATGGAGTATGACTGCACTAGAATAAGCAGTGACCTTGTTTAATATTTTACTAGGTATGGTGATCCAGCAAATGTAGAAATAAAGGAACAACTTCTGAGAGAAGTAAAAGAAATGGAAACTGTACAAAGCCAGACAGGACTGACTATTCAAGACATTGAACGTAAGTATTCTCAGACAATTCATTTCTCAAACATTCTGAACTTAGAAACGACTCAAGATACATACTGTGGATTCTGAAAAAAATGTCCCTTGTCAGAGATGTATTTTTTTTAGGAAAGAGGCACTAAAATAATAATAATAATAATGATTTTATTTATAAAGGAGGGTATAAAACCTGACCCTATCCCTGATCTCTGGAACTCAAACCCATACCCTATCCCATGGCACATACCTTTACCTTACATTGCTGAATGCAGGGCTGCAAAATATCCCACACATCCCTTTTTGCATAACTACTTCCCATTCTGTATACCAGTGAGCCAAAAAAGGAATGTGTGTGATATTCCACAGTTTGCAACTTGAAAACCTTGTTAACTAGTAGATGCCATTTTTCATGTCAGGTGCAATACAAGTAACTTACAAATCAGCAAAGAAAGCAAGACAACAAGAAGCAAATGGCAACCAACAGGACTTCCGAAAACTTCAAAGGAAAAGCAAGAGAGCACGAAGGGTAAGCACAACTTTCTCTTAAATTAATTCAAGCAACCTAATACTATAAAGTAAACAAAAAATAACGCTGTTTGTATAATGACAGAAACATATAAGTGAGTTGAAACATGTAACAGTGCCACAACCTGAGTACAACTCGCGATCAAAAAAACACCATATTTGGAAAGCATCAGGTTCTTTGTTTAGCCAATCAACAACAGGAGAGTTCATTCATCACTGTATTTTTCCATCAGAAATTCCAGAGGGAATTTACCCAGTTGTTGGGGTATGCATTTTTTCTGGAATTAAACATTCCATGGTTGGGGTGATCATTGGCTGATTGCAATTTTAAACCGCACCGGGGGAGTTGAGGACCTCCGTTAAAAAGGCCCCCTCCCTGGAATTTCCACTCGTGAAAAAGACCCCCTCCCCTGGAATTTCCAACCACATAAAAGACCCCCTCCCCTGGCAAAATACCCCTGGAAAATCAATTTTGGGTTAAAATGTCCCTGGAAAGTCTCCTTTTTACCCCTCACCCCTGGAATTTCCAGTCTCCAGACACACCCCTTCCTGTGGAATTTCCATAGTCCAATACAACCCTTCTGGAAATTTTTCCGTAGTCCCTCAACCCCCCTTGTGCGGTTTAAACTTGCAATCGGCCATTAGAGCCCACACCCCTGTAATGCACCACATGGTTTTGGTTCCTCCTAAAAATATATATAATAAAAAGGCACATGTGCAATCAAGATGCATTGCAGACATCAACAAAAACATTGATGCAAATTTACAGCTCGATCTTGTGTAATACCAGAAACATATAGCTTAGTAGAAACATGTAATGGCAAACCAAGCTGTGGATTATTCGTGGTGAGTTTATCACCATATTATTTGGTCAATAATGATCTCTCGCCTGCTTCCCAAGCAGGTTTTCTTTTCATAATATTTCATTTTTTTGCTCAAATAAAGTAGAGCAACAGTGGTAAGTGATAATATACATAGAGATTATTACATGGTAAGAACTTGATATCATTTTTATTCACGAGTTTTTTGTGTCGTAGCGCGAACAAGCGAGTCTTCGAGCGAAAACGAGTGAATAATACGATATCAAGCACTTGCCATGTCATAATTTGTTTATTATATACTCTGAGTCTGATAAAATCGCAAAAAAAAATAAAGAAAAAATGCATTTTATTCGTGCCATGAATGATATCGTATCATTCACTGATACGATTTTTATTCACTGGTGTTATCACATGGTATCTGGTCACAGTATATAATAATAACATTTAACATCTTGAAGTCTTGCAACAGCATTATTTCCAAAATCTGTTTAATTGTTTATTGTGCAAATATTCTGCAGCTTGGCACTAAAGCAATGTATGTTTGTTTGTCACATTTCAACTCACTTATATATTTCTGGTAATACACCATGGCCTTCACGATTGTGAGACAATTGTAAAGCAGCTATTAGAAGACTGTAATGTGCAAAGATATGTCCAGCATTGCAAGCAATGACAATGTATGTTTAGCGTGCTCCCTTTGTTTTCTAAGTTTGTATTTGTTTCTCATTACAGAAACTGAGGTACAGGACGGAGGAGATGACGCAGGAGGAGAAGGCATCAGACCTTGGGAAATCAGTGGTGTTAGAGTTAATGTCCTCAGAGGACTCTTGCGACGATGGATACGAAGTAAGGCCTTTGGAATGGCGCTCAAAGCCTGTTGGGGACTTTCTGGCTGAGCTTGACAAAGACACAACCAGAATCAGACACCTCAACAACGACGACAAACAAGCAAGCGTCTGGTAGGAGAGTTGAGTAACAGAACTCCAGACAATGTTCCTCAACAACTGAGGGATATTGCAGTTTCTGATATAGAGTAGGAAAAAAAGGATATTACTGGTACATGGCTGTGCAGATACACAGAATGTGTATCTCCAGGCAGTCATTTAATATTCTAAATGAAAATGTCAGTCAAAAAGGACATACACCTCATATGTTTTCCTTGAAAAACTTCTTGAAAGCCCTATGAAGAATCGGCTTAGCTATCATACAAATAACAAGAGTCATGCCACAAAAAGAACTTTGGCAGATCTTGGTTTTAATAAAATAAACACAATAGAGGTGAATGCAACTGATGTTTATTTTTCTTTGATGATTTCTTTGATCTGCAGTCAATCCACTCTCACAATGTTTTATTGTGAATATATTGAAGTTGAATTTAAAATATGCCAGACCTGACGTCATCACATTCAGCATAAGAGTAAATGGCCACCATACCTCTTGAACAATAATCATATCAAAGCAAGGGAATAGCAGGAGTTTAATTTCTTTGGTGTAGTTTTTTATTATTTTCAGATGCGCTGTGCAGAAGTTCTTTGCTCAAAATTTAAAATCAACTTAAAATACAACAGCGCTTTTTTTGACTGGCATTTTCATTTACTTTATATATAGTGGCATTTCACTGCTACATGTATACTTTTATAAAGTATAGTTTTAAGACAGATTATTTTACAACTTCGAGCAATGTTTGGCGAAAAATACTGTTACTCAATGATTTCTATCCTAATTTGTAGATTTGAAGTTCTAAAAAAATGTCTTAAGTCCTTATTACAAAGGGCCATTCCATTTAAAATTTGTAACCACCCTACAATTGCTCTGCCCCTGTGGCAACTCCAGGTTTGCATGGCTCATGTGGAAATTCAGGGTCAAAATGGACAGAATTTTAAATGGAATAGCCCAAATTAGTTCTGTATTGAATTTGTTTCCACTGGCAAATTTCATGTTGTACATGCTTTTTCTATTTTTGTGGTGTGCTTATTTGAGCTGTATATGGACCGAAACACAAAGGGAGTTGAAACATGTAACACTCATACATTGCTTTAGTGGCAAGCATTGGAATATTCAAACTCAATCAAGAATGCAGAAAACAAGATAAGGCACCATATTTAGAGCTGCAAATTTCAAGCCATTCCAATATGGTGCATAATCTTGTTTCTGCATTTTTAATGAGTTTGAATATTTCAAAGCTTGGCACACCCTTACACGTTTCACCTCCCTTACATGTTTCTGAGATTGATTAATCAATACTAGTGACTGTGCTGAAACAACAAACATTTTAGTGAATGAAAAATTTGTCAAATTACAATAATATGCTTTTTAAATCAAGAATTAGAATAATGTATGCTTATTGCTACAAAAGAGTGTAAATATGTTATGTTAATTCAGGGGCCTGCGTTTTTTCCGTGGCCTTTAAAATCGATGGATTTTATTGGCAGAATTTGATTTTTTTAAATTAAATTTTTTGGGAGCTGTTTATAGTTCTTTACTGTATATAATGTTGCTGTTTGTCCTTAGGACAGTTTAATTGAACAAAATTGTAAAAAGTAAATGCTTAGATATCGAATTGCTTATTATTTATTTTTATTTATTTATGTTATTTTTAAAAATTAATTGTGAGATATTGAATTATCTATTATTTAGTTAGCAAGTTCGTATGACAAATTAATATAATAAATCATTGGCAAATAATTAATACAAGTGATGTGATGTATAGTAACCTCAATGGAACGACACGCGATTACCTGCGTTTCCCCGGAAAAAAACTCGCTGGGTTGAAACGCGATTACCCGCGTATCCTCCGAATAACCTCTCTGCGAAGACAGGCGATTACCTGAGTATCCCCGGAACAATCTCGCTAGATGACACGCGATTACCTGCGTATCCTCCGAATAACCTCTCTGGAATTACACGCGATTACCCGCGTATCCCCGGAATAATCTCTCTGGAATGACACGCGATTACCCGCGTATCCCCCGAATAACCTCTCTGCGATGACACGCGATTACCTGCGTATCCCCGGAATAATCTCTCTGGAATTACACGCAATTACCCGCGTATCCCCGAATAATCTCTCTGGAATGACACGCGATTACCCGCGTATCCCCGAATAACCTCTCTGCGATGACACGCGATTACCTGCGTATCCCCGGAATAACCTCTCTGCGATGACACTCAATTACCTGCGTATCCCCGGAATAATCTCTCTGGAATGACACGCGATTACCCGCGTATCCCCCGAATAACCTCTCTGCGATGACACGCGATTACCTGCGTACCCCCGGATAACCTCTCTGCGATGACACTCGATTACCCGCGTATCCCCGGAATAACCTCTCTGCGATGACACATGATTACCCGCGTATCCCCGGAATAACCTCTGTGCGATGACACTCGATTACCCGCGTATCCCCGGAATAATCTCGCTGGATGACACGGGGTTTCTCATGTCTTCGCGGAGTAATCTCCCCATGAATAACTGGGATTACCAGAGAAAACTCGAGTCTTCCGCGGGTAGTACTAGAGTGGATTACCAGGGAATATTGAACGTATTGATTGGTAATCGCATAGTGGATTACATGCGAGAACTTCAGGTTATCGCAGCGGAAAGACCTCAGAAGACAAGAAGAATATATCGTGTATTCCATGGGTAAAACACATGTCTTCTCGTGCAGAATACTTGACTTTTTTCGCCGTGTAGTAGGCTACAGAGTGTATAGCCTACTAGTAGCTCAACCAATCAGAACACAGTATTGACTATAGACCATTAGTGTGATTGACTAATAGTATTTAATATACAATCTTCGTTCACGGGACAAAATGCGCGGACCCCATTGGTTAAAACTGATCACGTGAGTTTTCGTTACCTAGCGACATCAAACGAGGCGAGTGCGTTATTGGTAATAGCGCATAAAAATCGTGCAGTGTTCGCTGCAAGTGCAAATCTTTCTTGATTTTACAACTTATGAATACTTATCAATAATTTTTATTTATGCTTTCTGTATTTCCGAGCTCACAGAATGCAGTTCATGTACCTAAAATATTCCGAATTCAATTAAAATACTTGCATTTGAAGTAAAAGTTGTAATTGATTTTGAGTCTAGTCAGGGAAACCATTCTGATACTTCTTCACGCAGGTCCACGCCGTGAACTCAGATTGTATATTAAGAAGTGTTAGAGACTTTTCTTTCGTGTTTTGGTGAGAAATACAAGCACTTGCTGGTAATACAATGAACTCTAAATTTTTTATACTGCACTCGGCTAACGCCTTGTGCAGTATTCAAAATTAGACTCTGGTAAAAATAGGGAATAATAATACATGGGCGCGCGGAGATATGAAATTTATCTTCGAGTGTTCACATTGATATCGAACGAGTGAGCGCAGCGAACATCTTTTCTCAACAGATCGTCTTTTCATATACATTATTGTTAATCATGTGCAGGGACGTCAACTCTCCTGGTTTTTCCGGGAGTCTCAAGATTTTTCACCTCGTCTCCGGGGAAAATTCAAAACGGCTGCCACACATTTTCTTTATTTCTCGGCCCCGTGAGAATTTCAGGAAATTTCGTCATTTCAAGGCGGTCTCCAGATTTTTAAAGTTCTGAGGTCGACGTCCCTACATGTGGTACACAAACAACTCCTCGATATATAAAAGAAAATTGCATGCGATTTGAGACAGCCGCCAGCGAAACGGGCTACTGAGATGGGACAAAGCTCATGATGAATGAGAAGAGGAGTAACTCCACAAATGCCATTTGCATTCGACACTCCGCTGACCGGCTTACCTGGTGGACGATTTGTAGGTTTTTCGCTCCTGATATGTCTTAGCGGGACCGGGAACGAGCTGATTTTACATAAACCATGTACTCCAGTGGCATTGGGGAGCAGAAAATCGCAATCGGGAGCCTGCCAGCCTTGTTTATCATACTCATGCTTACATTCGCGCACTACTTTCTCGCAGAGATGTCGACATGGCAGTTGAACTGATATATCATTGTCGCCATTACACGGAGGAAGACGCGTGAAGCAGAAGAACTTCTCGATATCTTTGGAGCACTTGGTGTTGATGATTGTGGTCATTAAGTGAAACTGACTTGCCGATTGCTCTTTGGCGTCGATGAACGATGAGGTGTAATTAAGGTCGTCCCCGCATTTGGATTTAGAGACTATGGGGTGACATACATCTTTGGATGTACCTAGAAGGACAGGATCGAAATATGGTTGATATAGCTCAGTAAATTGTCATTGCAGTTGATTGGTTAAGATAGTGTGATGCGGGGTCACGCGGTCATTTGGGGAAGGGAGCGGCGCTAAAACGCTGCTGTGACTTAGCAGTTGGCGTGGCCGTCTCGACGATTTTCGGTGCACCTGCTCGATTCATCTAAACTTCTAACGCGCACCCCAAATAGTGTGCGCGAGAAAAAGCCTTATACTCAAGCAAGCATTTCAAAGTAAGATATTCTATTGCTACCTCGAAGACGTCTGATATCGAACATATAACGTGTAGTGATGCATCGTTGTTTTAACTTTATTTTGTGATTATACTTTTCTAAAGGCGACGGTCCGCACCCAACGCACCCCTAAACAAGAGAAACATCAAAACTCGATACATGCGAAGCGTTTCCAAATATTAACTATTATACACTTTTACTGCGATTTTCATAATTCTGCGAACCCCCACTGGACATTTCCGAACGCCAAACTGCGTTTTGGCTTCCGTCAATCAAAACTTTTAAGTCAAGTCCACGCCTGTTTTCTGGGTAGGATTGCGTTACGGTGACTTATTGTATTTTGAAGCCTAGCTAACCCCTATCAGTTCACAAGAGCCAATAAAACCAAAACACTCCGTGAAATCACCCATATATAAGTTGCTCGCTCGTTTGATTGACGGAAGCCAAACTGCGGTTTGTTTGTCCGGGTGTAGAGTTTAGAGTTCGCAGAATATGAAAAATCGTAGTAGGGTGTTATAAAATAAGATGAGCAATATTAGACAGCAAATCATACCTCCAGCATCTGACTTGAAATTTGGTGGCTCAAAACAAGGCGTCTCCTTGGTGTTTTGTATAGGCAGCAAGTCACACACGCTAATAAACAACCCGCGCACGGCAGCGAAACGCAAGTGCGAGTGGCACTCCTTCACGAACTGGTAACAAACTCGACGGCAGGGCAGTACGGGGTTTGGGTAGTGCTCGTCTTCGCATTTAGGGGCATACATTGAGCATAGTATCATAGACGCCAGCTTTGAACAGCTCTGGAGCAATGGCACGTAGAAATCGAGGTGTTTAGACTTGGCGACTTGGTAGGGCTTGCCGCCAACTGCAGGGTAGTCGAACGTATTGATGTAACCAGCGTGAGCGCAGGCTTTCATTCTTAGAGGGGAACACTTTTTGCTCGCTGTAAGAAAGAAATACATCCATATAAAATTTTCTATGATAAGCTCCATCTTCTCATCTGGAGGCACCTTAACCACGAGCAAAGTGACTGTAAAACGCGCGCTCTGATTGGTCGGCTAAGTGCGACGCACGATTTACGTCAAAGCGCGCGGCGCGCACTAGCAAAGCTGTTCAGGGTTTTCATCTTTAGAAACTGATAATTTTTGAAAATATAAATGGATCTGATTTTTCCGTGCATCTGTACGTACTGTGATAGTGCACAGAAGACGGTCACGCATCGTGTTTCTTCATGACATGCCCTCATCTGCTTAGACGGACGTAATAGTTTCATTGTTTCATGTAGTTCTAGCGTTTGTGTTTCTAAAAAAAAACACTACATTTGTTGTTCCTACCAAGTCCCTTGCCTGAGACTTAGTTTACACTAGAGCAAAATATCTCCGGAGACGAAATTTCTGAGACATGTTTTCGAGTATACGGATAAGTGAACCGTTTACACGAAATATCACGGGCACAAATGTATACAGATACATGATCCCACTTTTAAAACCGTAGACGCGTCTCCGGAGATTTGACACCAATCCGTGATAGTTTGCTCCCGGATTGACAAACTTGTGTGTAAACGGCAAAACGTCTCCGTTGGTCATGTATCGGGACAATTTGCCCTCTAGTGTAGACGGGGTCTGAATTTGGATTTCCCACGTGTTTATTAAAACACCAATCACTAGTGTCATTCGTGATCACGTGTGCTACAGACAACTTCTTTGAATCAATGAGTAACCAAAATCACCACTTCGACCCACTATCGCTGAAACATCGGATGTGGAAACTCTTAGTCCACGTTTCTCGATGTAAAAGAGGCTATATCGATGCTTTTGGAGGAGAACAAGCGATCCAGTTCAGTGCAACAGCTTAGATATGCTCTAAAGGTGGACTGTTTTGCGCTAAAAAGGTCCGAGAGTGTTTCGACTCCGGCCAAAACAAAGTCCAAGACCCTTCGAAGACCTGGGAAGTTTGTTCTATTTAACTTCGGTGCTATTTGCTTTTGGTGAGTAAACTAGAATACTTGAATTATTAGAATTAGAAAACCCTGATTTTGCTGTCGCTAATGTCAGGTGAAGTGGTGGTCTCTCGGGAGTTCTAGAAGCGCTTCTTCACGATTTCTATAAGCTTAACTTCAAATAGACAAAATCGGCTAATGTGTCACGTGACTTGAAATGGGTATTTACATTTCAATTCAAGATGGCGGCCAAGTGCAGGTGTTGTAGTTTCCATTCATCTTGCTGCGTCTGTTTCTTCAATAGTTTCTCCGATAAATGGTCAAAATCATTGAAAAATTTTCCCCAGATCACTCCAACAACTTGGAGTAAGTGGTTAGAAAGTGGTGGCAAGAAGAACGTCGGGGAAAAAAGCTATAAATTTTTCTGCGAGAGGTATTTGCGGGAGATATTTACTTGTTGTCAAATACAGCAAGGCAAATCTATACTTATTGTCAGAGCTCGCTGTCGCAGATCCTTATAAGCTCTTTGTGGAACTTAAAGACACTGGGGCCGGGGGAACTGCACAAGTGAATAAAGCGCACTGTTCGTGCAAAGCCGGAAGCGGCGGACACTGTAACCATGTTTTCGGATTGTTGTATCAGCTGAATGACTTCACTTGTCGGAAGATTATCGATATTCCAGCTGATGCTACTTGCACAAGTATTGGACAGACATGGCATATTCCAAGGGCTACGAGTATTTGTCCAATGCCAGTAATGGCCACCCATTATGCGCGTGCTGAGACTGATCGTGAGGGTAGGAGGTTAAGAGATCCTGTGAGGTGTAAATTATACGAGGCCAGGGGTTGTGATTTTAGAGGTCGCCTTAGAAATAATCATGTTATGGATCAAGTAAATCACCTTATTGGAAAGGAAAAGCCCCCGCCATTTTCATATCTTCTTTGTGACCAAGAACCTGTCCATATGGTGAACACTGTATTTGGAAATGTACCACTTGGGGCTCCCTTATCTTATCAACTTCAGGATTTTGGAAGACCTCACACGTTATTTGTTAGTAATTATCAGCCAAGCAATAATAGCCCATGCAAAGATAAGTGTAGCTCATTTCCAGACATTCCATTCTGCCAAGGACAAGCTAAACAATTTGATGTAAATAGGCTTAAATCCTTCACAAGTGTAGATTATGCAGTGGCAAAGGATTATTTTGGCAACCTTTCACTTGACCTACCAGAAGCTCATGCACTTGAAAAGAGAACAGTACTCCAGGGTGACTCTACTGAGTGGCAGAGGAAACACAACCAAATACTCACAGCTTCAAACTTTGGCCGAATTTATTTTCGCAAGCAGAAGCCATCAGAAGCTATGGTAAGAAACATTTTTCAATCTAAAAATTTGTCTAAAGTTCTGGCTATTGCCCATGGCAAGTCTAAAGAAGCCTTAGCAAGAACAATCTATGCCAGGAAAATGCAAAAAGGCCAACCAAACTTCTCAGTTTTTGAGGCAGGACTGTCTATCCACCCATCTTTACCCTATCTTGGGGCAAGCCCGGATGGTAAGGTTTTTGATCCCTCATGCAGGACTGAAAAGTATGGCTTGCTGGAAATCAAATGTCCATTTTCAAAGCGTGCAGACACTTTACAAGAAGCTGCTGATGATGCTAGCTTTTATTTGGAGAGAGTTGGAGAGCATTATTTCCTTAAGAAGGAACATTCATCTGGGTACTACGCCCAGGTCCAAGGGCAATTAGCACTTACCGGCCTACCATGGTGTGACTTTTGTGTTTATCTGTCTACTTCTAACGAAATGTGTGTGAACAGGATAAAATTTGACAACAAATATTGGTCAGAAAAGCTGCTTCCAAAGTTAGAGGAGTTCTTTATGAGCTATGCATTGAAATTCCTGACTGAAAGTTCAGTAGATGGGATGTCTGACTGATGCCCATCAATGCTACCTTCAGATACAGTTCCTTGAAATTTTAGAAATACAAGTGACCATAGCCCACATAAGTTAACAGTAGAGCATAGAACTAAGCATCCAGAAATTGTGAAAACGAGTGACTTAAGGTGAACATGAGTGAACATTTCTTTAGGGAATGCAAGTGAATGTAAATAAACATTTTTTTACATAGCTTATGTTCCCTTAAGTTATGGTACATACACTCTTGCGGTCTTAAAATTTGAATTTATGCTCTCTCATGTTCACTTAAAACTGAAAATGTAAATGGTTTTTTTTCTTTACTGTAGCTTTGTTTTAGGTTCACTGTGTATGTGTTTTCGTTTGGTCTATATATGGATAAATGAATGCCCAAGGTTTCAGATCTATGTGCAGACTCTTTCCACACTCATTTTTTTATTTTGCTGTGTTTTGTGGCTCACACAGCATTCTATATTAAGTAGCTGCTTATAAATTCTGTGACACAACAAGAGTTCTTATGAATTTTTAAAAATCAAATATAATATTACTGCTCATAATTCTTTGACCTTAGTGGCTAAATTTCCAAACATCACACAGAAGCGACAAGGCAGTTTGATGATTAGAAGAGTTTGTAGAAATGAAAACCACAGGAATTGTTCCTATTTTGAAGTCTAGCCCTTTCCTTTGGGGCTTCAACACAAAAATCACAAAAAAAAACTTTGTGAATTATACAATCCAAGAAATCTGTGTTTCTAGTTATGTGTGCTTCTCTTGCCAATGACAATATCTGTAGTTGCTAGGGTTCATGGCCATTCCAGCTGTAAATGTGCATGCATTATTGTTAATCAGTAAGCTTTTTCATGTCCCACAACTACCTAGTGTATACCTAGTGTGCAATTTTATGCTCAATTTACACATGCAGCCAACATGCATTATAACTGAAATGGACCATTATGAACTCCAATTCTGATTATGTCAGCGAATATTGAGGGCCCTGCCTCCACCTTTTGATGTTCACATTATTTTACTATGGCAGTTTTACTAACTTCTGAATAAAGTTGTGTTATAGCACAGGATTTTGGAAATTTGAAAGAAAGCAGGCAACAGACCAGATCTGATTAATGATTCCAAACATTGTTACTGGAATTTCTGTTCTGAAAATACGAAAACGCCTGATCTTGCCGATAGCCCTCTCGACATGTATCCGATGTGCAGCTACAGTTTGTGTCTTAATCACATCATCTTCCTCAAAACCAGTCTGATCTTTCAGGAATGGGGGGATATTAAGATTCAGACCAAGGTTCTCTAACTCATTAGAAATATCGAACCCTTTATCAGCCATTATGGCGTCCCCTTCTTTGATGTCTCCTACATAAAGTTTCTTTTGAAGTACAGCAAGAAACCCAGACCTTTGCACTATTTGTTTATCACTGATTGAACCTTCATACAAGTGTGAGACAAACATGACACCTCCATTTGGGTCAACCCCAATTAAACACTTCAGTGTGGTGTGAGACTTGTAGCTGCTGTAACACTCACTGTGTTTTTGTAGGGCACTTGGCACTTGAACCCGGAGTTCAGTGGCATCCACAATGATAATATTATTAGGATATTTCTCAATAAAGTCTTTAGGGCTGTTCTTCAAAATGACACTCCTATGTGGCCACATCTTAAGAGAACCAACCAAAATATAAATGTAATTTGTCCATGTGAGAAAAATGTTTGTTACTGTGCTCTCAGCTACCTCAAACCTTTCAGCAAGGTCAGTATTGGCTAGGCCCATTCGAAGTTTCATGAGAACGAGAAGGTATTCATCTTCAACTGGTAGTTTATGAGCGGTTGGTCTAGTCTTATTACTTGTGTCAGCAGCGGGGTCAGCAGGGTTTTCTTCGTCTGCACTTTCGCCTCCTGAGTCGTTGGCAAAGCCTTGGTTGTCTTCCTGCTCAAAGAGCTTTTTCCGTGTCAATAACTCGGGATTTTCCTGCCGCACTGTCCCAATAAATCAGTCTTTTCCTGTCTAAGTCAGGCATTATAAAGTTCAAGGTATTGATAAATTCTTCATGCGAATTGAAACCAGTGAAATGTGTAAACAACTTTTTCTCTTTCTGTAGTGTTGTGCATTTCGACAGCAGATGAGAAACTGAGAATTTATGCGAACAGGGCATTCTATTTACACGACTTCCCTGTAATTCACTGCAAAAATCATCATCAAACGTTTGGGTTTTTTTCGATATAAGTATTTATCGAAATAAGTAATCAAGTCACCTTCACCCTCCGATGCCGTATCGGTGGCTTCGTCTTGTTCTTGTCTGAAAGCTTCGAGCTTCCGAACAGCTGGTCGAACTTCTTCTTCATCTTCTTCACTTACATCTTGCGGGGTATCTTTCGTCCAGGCAAATTGAGAAGGGACTGCGTGAGGTTTTAATCGTCGTTTCGAAGCATCAGGGTTAATGAAATCTTTACGCAAGAAGTGTGCGCTACAAATTTTCGAGTACTTGGTTGGTTTGAAGTAGTCGTTGTTGCGATGCATTCGATTTAGCCATTTATTCAGCAAATGCTTCTGGCCCTTTCCGATAGGCAGTCCATGAAATGAGAGATCTTTGTGAACATTAGAAATGTTTTCGCAACGTCCTGCGCAGCAGAAATGAGGCATTTCGAACGTAATTGCAACAATCCGTGTTTGTAACATTCAGCACGTGTAGCAATCCGCCATGTTTGTTTTGATTTGGTACCCAATTCAGGTCACGTGACCAGAGGTCACCCAGTTAGCCGATTTTGTCTATTGCCATTCAAAATGCTTGCGCCAACTAGAGTTTGAATAGTGCGCTTTGTTCTGTGAAACAATCGATCTCGTTGGCACATTAGAGCGGATTTCACATGACTGTGGTAAAACCAATTGCAAAGTGATTACACCAATAGACCGATCCCGTCTTCGCATTAATTGTCACCGTCCGATGTAGCGACAGTAACAGGGAGTAGAACAATGAATGCGGGATTGGTCAATTCTGAACAAAACCTATAGGAGTAATAACAAAGCAATTGCAAATTACTCATGACAGTCAGCTGAAATCCTGTGGGTTGACCCTACTGTGGGTAATAGGCGATATGAACAAAAGTTGAAAAAAACCCTACCCTCTTGGGCAAGTTTTGCTTACAAATCTCAACAAATCCCCCTCATTCCCCAGCGGTTCTCCAGGTGTTGCCTTGGGGAAAGCACCAATACAAGCATAATCCACCCTTCCATTCTTTTATACAATATCAATTTCTTGCACTTCCTTCCCCAATGTTCCTGATGCCCCCACCACTTCAGAGCTACATTGTGTGTTTCCAGAATATAATATATGTCTTGGAAATATCTGTCTTGGAAATTCCAGAGGGGTGGGAGTGGGGGTGGGGGGTCAATTTACCTGACTTTTTCGGTACAAACACTGTATTTTCCTTTGAAAATTCCAGAGGGGTGAGGGAGGGGTACTTTCTGGAACCACACATTAAAGCAATCTACATGTTTACCCTACCTGCACATCTGTCATGGTGTGCACAACTGGAGTTTTTAAATTAAAATGCAAATGGCAATAGAAATTTAAGAAATTTGAGGCCAACTGTATGTTGGTGCATGTGGTTTTGTTGATCACAATTTCTCAGCACACTTTGTTATCAACTTCATTCATTTACAGTAGCTAGTGTTAAAACATAATATTTCATACCTGGTTTTTTGGTGATTGGGGGACGCTTTTTTGTTGGTGTTGGAGTTGCTGTAGGAGTGATATTTGTTGGCACCACAAAACGAGAACCATTTGTCCAGGGTGCTGGCCACTTTGTAAGGCTGCATAGACCATTTATACCACTACTATTAGGATAAAAGACCTCACAGTCAGGCAAGGGGATCACATTAGCATCCAACACATCCTTACACTCTTTTGCTACTTTTGTACAAAGTGACTGGCAGGGGACTTTAATATCCTTGGTGTCTGAGTAGCAGGGGGGAAATCGTGAGAAGCAGGTGTATTTCTGTGTTCCTGTAGAGCATTTGGCATCAATAATTGGCTGTAACACATGACCTTCAGATTTTGCCTGAGCTGCGGCATCATAGAATGTTGTGTTGTAGTGCAGATCAGCTGTGCAGTTTGCAGATGAGATTGAGTAGCACTTATCCTTTCTGGCCCCTGAAAATATAACAAAAGTAATTGCAATGGCTTAACCAAATGTTGGAGTGCCCAGTCAGAGGTCCTAATAATCCAAGATTTCTCTAGAAAAAGTATCCCTACCATAGGGGAAGTATGGAGTTTCTTCTGTTTTTTTTTTCTTCAGTCTTTGAGATGACAGAAAACTAATAATTGTCATACTTGAGCCTTCTGCTCTTCAGTTGGTTGATTTTAAAACTGTTTTCGTTGTTATGCAATCCTACCCATGAATATAATTTTTAATTAGTACATGCTGCTCCCTGGCTGGTAACTTTCAATAATGTTGCACCTGGGTGATTTGCATAGAAACAATCCCTTCTTTGAAATAGGTTTCAGAGAAGCTTAGACTGTAAAGGGTGCCAAATGCCAAACTGTAAAATAATAACACTAATAGTAGCTGCCAATAAAAAAGTGTATCACTAATATCTAACAATATTATAAATTCTGATCAATCCCAATGATGTCAATGAGGCTTTGTCCTTGTGAATAATATAAATGATAAATTTATATATTTATTAGATGTTACTTTTTTTTATATATATATAAATTCTGATCAATTCCAATGATTTCAACAAGGCTTTGTCCTTGTGAATAATAAATGATAAATTTATAAAACAAATGAGATCATACACCAGTAAAATTATTGGGCCACACCAAGCAAAAGGGACTTTATACAAAGGTACCTATAGCTACTTTAAAAGAGATGTACCTGATTCTTCAAAACAGAAAATTTGACAAAAAATGTATAAAAGTCTCTTCTCTGTTCTGCACTGATGAACCCACAAAGGGCAAAACAGTTTTATTTTCCATAGGAATTTTAATCTAGGCCATGTTATCACCTTAACGCGCGCAGAACGAGTGCGCATGCGTACAGTACGTGCCTTCCCGCCAAAATTTGAAAAATAACTGTTTCGTGATAGCTGTGGTTTCAGAGCCCACAAAACTGCAAAAAATAAGAAAACCACTAAAAAAAATAAGCTCCAAACTTGGTGAATAGCAAGTCTAGTATGTTTTCTTGGTTTTGTGAGTTTAACTTTTTATAATTTTCTTTAACATTTTTATTTCCCGCATTTGAACTGAGAAACCTCGTAGTGGCATCTGGACGGCTGTGGTTTTGGTACGTTTTGTTGTTGATCTAGGATCAGTCAGAGGGCAAAATCACTCCAATCCTCGGCAAAAACAGTCAGGATGCAGTGAGAAACCAGCATGGGATCAGTTCTTGGCTTGGTCTTCGACACAGAAACGAAGTGAAAACCCGATGTTGTCAATTTTCGTGGGATGCAAAGTCAAAATTCCCGGTCCGAATGATGAAACCATCAAGATTTTTTCGTTCTCGAAGATTTAGAAAATACGAAGTACCAAATCATAAACCGTGTACACTTTGCCAAACAATGAGGGAGAAAAGTTTACATAAATATCAACCCATGTACTGTCCTCCAAATTCACTACCTTTAAATCACACTTCGTGATTTTGATCGCAAAAAGCGAGGCACCAAAACACATTTCATTTTGATAAATAATCACTGTATTATTCTGCTACATGAACTTGAACATGAATCAATTTCCTTCTTCATTAATTAATACGATCTGGTTTTGGCTGGTTTCTTTCAGGGTTGATATAAAAAGGACACGAAAAAAAACCGATTAACATATGGTCCATTTATATGTTTTAATTACATGCTTGAAACAGAAATGTAGTCCCAAGTCCCTTATTTTGGTGTGGGCAATGTGAGAAAGTTATAGAACATCTATATAATACATTTTAACCTGGTACCTATTCACATAAGGTCCATAAGTGTTCACATTTGTAAGCAACTGTAATGTATGATTTCGCCAACTACAAGGCATCTACTACAACAATTATTGCTTCAAATTTATTTATTTATTTTTTGAATACTACTCAGTGACATACCTCACTACACCGGATCATGTGATCCTGCAGAGCCACTTTTCATAAAACCTCCATTCTTGATTTTATAAAATCGCACCTGCATACCACATTTTATAGACTTCAATACTTTTTTAAGTTTGAATCATAAAACAAGCACAAGTGTACCACTCTAGAGAGTTGATCAATTGATCTATAGTGCATACATTTTTTTTTTTGGAAATGGGCAATTCCAGAAAATATATGAATGGGGAGGGTAGAGAATGGGGAGGGTAGAGGGAGGGGTTTTTGGAAAAGAACTGTCAGTATATCTGTTCTAAAATGTAACAATAAAAAGGTAAAAATAAAATAAAAAAAATAAAATATATGTGCCCTGGGGAGATGGGCTGCACTAGTTTTTTACCTCCCTCCCCATGCATCCAGAATTTCCAAAATGGCTTACCACCACCCCCCCCCCCCCCCCCCCAATCCATATATAATCCCGGTGTGCATGTAGAATTCCTGAGAGGTTAAACTAACTTCTAGCTCTGAGAGCCACGATGCAGACAGAATTTAAACTAACTTCTAGCTCTGAGAGCCCCGATGCAGACAGAATTCCGAGCTTGAAAGCCCCCCTCAGATTCAGAATTTCAGAATGCCACCCATCCAAGGGATACATATATTTTCTCGAATTGCACAATATATGAAACTCTGAAGGTTGCCTTTAATGCAAAGAACTTTAACATGAATACTGAAATTTGCAAAATTGTAATGCAGGGACTGCAGAGCTGGGAGGGGGGGGGGGGGGGGGGGGTTATGACTAAATAATGTTAGTAGAAACCCACTTGTATACTGTCACCAATCCTGTAATCTGATTGGCTCCACTACTCACTATCTTCGTAATAGATAGCAAGTAACGAAAGTGCTAGCACAAAACTCTCTAAAACCATGAAAATAAATATGTTTTGGCAACAACTCCAAGATAGTATGCTAGTGGGATTCTACTAAAACAATTAGACTACTCATTCTCCATGCTACGCACCTCATTAACTAACTATTGAATCACAGAAAACTCGAACTCATACTCTAATTGTTAAATATGAGCAACCACTAGTTTCATAAATTTACAAGCACAAATTCTATTATTGGCATTTCGTTGAAATCATGAAGCCTGCTATCTGATTGGCTTTCCACTACTCACTATATATCTCTCACAATGTGAGAGTAAGAACCCACTCGTATACTATCACATTCCTTTAATCTGATTGGCTCAATTACACTGCTTAAAAATTTGAATTAACAAAATGTTTATCTTACTAATAAGCGCAAATCAGCCAAAAACTATCCGACAGCCAAATAGTTATTAATAAAATTTTGAATTGAAAAGGCCGTACTCATGAGTCAATCATGCAACTCAGCTTGATATACCTTGCTAGCTATCTTTACTATTGGCTCATAGGAAATAGTCAATTGTAAAATGGAAACATAATCTAATTTATTTGTAATTATAGCATCTGCCATTCAAATTCAAATGTTTATTTTGAGAACTATTTAAATAAACATATATAGATAAACATTTGCCAATTCAGATTACTAAATTAATTAGGGTTTACATGAGCCTACATTCTTATGCATGCTCCGGTTGTGTACTTTGCTGTTCACAAATCTATATTGTGTTTAGTTTTGAATTATGCTGTAAATCAACTAATTCACCTGAGAAGAGTTTTTAAGTTCCTTCCTTCATCCAGTCTATTCACTGATCCATGACAACTCTATTTTCTTTGCAAATTGCATACCAGTCAACCGAAATTTTCAGATTCTCCCTCATATGGCAGGTGAATACAGAAAATGTATGAAAAAATCGAGAGTGACAATGCAGGTGAAATACAGTAAATGTATGAACATTTTCACAATCACTTTGTGGGTGACAGGCTTCAAAATCTTGTGACACCTGCCTAATGTGGGTGACTTGACAGCTATCAAATTGCTTCAAATGCCACGTTGATGGTATCAATCAATATCATTCTTGATCTTGATGGTATCATGGCACAGGCAACAATTCTCTGCAATCACTGCACAGAGCTACCATGGGAATCGAAATCAGCCAAACTACACTTCCCGTACATTTCTCTGCCATGGATGCAGCAGCAGGCATGTAACAAGACCCTACCATTTCCAAGTACAGTAGTTGATATAACATTCATGTAAAATGCCTGTGACCTTCAAGGACAGGCTGTGGAGTCAGCTAGCCATTAGCCGCTGACCAGGGCACATCATTCTTTTTTTAAACCACCCGCACTTTGTTGAAACTTTTATTTTGCTACACCCACACTGCACTGCACTAAAGCCCAGAAGAATCTTCAAGATAGAAGGAGATGGGCCCATATGGAAGAAGACGAACGTTCTTCGGAGTTCAAGAGTGCATTACTGGGATGAAAACCACTCAGCTGTTGTTATCCTGAATGGCATGACAATCTGTTTTGTTGGCCATATACTGAAGACATTGTAGTCACGGACAGCCATCAAAAGAGTTAACGTAACTCTCTCATCTGGCAAGAAATCATGCAGTCTGGTAGTGAACACGTGTAGCTAAATATTTGTAGTCTTCCACTAAAATGAAAAACAGAAATGATAAGGATAGAATAAACACCACACTGGATTAAATGTGCTATGCCAAAGTTCTCTATGACACCAATCGATTTTAACCACCATCCACAGAAATGTTTTAAAGAATCAAATTATTATCATGAATACAATAATTTCTATCGAAGTTTCACTTCTGTCGCGGTAACCCCTGCCATTTATCATCCCTTTTCAAGATCAATCACTGCAAATCGTCAGCTGTTAGAAAGATTAAATCAAAAATGCATCCTTACCTACCTTGAGAATTCTTCGTTGTAGCTGAAGATGCTGCATTGGCAAAGAAACTGCCAAATTTGTTCCCATAAGTGCGACTAAAAGGCCGCCATCTTGGAATTTTCTGCTGTCTTGATTTCGCGCATGCGCAATCATTCTGCGCGCGTGAATTGTAAATATCTTATCAGCTATTTCATTTAAAAACTATTGTTATGATATATCATTGTAAAGCGCCACTGGATTTTTAGTAGAAGCGGCGCTATATTAAATTGATTATTATTATATTATTATTATTATTATTATTAAAACAGTACTGTCTGCAGATTGAGCCATATGTATATTTAGCTCCTTAACTTTTAGTTTTGTCGAGCACTCTTTTTGAGATTGTGTCATTGCTTTTAGCATTATGCATAGCCCACTTCTTTGTAGTTTGAGCACTCTGGCATGACACAGTGAACCTCTCTTAATTTGCCTTGTTACATTGTTCTCATAGCTGAGGTTCAGTCTCATTTTTCTCTTCTCTGTTCTGCACTGATGAGCCCACAAAGGGCGAAACAGTACTGTCTGCAGATTGAGCCATATGTATAAAGTCTATACATATCTATATTATACTGAGCATATCAATCTCTGCATGGAAAAGCTGAGATTTGGCAATCAAAGATCGAATTTTATAAGGGTTTGTATGGGAAATCTTAACTTCTTTTGCATTTTTCTGGAAATATAAAAATAATGCCCCCTTTGGAAGGGCTCATTTATAACTTTCAGTTTTGTAAACTTTATACAATTTTATTAATACATGTATTGTACTTAGTCTATTATGTACATTATAAACAGCTATTTCTTTATCTTTATTTAACCATCTATGTAACACGGTCTTATACTAGTGTAAAATCGTGGCATTATTATTATTGTGCGATATGTTATTATGTCAATATTTGTCAGTGCTACCAGCTTAGACTTAACTTTAAATCTGTCACAGTCGGAAATTTGAGTCTGAAGTCAATTATTAATCGCTGTAATGCATTTTAAGTTATAAACGTGCTTCCTAGCGATCGCAACTTCTTTTAATATATTTCTTCAGTGTTCAGAAAGTTCAAGTATTTCCATCCTAGTTTGCTATAGCCTATATTTGGGAATATTATTCTTAAACATATTTACTTTTTTCTTTCATGCAGAAAATATATTCAGGTATGTTGACGATATAAGACACGCATAAGTGAATCTACAATCACACGTCTCTTTTGATATAAATTATTAGGTCTCGTATTTTCCTTTTTTCAAAAATGAAGGGGTTAGGGTGGTCACAAAAGATTAAAGGCCGAAAAGAAAGACAAGAAAAGTTTGCGAAAACAGTTGAACTGATCCGCGATTCGAATATTTAAATATTGTCCACGTTTTGTGCGCATGTGAATAATAAAAGAGTGCCTTGTAACAAAAGGCGAAAAAACAGCTTTATGGTTTACAGGATTTCAATGATAAGATACGAAACTGCATTCCCAGATTTTCAAGTAGCGTTATTAAGTTTTCGTGAAGCAATTTTTTTGAATATGTGCAAAATACGTTTCAGAAACCTACTAAAGACACGGATCGAAGACTCTATTGTTTTGAAATCGACAAAGCACACAAAATAGGCTTGACGACTCATTCGAGAAGATACAAGTTTTTTCATCTTTCCCACTCGACATAAGATAGTGTATACATAGACACTTACCCGGGGCCGCGTTAGTTCGATTGAAGTCTTTCGGAAGAAAGCACGTCGTATTTTTGCCATCGCCGTATTCGGGCAGCAAATCACACAGTACTTCCAGTATCCCTTTAGTCGAGCCAATGTTTAGCAGGCTACTGCATTTGCTAACGAATTCGTTACAGACACTCTTACACGGGAGATGGGGTCCATCCATGTCGGGATCGCATTTAGGGAAATGAAGGGAACATAGTATAGTTGAACTATACACAGGCGAGCAACTTGTTAGTAACGCGAGGTACGTTTGGAGCTCCGATCCCTTAGCATTTTGGTAACTTTGTCCATTAATGGGAGGGAAGTCCGCAGTCATGGAATACCCTGCGTTGGCGCAGACCGGGTTCGTCAGAGGCACGCAGACTTGTTTAGAGTCGAGCGTGTAGGTGAGGGCGAAGAGTAGAAGGCCGCTAAATGTGAGCTTCATGATCGAAGCCATGTTGGATAGGATTTATGCTTTACGGCCTACTACTTGTGTACGACTGCTCGCACGCTGCGTACTTGTTATTGATCGTGACAGGTGCCCGATACCCGCGCCCGCGAGCACATACCGGTCAGTCTAATAGTACAGGTGTAGCTTGCCGTTCCAGGGCCCATAGATCCTTCATATATGGTACACTATGGTGTCCTGTATATTCTCGTTCTATAAGACATGGGAGATATTTATATGGAAGACACTATAGTATACCATATATGAAGGATCTACCCTAGGGCCAATCAAGGGAGCTTTTCATTCGGCCAAATTTCCGGAAATTCCGGCTACAATCCCAATGGAACACGCCATTCTCGGAATTTCGGAAATTCCGGGAAATGGCGTCTTCCATTCGACCATTTCGAGGTTCTCCGGGAAATGGCGTGTAATATTTGACCATTTCAAAATTCTCGATCGATATCCTCAATATCCCATGTCCCTGGCCGGGATATAAATTACCGCCGAAAATAGATCAACGTGGCTATTGAAATAAAGCACGTGATCTTCTCGGTGAAGGAACCGTTCCATTCGACCACAGAAATTCCCGGAAATTCGAACCGGGAATTTTTACCCCGTGACCGTGACCGTGCCGCGACTACGCGATTTCATTCCGTATCTACAGCAGGCCAGGTTCCGTGCCGCGACCGCGCACGACAGTGCCGCGCCGTGTCGCGCCACTTTTCACAGTCATACGAAATCTGCTCTATTATTAGAATTTCATAATCACGTTTCGTTCCGTGCCGTGTTTTGACCGAACCGTGTTCCTCGCCTTTTCACAGTCATACGAAATATAGTCTTACCATTGCAGCACAGTCGTACGAAATATAGTCTTACCATTGCAGCACAGTCATACGGAATATAGTCTTACCATTGCAGCACAGTCATACGAAATATAGTCTTACTATTGCAACACAGTCGTACGGAATATAGTCTTACCATTGCAACACAGTCATACGGAATATAGTCTTACCATTGCAACACACTCATACGGAATATAGTCTTACCATTGCAGCACAGTCGTACGGAATATAGTCTTACCATTGCAACACAGTCGTACGGAATATAGTCTTACCATTGCAACACAGTCATACGGAATATAGTCTTACCATTGCAACACACTCATACGGAATATAGTCTTACTATTGCAACACAGTCGTACGGAATATAGTCTTACCATTGCAAAGCAGTCGTACGGAATAAGTCTTACCATTGCAGCACAGTCGTACGAAATATAGTCTTACCATTGCAACACACTCGTACGAAATATTATAGCCATACCATTGCAGCACAGTCGTACGAAATATAGTCTTACCATTGCAGCACAGTCGTACGAAATATAGTCTTACCATTGCAGCACAGTCGTACGAAATATAGCCTTACCATTGCAGCACAGTCGTACGAAATATAGTCTTACCATTGCAGCACAGTCGTACGGAATATAGTCTTACCATTGCAACACAGTCGTACGAAATATAGTCTTACCATTGCAGCACAGTCGTACGGAATATAGTCTTACCATTGCAGCACAGTCGTACGGAATATAGTCTTACCATTGCAACACAGTCGTACGGAATAAGTCTTACCATTGCAGCACAGTCGTACGAAATATAGTCTTACCATTGCAACACACTCGTACGAAATATTATAGCCATACCATTGCAGCACAGTCGTACGAAATATAGTCTTACCATTGCAGCACAGTCGTACGAAATATAGCCTTACCATTGCAGCACAGTCGTACAAAATATAGTCTTACCATTGCAGCACAGTCGTACAGAATATAGTCTTACCATTGCGGCACAGTCGTACGAAATATAGTCATACCATTGCAGCACAGTCGTACGGAATATAGTCTTACCATTGCAACATAGTCGTACGAAATATAGTCTTACCATTGCAGCACAGTCGTACGGAATATAGTCTTACCATTGCAACACAGTCCTACGAAATATAGTCTTACCATTGCAGCACAGTCTTACGGAATATAATCTTACCATTGCAGCACAGTTGTACGAAATATAGTCTTACCATTGCATCACGTAGTACGGAATATAGTCTTACCATTGCAGCACAGTCTTACGGAATATAGTCTTACCATTGCAGCACAGTCGTACGAAATATACTCTTACCATTGCAGCACAGTCGTACGAAATATAGTCTTACCATTGCATCACAGTCTTACGGAATATAGTCTTACCATTGCAGCACAGTCTTACGGAATATAGTCTTACCATTGCAGCACAGTCGTACGAAATATAGTCTTACCATTGCATCACAGTAGTACGGAATATAGTCTTACCATTGCAGCACAGTCTTACGGAATATAGTCTTACCATTGCAGCACAGTCGTACGAAATATAGTCTTACCATTGCAGCACAGTCGTACGAAATATAGTCTTACCATTACAGCACAGTTTGTGAAGTATGTTTCTCCTTCAACTTACTTGTGAGGTTGGGAAAAGTTGTGAGCAAACGGCAGTGTAGATACGTGGTCGTGGAATAGTATATGGAACCACCGGGATAGGATTTCCCCTGTCGAAAACCAGGAGAGCGTGGTCCCCGTGTCGCCTCTAGCACCAATGTCTACACTACTAGCAGCCCATCAACATCCGAAGCACAGGAGAAGATGAATCTACTTTTAGATTGTCGGGAGTGCGCAACACGCGACAAAAAGGTCCACATTTAAAGAGCCTCTGTCAGCCTCCATTTTGTCAGCCTAGCAACATACAGAGTCAAGAAAAGCATCCGTTTCCATCGGCTGATTTAGAGAATGTAGGGCATTGCTCTCAATTGAACTCGGTAAATTAAATATGAAACTTTGTTCTTAGATGTTTATTTAGAGATCTCTACATGAATTCGTCTTCTAATATCGAATGAAAACAATGACAAAGGAGTGGCTGACACAGGCTCTTTAAGGGTTTGGAATTGACTGAAAACACTGTTTTAGTGATTAAATGGGCCAAACAGAAGACTGCGGACACTCTGGCATACAGCTTGTTTCGTATACTTGCTTGTTCTAGCGAATTTTGACTAGCGGTTTTTCAATAAAAAATGAAATTCATACCACGTTGATCCGCTTTTTCTAGATTAGCACCCTGGCTACGGGCCTGGAGAGCGTGGTCCCCGTGTCGCCTCTAGCACCAATGTCTACAGTACTAGCAGCCAATCAACAGGCTCCTCCAGGACCTAGTGGCATCCGAAGCACAGGAGAAGATGAATCTACTTTTAGATTGTCGATTTTTAATCCCGCGAGAATTTTTGTCATGGTTGTAAATTATGTCACCCCTCCCCCCCAAAACAGTGGCTGAAATGAGCGCCGCCATCGCCGGGATAGGATTTCTCCTGTCGAAAACATGGAGAGCGTGGTCCTCGTGTCGCCTCTAGCACAAATGTCTACAGTACTAGCAGCCAATCAACAGGCTTCTCCAGGACCTAGTGGCATCCGAAGCACAGGAGAAGATGAATCTACTTTTAGATTGTCGATTTTTAATCCCGCGAGAATTCTTGTCATGGTTATAAATTATGTCACCCCTCCCCCCCAAAACAATGGCTGAAATGAGCGCCGCCATCGCACGCACTACTCTCAAAGTACCAATTTCCTGTTTAAATTTAAAATCCACAGTCTAACTAAACCGAGTAGATTGAGGATCTAGTCCAGTCCCTGGACTCTACATCGCGGCTCCGTTGGTGCCTGTGCTCGCCGAAAGTAGAATCCAGAAACCTTTGCATGCGCATGCGCTAGATCTGACCAATGACTTGGGTTTTTTGCTAGTGCGCATGATCCAAAACCGCTGTCAGAGATTCATATTGTTGGCATCATTAATTTTGTTTATCAAGATCGTTCCCGCGAAAATTCAACAAACAATCCCCGACAGCGGTATTAGGATCATGCGCACTAACAAAAAAAACTTATTTGTCAGATCTAGCGCATGCGCATGCAAATGTTTCTGGACTCTACTTTCGGCGACCACAGGCAACAACGGAGCGGTGAAGGAGGAGAGTTCAGGGACTGGACTGATTGAGGATCCTGTTGAGGTACTCTTGCTGACTGTAGACATTAGTAGAATGTGTTTGCAATTCCAACTCTCTAGTGTAAACGAGATGCAAATCCGATGCGATTTCTGTGCCCTCTTTTCTTCAAATCGCATCACGTTGCAAAAAGTTTCGCGACATCATGCGACAAAAATTGCAGTCGGTTGCGCCGAGTTCCACCTTGTTTACATTAGTGGTTTTGAGCTGGTGCGTACGTGCGTGAAAAATCGCCAACAAAAATTGCAGCAAAAATTGCAAGTGTAAACGGGCCGTTAGTTGGACTTCCCATTGATCAAATTTGACCTCCAAGCCATCAAAGCGAAATGCTGGCGTTGGAAATACCCCATGAAGATCTAGTTACTGGTAAAAACAGCTTCAGAAAGATGAAAGCACGGTTGAGAAGCACTCAGTAGTCAAGATATCATCAAAATAGGATCTTTTGTTTCTATCCATGCTGCCTTTCGGCCTAGGTGCGTAGCCTTGGACTAAAAAAGCCGTCAAGCTTTATTAAGTAGCTGTATTCGGGCTTTTTGAGTTCCCTCACGACGAGGAAGAAGACCTCAGTGAGTTCTATCAGTATCATATATTATGTACATGCCATTGACAGCAATTTCTTACAAATCTCATATTAGCAAGCAAATTATAGCGGAGCTCCTTAGAGCGGAGCACCATAGGTATCGCAGGAAGAATACAATAGCTCAAAGTAGAATTCGGGTATAACGATCGACTTCATTTTTCATGGTTCAGCGGTATTCCCATTTGGGTATCGCTGGCGCGTCCGTGTCTGCGCGCCCCCACACAGCTAAACCAAGACCCCAACACAGAAAAATATGTAACCGGGAGCTCCGCGTTTAGCCAGTGGCTAAATCTATATATTACAGGACAGAGCAGGGTTGAAAAGGGCACGTCACCCTGTTTCTTTTCTTATTACGTTATCCTTTTCTTATTGTCTTTCAAAGTATAGAGCAGATTTCGTATGACTTTGAAAAGTACCGTGACACGGCGCGGTACGGTCGCGGTGGCGGTACCGAACCTGGCCTGCTGTAGATGCCGAACGAAACCGCGTAGTCGCGGTACGGTCGCGGCGCGGTACAACGGTATCGCGGCACTTTACACAGTCATACGAAATCTGCTTTATATGAAATCGGTTCTCCCATGATGCACTGCTTCGCCGCGAGAAAAACTCGTAATAGTAGAATTACTTTGCATTAATTGAGGTTTTCTGATTAAATGGATCATGTTCACAAAAAACATGTGAGGTAAACCGATTTCAAATGCGTCAAATTTCCTCGTGTAAGCTGTATTTAGAATCCGCGAATATCTTTGCAATCCTACATCGAACTGACCTCAAAGTTTTACGCTAATTCATGTTGAAAGCATTCTTTACATTAAAATTTCATTTGTTAGAGCGGATTTTAGATGACTATCGTGAGTCATTCGCATTACTTTGTAACGACTCCTATACGTTTTATTCAGAATTGGTGTAATTACTTTGCGATTGGTTTCACTACAGTCATATGAAAACCGCTCTATTTTTTCGCTTTTGTCACGCGCCGCCATTTTGTTTCCAGAATGACCCGGCGAAGCAGAAAAAAAAGCAATGAGCCACTCAACATTTTGGCTCTAAAACAAATAAGAGTACTTTTTGGTAGCTTGGTCAACTTTTGTACCATCAATCCCAGCATCAAGCTTCGCTTTCCAACATGAGCAAAACCCGCGCCCTGCTTGGCCTCGTTTCCATGCTGAATAAATCGGCTGAAAAATTAAAGATGGCGCTTGTGTGACAAAGGTGAGAAGGCCAAACCAGATCTACAATTGACTCAACGTCATTCGGCATTTGTTTTACGCACCATGTGGAACTATGCTGGGCTGGTTTGACAACCCCATTCAACATTGTTCAATATGTTGATGTTGAACAATCTTTTGAAAATACGTTTGGTCCACTGCACGTTCACGTTCACGTTCGTAGTTCAGTTATGTTTAACTTTGTTTGGCACCATCCCGTACCCAGAGCTATGGAGGCAACCATTTGAGGGCCTTCGCTGATTGGCTGAATTTGAACGTTGGGGCATGCGCTGAAAGGTCTTTCTCTCAACGGCTCTGTATTAAATCTCGCGCATGCGTCACTGTCTGTCACCAGAGCCTCCCCCGCGAGGTTACGAGCCGGGGAGCTCTGGGTTCGAGAATGGCATATTAGCAGTTGCAGCGGCGTGTTGCTGGGGATTGCTTGCAGTTGTTGAGGGTTGTTGGACGTTGTTGAGGGTTGTTGACAGTTGTTGAGGGTTGTTGACAGTTGTTGAGGATTGTTGGAAGCTGTTGAGGATTGTTGGCAGCTGTTGAAGATTGTTGGCAGTTGTTGAGGATTGTTCGCAGTTGTTGGCTGACTTTTGAAAGCAGTCAAACGTTTAAGCCAACAAGTCCTAACATTCTTTTGTTCTGTGACCGTCGTAGCAAGTGCCAACATCTCCATTGTTTGGTCATCACTGAAGCTTGGCGCAAAAACTAATTCTTGAAGAGTCGCGTTGCAAGTGTTCAAAGAAGAATCGATTGCCCATAAATCCGTTTCCCAAGGTCTATTGTAGTCTAAAGCCCCGGCGCACATTGCCTAGACGCAGCTCTTTTTCTCTTGCTCTTTTGCGTTTTTAGTGAGGAATCCATTGCCCAAAGATCCGTTCCCCAGGGTCTCGTTTAAGGCATTGGAACACCCTGAATAGGTACTCAAAGACTGCTTGGAGCCCTTTCTTCGGCGAGCGTTCGTAAGTCGAGGGAAACGTGTTTTTTTTTACACGCAGCGCGCTTCGCTTCGAAGGGGCTGCAAGTAGCCTAAGGTGCTCCTTTTCTTTTGCGTTTGAAAAAGTCTATAAAAAGAGCTATGAGCAATGATCAACGCGTCGAGCCTGATGATCTTTCTGTTCTTTCAGCGATAGCAGAGCCCAGTGGCTGCCTGAACTGTTGCCAGCCTCGCTGTTCTAGATAGTATGGATAACTGTTCTCGCTGCTGGGATTAGGGTGGATGCGTCGTCTTGCTTTGTTCTTACGGTACACGCCCCAAACCTGTGTTGGAAATGGAAGAGCGAACTTTTGGTCGATTATGAAGGTATGTCTCAGGAAGGAAGGTGGAGGCCTGATTCTCATCCTCTACGGTAGAAATTGTTGACACTTTCTACCTTTGCGTCTGATCAACGTCACATGGTGCGTTTTGTTTTAGTTCGCAATTTGATTGGCTGATATACGAAATACTTTGCTCTACGCCAGTAAAAACGCTGACTTAACGCAAGTCTGATTTATATCATCTGAAATCTGCTCAAAACAAGCTCGAGCAAACTTTGTATTTTTCAATGCATGTTCACAGAAACATATAAGTGAGTTGAAACGTGTAACAGCACGACAACCGACGAACAACTCGCGATCAATAAGCACCATATTTGGAAAGCGACAGATTCTTCGATGTGATTTGTTTATGTTTTCTAAAAATAACGCGCGCGAACCTCCCACCCACAGAAGCACAAAATGAGTTGAGAACTGTTTCGCTTCCATGCTCAAAACTCATCAAAAATAACGTTTGAAAGCACCATGAAGAAGTGTACCTGAAAATTTGAACAAATAACAAAATAAGAAAAAAAAACCGATAAGTTAATTTATAGGACCAACTGAAAGAAAAAGGAAACCACTTTTTTGTCGAGCCTTACTTTTTATTCGAATCTGACAAACCAAACTAACACTCGATGACATTGAGCCAGAATTTGACATAAACTGCTGTGATTTCAGACAGGATTCATCATTACAAACATAAAGCATGGTTTATGATACATGGTCTCACGAGGAACGTTTATTGAAACAGGTGTAATCTTGGTACATTTAACTTACCATAACACCCACCAAAACAATGATCACAATTCCTACTGTACTTCCAATGCCGACATACACAGCTGCGTTGGAATCAAAAGGGTGGTGGTTGTTGATCTTGCTCGTACCGTTGATGTGTTGTTTGCTGTCGTAGGAAAAAGATATTTTAGTGATATATCAACACGCGACAGAATGTTTTTCAGGATTTAAAAACACATAGAAGCGGAGCTGAAAAAAACGAGACAAACCCGAGTTTTTTCAATCCTTAGCTTAGGTTCTCATAATTAACTCAAATGATGTCATAGATGACCTCCGCAAATCTTTTTTTTTTACTACCTTTGGTCCAAAGACTATTTTATTGTCTCATGGCTCTCTCTTTCCTAATCTAATATATCAAACACGAGACAGCTTGTTTCATCAGGATTTCCAAACACTGAGAATAAAGCGAGGCAAAGCCAAGTTTTTTTAACCGACTTTGAGATGTTTGGAAATCCTGATGAAAAACTCTATCGAGTGTTTGATATGGCTTCTCAAATAATTCATTTAATGTCTAGAAAAGAAGGAATAAAATCTAAAAAAGTCTATGCAAATTAAGATCGCGTATTCAAACCTACTTGACCCTTATGATGAATTGTGCATGAGTTTGATAACTTTTTTTAGAAAATAACACCTATGTTGTATTGCGAATGTGCGCATTCTGATTGGTTAAAAAGCGTGTTTGTAAGAGACCTGAGAAGCACGATTGTCACGCAACGCTGTCGCGCGTGTGTATGTTATTTTCTAAAAGCAATAAAAATACTTTCTGCGTGCTCTCTGGTTTCTTACAACACTCGGGGAATGTTGGTCGAACTGATAAAACTTGAAAGACACTTGCCTTCGGCTCGTGTCTTTCAAGTTTTGATCAGTTCTCCCAACATCCCCCTCGTGTTTGTAAGAAAGCAGAGAGCACGCGGAAAGTACTTTTATTGCTTAATTATATGAATGGCGCATATTTTAAAGATTCTTGTAAATAGTTTATTGCCTTCGCCAACTTGTCTTTCCTTTTTTTCCGTCATGTTGTTCTTAAAATAATTGCGCGCCTTGTTTTTATCAAATTTACTGAAATCAAATCTCAGTACAGGAACCTTAACGTCGGTCCGTATTCTTGGGTTGCACTCTCACAAAAGCGCGGCGGCCATGTTGGTGTACAGAACAAAGAGCAAGAGATAAGTGTGACCTCGGCACTCGATTCACCTCCCGGACTGCAAAGGCGGCTTCCCTTTAGTCCATATACAAGGACTTGTTTTATATCATACAAAGAATTGTTTTACATCATATAAGGACTTGTTTTGATTTTAATGTGTTTGGGCGTCTATTCACCTTGCCCCATGATGAGCAATTGACAGAAAAGAGACTCTCACTAACTCCGACAAAAAACTTGGAAGAACACTCATTCTTGAGTCATAAGGTATATCGGTGACAACGTCATTTTTGAGCTCAATTTGTAAAATCGTGCCGACTTCATAGGCACTTTAAGTCAAGAGTAGTACAAACAAACCAGTTTTATACCCCCCCCCCCCCCCCGACTGCGTCTCGTTGCGTACTTTTTTTTTCATGACATCCTGTGACATCATCTGTGTATCTATTACAGTACACACGCACGCAAAACGAGATATATTTGTTAAATAAACACTGCCTGGATAACACTTTGAAAAAGCGGCATTTTTACGATGATATTTGAGGATTCGAATCCTATGACAGGTTTCCAAACTGTAGTTGCAAGCGTGATCCCGATTAAAGGCCCATCACCAACCGGGAGCCTTTGCGCCACGTTTTCTTTTGTTTTCAAATTGATCCATTGTTTTTCGGGCGCTCTGATTGGCTAAGAGTCCGCAAAGGCTCCCGGTTGGTGATGGGCCTTTAATATTTTTCTTTGTGTCCGTGTTTTCGTCTTGCGTACACCAACCACTCTGCTAAACGTATTTTTGCGGCGAAAAATATAAATACCCCAAGATTTTGTCATGTTTCCACATGTGAACGGGTCAATGGCATAAGTGCTGTCAGAGGTATCGCTTTCGCTGGAATAGACCTTTTTCCAAAATGGCCGCCGAAAATTCATATCGATTTTTCTTTAAAATGAACACTAGAACACATATCATCACTTTAGTAAAGCTACAACATTTCGCTGCATTATATCCAATAGCTTCCGAGTAACCGAACGTTGAAAATTTGAAAATTTACAGAAGTTTGTATGCCTGGGATATGCGTCATACCCCCAGTCATACAAATCTCTCTCATACAAAATTCGGAAATACGAACTAAAGATTTGGCGTGTGCTCGCATGTTGTTGTATTTCAGTGACGTCTGAGGTTTTGTTTTGACTGGACATAACCCATGCAGACTCTACCTCATGCGGATTTATTTGATGTAAACATGTTCCTGTAACCAAACACTGACAAAGTGCTGCTAGTAAACAAATAATCAAACATTGAAAACTTTTATATAATGAAAATTTAGCCTGTTGTTTTATGTCTACAAAAAATGGAGAAAAATGGTTGGGTGTTAGGGACCGTTCATTTTTTAGCAGGGAGGGGGGGGGGGCTGATGGAAATGAGAGGGGACCCTGTATTTTTTGGGTGGCCCCCCTTTCATGTCCGTATTTTTTAAGGTGGCCCCCCCAAATCCAATGTATTTTTTCTGATGCCCCCCCCCCCCCATCTTATAATGCTTGCCCTGCCAGATAGACTCTTGTCCGAGTGATGCAGTCTCATTCTCCTTAATAGCAGATAAAACGTTTTTCTTCTGTCAAAGCTAAGGAACCGATCCCCCCTCAGAACTATTAAAGGTTTTCGTGAAACCCCCTCCAGTCTCCTTTTGACCTAGTAGAAGACATTTTACAGAAAGAGTGGGTGGACATATTTCTTTCGTTGCGCGCGAAGCGCGCCCAACTTTTGATAAGCGCATTTCATCAAACCTCAGAAAAAGGGTAGATGAACATTCCGTGTTTTGTGTATAGTAAACAAAGCCTGTCAGGAGCCCAGGAATTAAATACGCTAACTATGATGAAAGCTCCTAGTGAAGGGCTCCTGAGCCTTTAGGTTATATTTTTCATGCGCGCAACTATGCGCCGCAAATGACGAACTTATTATTATCCATGTGCGTGAAGCGCGGCCCAAATGACGAATTTCTTCTTTCGAAAATAGAGATTGCATGGCAGGACTATCATTGTAGGGAGGGCTTATTTTTCTCGTCAAAAAACGCAAAACGCATATTAGATGTTATTCTTCATGCGCGCGAAGCGCGCCAAAATTTTTATTAAGTATTGAGTGAAGTCAGCTTTAGTACCAAGCTGCGAAATATTCGCAGAGTAAAAAATTGAACAGATTTTGAAAAAAATGTTGTTGCAGGACGTTATCACTTATTATCACTTACCACTGTTGCACTACTATATTTGAGCAAAAAATGAAATATTATGAAATGAAAACCTGATTGGGTAAGCAGGCGAGAGTTCATTTAATGAATATGGTCATAAACTTGCCACGAATAATCCACAGCATGGTTCGCCGTTACATGTTTCAACTAAGCTATATGTTTCTGGTGAAGTTAAGTAGAAAAATGCATATGATAGAGAAGTTGCTGGAATAACTACTATCTGTAGCTGTTTCACTCTCTTCATTGTCCAAATCTTGCTGAAAAAAGTACGACCCTTTCCAGAACAAGAAAAATTTGTACCATCCCTATAGGCACGCGAAAAAAATTAGGACCCTCCCCACAAAAATAGGAGCCCTCACACGTTCCTTATACCAAGCCTTGAATAGACACTGAGTTGTAGTTGTACTGTGAGTATTTTCTTGCCTACAGCATGCTATAAAAAATGCAAACTTTTCGTTCCCTCCCTGTTATGTGCTTGTATTTTTTTTTGGTGACCCCCCCTTTAGGGGCGTATTTTTTTGGGTGCCCCCCCCCCCCCCCCCCCCTTTGAGGCCGTATTTTTTTGGGTGCCCCCCCCCTCCCTGATAAAAAATGAGCGGTCCCTTATGCATTATTGGATTCAATTTTAAAGGAGTTATGAATTACGAAGAATGACAAAAGAATGAATTATATGAATATGGATGAAATGACAAAATGAATTATGAATTATTGGGAAAAATGAGCAGGAATAATGAAGTATAGCTTGCAAATAATTCATCTTCCACCCCCGAAAAAACGATGATATTCAAATTTTAAACAGGTGAGGGGAATTATAACGCATGAGTTATAACGTGTTTCTGCTTCGATGTTGAATTGTTAAAATACGCTTAATTCAATAGACGTTGCTTTGGGATATGGACAGTCGCGGTTTTGAGGCACCATTTACGTCCCCCTCGTGAAGCAAGGAATTTACAAATGAGATTCTCTGCTTGAGTCATTGTTGAGTGACCACCAAACAGAAGCGTCCGACGACCAAACACAATTCCTAAAGCAACCTTTGACATAGGTGTATAACCACTGAGATAGCACAATAAAAACGCCTTTAAGGCTTTTTTACAACGTACCGAGACGGTCAGTGGGCTGCGTCGTGTTGAGTCCTTCCAATACAGCTACTGTAACACAGCTTACGAGGGTTAGCTGTATCTTCTGCCTCATTTCTCTGCGTTAGTTACCGTTCACATCAAAATGGTTGCGATTACATTAAAATCCCCCAGCACAAGCGACTGACTATTCACCTATTGCGTAGAAACCTTCGTCAGTTTTGAGACGACAATTTAAGGTCGAATTATCTTTGCTTGTGTGGATGCTATTACTACAGACAGAATAAGGAGCGTTGTAGTGACACTCTGGAAGAGAGAAGCTTAGCCGGTATCGAAACGCAAGATTATTATGTGCATCCCAAGTCTGACCTGTGTTTTTAAATCTGCTGAAACATGATCTTCCCTATTGTTTTTTTCGCAAGCGCCCTCTGTTTAGTCTACCTTCCTCAAAGTACCCTTTATCAGACAGGCAACTGTCGAAAATTGAAAATTCCAATGGAACAACATGAAATGCAAACATTATCAGAGACAGCAGTACATAGAACTGGAAATTTGCGCACTGTCTATTTTTGTGCATTGAAATTCATGTCTGGTTACGGTATGTTGGTTTTAATAGTGTGACAGCGCTTTGGTTTGTTACGTGACGACGTGAAATGGCGTCACCTTAGCATAATGTAATAACCCCCCCCCCCCCCCCCCCCTGGGAGACGAAAATCACGCTGAAGAAATGGAGTCATTGAAAAAACATCATATAAATTTTCCAAAATAATCATAGCCCAGTACGATGTTTTAGTTTGTAAATGCTACACCACAGCATCCGCTTTTTATGCGCCCAAAGCTAGTAAATTATTTGTTGTTGTAGGTGGCGAGCGCGCAGCCCCCCCCCCCCCCCCCCCCCCCCCATGCATTGTTATGAATGAAATCAGTCTGGCCGGGACAACAAGGTCTGTTAAAATAGAGGGAGGAGATAACGTCAACCCAGGGTGGGTCACCAACCTTGAGTGAATGACAAGAGGTAGTTGGCATTAAATACCTCATTTATTACAATCCCCAGAGAGTTTATTATGAGATTGCATAGTATCTTGGGTGTGTGTGCCTGTCTCGACGCGACGAGAAATTGATATGCTATAATAGCAACTGTGTATGGTGTACCGTAGAAAAACGTATGACCGATTAATTTTTATATGTGTCAAAATAATCGGAAAAGTCCATTTCCTACTTGAAAATCTCCTTTATTGCCAACGAGCAGCCGAGCCAAGAGGCAAGGCTGCGAGGCGGCAGCATTATAGAGCCGTGCGAGGAGAAAAATTCTCGAGTTCAGAGTGGTGTAACCACTAGCCAATCAACGTGCCAGGATTTCAAGTGGTAACCAAATGCTTATAGCACTATCAGTATCAGAAGAGAAATCTACTATTTGACCCCTGTCCACTTCTGAAGTGCGCCCGTGTAGCCAACGCCGCGATGCTATGTTTGTGTATATTTCTCGCGCTGTTATTATTACACAATCATTGCTATGACAGTGATTTAGCTTGTTCATATGCTCATGGAAATACATCCTTTACATGTGTAAAATCTAGAGGTAGATATTTGTCTCTAAAGTGACCTATAGTCGGCCAAATGAAATCAGGGCGCAGCAGTGAGTCAGAGGAACTGATATTATTCAAAAGGGCAAAACATGACTCACTGTTCTATTGCTCGTTGGCACTTTTAGCGAAAGCTACAACTAGTATTATATAATACCCTGACTTGTTCCTTCATGTTTCTCATCCTGTCTTAGTTCCTTGACCTTTGAATGTGTTACCTGAACAAAGTGATTCAAAACTTTGTTTCTTCAATGTCTCAAATTGTTTTATAACAGTTCCGTTTTTGTGGGCGTTTTGTTTTGAGGGCAGAAATACCTAGTTTGCATCCTATCATCAAAATAATGGTAATAACATCGAACTACTTTGGCGATTATCTGATATGTTCGCCCGAGATCCATGCAGTTTTCACAGCGTTGGCCATGCGCAACGTTGGTTGGCACGGCAGATCAAGTCAAGTCAAGCCAAGTTTATTGCCATCAGGATTAAATACAGTCGGACAGTACACACAGAAGAATATAGAGGCGAGAGGGCCTCAAAAAACCACCAGGCTTGTGCGAGGAGTGCAAGTGAGCTCGAGACAATAGCTTTAACTAACTAGACAATGGGGAATTGACAATTAGAGCGACCAGAATTAGGTTCGACGCTTCGACGTCTAAAGCTGGCCTTAATCTCACTGATTATTGCTGCGACGTTAGGAGCAGCAACATATTCGCTACGAAGAATGATTCGCTACGAAAGGACGAGGTTTGCAGCCGGGCGCGATTTTGCATAACACGATTTTATTCGAGGTCGCTTCAACGGGCTGGACGTACGGCTGTTGAGCCTCACAATCACGACGACACATTTTGCGATGGGGGATGTAGACAGGAAATAGCACTCACCCATGAGATCTTCTGATATCGTCCGGCGAAACATCCGCTTTTGTAATGCCGGGTTTTACTGCATTTCACTGCCTTTTAAGGTACATCTGAGACCAAATAAATGCTCACAACGATGAGCTATACGTTTATTTTAGCTATCTGTGTTGTGCTTTGCAAGAGAAGCGCTATTTTCACGATTAAGTTGGGTTTTATTCAGTGTTTGTTTATATGCAGTTGCAGTCGCGTGCCAAAGTGCATCAGATTATCCGATTGTCTGGTGTTCGAAAAAGCTGAAGACCTGCAGTGAAATGCAATTTTTGCTAACAGCTCTACAGTCGTTATACAAATGTTTATTGTAATTCCCAAATTCCTCGGTTAAGCTGTTTGCCAAAGCAAAAGTGTCTCACCTTTGTGGCAATGGTTTCTTCTACTTGAAAGGCCCAAAATGCAGTAAAACAATAGGCAACAGTCAATCAACGAGAATATAGCATCTCTACCCCAACAAGAAGCAGCCGCTTACAGTCATGAATAAGTGTATACCAAGGCATGTAGATTGTAAAATCGCGCTTGCAGCATTTTACTTTCAATTGAACCGCTAGTTTTAACCTTAGAGAGGTCGACTTGTGGCATGTCTATATGAATGTGTACATATATATATCTAGATCCGGAAGGTCTAATTTGCAGGTCGCAGGTTGCAGGTCAGGTGCAGGTTGCAGGTTGGATGCAGGTTGAGTCTAAAATGCAGGTCGGGTGATTTCTAGGTTTTTTTTAGATTTAGAGGAAATTTTTAGTCGAGAGAGACTATAATTATAACACTTTGTTTTGGCGAAGAGAGAGAGAAACCTTTATTTAAAATTAAAAATTTAAACACGGAAGGTGAGTGCTTTTGTTCGTGAATTATTTAATAAAACCGTTTATTATATAAACACCAATGAAATACCGGGTGATCTCCCGCGCGAAAACTTGATATCTTCACACGTGAAAATAACATGATATGTTCACATGTGAAGATATCACACTTGCCTTTGCTCAATGCTCGATTTTTAAGCTTAACTCAAATAAAATTCGAATTTGGTATTTCATTGATGTTTATATAATAAACAGAACATTACATGACCGCTTGTAGATACGAATTTTATCTTCTCGTGTTAAAAATTAATCTCACTCGTTCGCTGCGCTCACTCGTGAGATAAATTTTCAACACTCGAAGATAAAATCCGTATCTCCGCGCGGCCATGTAATATCCTCTATATTCCCTTTGTTCCTTCGAGCATTAATCAATGCCAAGAATGGTTTAGTGACAATAGTGTGGGTAAACAATATTATTTGATTAGCTTTTCGACCTTGTTATTTGCTTTTATAAACGTTATAAACGCCGATTGAGCTTGATCCGGGGTCTTTCATCCAAGGACATGAGATTAAGTCTTGTCACTGAATAATAGAATAAAGTTTATACCTTATACTATCACATCACATCGGTACTAAAATGACAATACCACGGGGCTGACTCTCCCGGTTTTTCCGGGAGACTAAATATTTTTCACCTTGTTTCCTGAGCTTTTGTAATTGTGTATGTTTACTGTGTTTATTTTTATGTATGATTACGCGACAGCCGACTTTTCGGCTCACTTTTTCCTTTGCGTATTATAATATAAGGTACTGTCTCTCGAGAGAACAAATTTCCTCTAAAATGTTAAATCTAAAAAAAAAAACGTAAAAATCACCCGACCTGCATTTTAGACTCAACCTGCATCCAACCTGCACCTGACCTGCAACCTGCACCTGACCTGCAACCTGCGACCTGCAAATTAGACCCTCCGTATCTCGATCAGCTTATTAGAAACCACGCATGGTCGCTGCTTTATCCGAAACAGTCCGAGCTTGCCATTTTTCCTAACAACAGGAGCATCAACAGAACTAATTTTATTGGCTTTACTTGTGCTATGAATGCAATTATTGGACTGAGATAATTTGTTTTTGTTTTCTTTTATAGTTTTTTTTTGTCACGTTACATATATATGATTTCTCGTGGACGTCCAACAAGAACCGGAATGAGCACAAAGGTAAAGGTACAGCTTATTGCCACGAGCAGCCGAGCCAAGAGGCGAGGCTGCGAGGCGGCAGCATTATAGAGCCGTGCGAGGAGAAAAATTATCGAGTTCAGAGTGGTGTAACCACTAGCCAATCAAAGTGTATGCTCGAAGATACTAGCTCCTATTAGCTACTCTAAAATTCGAGTCAAAATAAAGATATGTATGTATGTATGTAGTGCCAGGATTTTCAAGTGGTAACCAAATACTTGAGCACTATCAGTATCACAAGAGAAATCTACTAGTTCACCCCTGGTCCACTTCTGAAGTGCGCCCGTGTAGCGCCACGATGCTGCCAATGACACGGTGTCTATATATTTCTCACGCTAATTACACGATCATTGCTATCACAGTGATTTAGCTTGTTCATATGCTCATGGAAATGCAACCTTTACATGTATGAAATTTAGAGGTAGATATTTGTGCCTAAATTGACCTATAGTCACTTTATAGTCCGCGTGATGCTCACGCTTTGCGGATCAATGAATATAAAATAGTCGGCCAAACGAAATTAGGGCAACAGTGAGTATATTTTCAAAAGGGCAAAACATGATTCACTTATAAATTGCTCGTTGGCACTTTTAGCGAGAGCTACAACTAGTTTTAACCTTAGAGAGGTCGACTTGTGGCATGTCTATATGAATGTGTACATATATATCTAGATCAGCTTATTAGAAACCACGCATGGTCGCTGCTTTATCCGAAACCGTCCAAGCTTGCCATTTTTCCTAACAACAGGAGCATCAACAGAACTAATTTTATTGGCTTTACTTGTGCTATGAATGCAATTATTGGACTGAGATAATTTGTTTTTGTTTTCTTTTATAGTTTTTTTGTCGCGTTACATATATATGATTTCTCGTGGACGTCCAACAAGAACCGGAATGAGCACAAGGTAAAGGTACAGCTTATTGTAGACTAACAGAAACATATAACTTAGTTCTGATACTAATTATATAGCCAGCTCGAAATCCCATTGTGCCGGCAGATCGATTTTTCTTGAATCGTCCAATTATTTTTTAATTGGATCGCGCGCGCTCTAATTGGACAGTTCGCGCTAAAATTGGACAGTTTGGGTTTGAACATGGATGTTATATAATTAATAAATAACAGGACTCCATGCTTGTCCAATTAAGAAAAAAATGGATGATTCTTCGGAACTCCAAATTGGACTCGGCCTGCGGCCTCGTCCAATTTTGGAGTTCCTCTGAATCATCCAATTTTTTCTTAATTGGACAGCATGGAGTCCTATTATATATACTAATTGATGTTTGAACTGTATGTTCTCAAACTCGTTAATAATTCATCAAGTTTGAACAAAGAAAATCATAACCGTGGAGGAGCTCGGAAAACGCAGTCTTAATTTGCATAGAATTTTGAGATGTTATTGCTTCTTTTTCTCGGCATTAAATCATTCGTTTGAGAAGTAATATCAAACACTCGATAGAGTTTTCATCAGGATCTCACAAACACCTCGATGTCGATAAAAAAAAACTTGGCTTTGCCTCAAAACCCTCTTCTCGATGTTTGAAACACGCTCTCTAGTGTTCGATCCCCGGGGGGGACTCCCATATTTTTGGGGCGGGAGTGCTCGTCGGGAACTTTCGATTTTACCCCTAAAAGGTACCTAAAATGGCGTCGCTTAGTTGATTTTGACCCCTAAAAGGTACCAACAAGACGTATTTGCCCTCGTATTTTTTTTTTTTTTTACGAGGGAAAATACGTCTGAAATTCAGGCTACCAACAAGTGTGATTTGCTAGAACGGACCTCTAACAGGTACCTATCTAGAAAAAATTGCAAGTTTTCGAATTTTACCCCCTAAAAGATACCAGAGGCCTGATTTCAAACCCTAAAAGGTACGACGAGCACCCCCGCCCCAAAATATTGGAGTCCCCCCTCCCCCCCCCCCCCCGGGTTCGATCTATTACGTATTTGCAAGAGTACATAAATAAGAGTGTACAACATGATAATAGGGCGCGAGAGAACCTTTAGACAGACCTAGTTATTTTTAGATTGCTACACTTAGTCTTCTCTACATCCCCTGAGGTCACGCACAGAGAACAACAAAGGCAGAAAACAATAGGCCTAATTAAAGAATACAGTCTCGCAAGAGTGCGTATCGTTTGAGCGGTTGTAAATACCAAAGTTTTAATGAGCTATGAATTTGATTGGCTACAAAAACAATAGCATTATAATTCAGCGAGAAAAGCAGTTCTAAAAATAACTATGTCTGTACAAAGGATCTCTCACGAATACTGTATCGGAGTTGTTCACTCTTAATTATGAACTCTTGGTATTTGCTATTTTTCTCTTCATGTCGCTCTTGTTGGCTCTCCTGTGATTTATCGGAAAGTGTGTTTTCAGTGTGTCGTGGAAATAAACTTTCCGATAAACCACAGGGGAGCCGACAAGCAGGCGGTGATATCGTCAATACATGACGTTAGTCTACAAGTGAACAAAATAACACGTTTGTTGAGCGATTTAACAAATGCCCTCTGATTTTCCGTGGTATGTCCTCTTATATACCACGGAATGACGTAATAAAGTGGTCAAAATGTTGTGGACTCACGAGGCGCAGCCGAGTGGGTCCGCAGTACATTTTGACCACTTTATTACGTCATTCCGTGGTATATAAGAGGACATACCACGGAAAATCAGAGGACATTTGTTTTATACCACAACAAAAGGCAAAAATAAAAAGGCAAAAGCAGCGCGCGCGCAGCCAAACGGTGTTTTCGTTGGTTCTTTTAGCGCGCGCGCTTATGATGGCGCGTTCTGTGGTATGTCCTCTTATGTACCCATGGCTGAGAGCCAATCAGAATTCGAGAAACGCGCGCGTTGTGGTATAAATAATGTTATGTCATAGACGGTCTTGTCAAGGAAGTTTTCGAGTGTTGCACCAAAATACTACTGGAAGGAATTTAAACAAATAATTGTAGTGGTTGATCAACTTGGCTCTCTTCCAGTACAATGGGTGACCGTGCTGTATAGGGTTTACAAATGTACTCGAATTCTGTAAACGCCTTTCAAACAAACATATTTATTATGAAATATGCTTGATATATATATGTTATTTACCGGCTGGGAGGTCCGTATAGGGAAAAACTGTGACCGAGGGCTGGAAAATGTTGACCGAGGCCGGAGGCCGAGGTCAACATTTTCCAGGCCGAGGTCACAGTTTTTCCCTATACGGACCGACCTAAAGCCGGTAAATAACTTATTTATTTTTTTCCAACTCAAAAAATTGATTTTTTTCGATGAAAACAAGCGCGCGCAAATGGTTACCGTGACCTAGGTCAGAGATAGGAAAATATTGCCCCCGCGCGCGCGCTCTAAGAACCAATCAGAATGCAGAATTCGTTACCGTGCCCTCTAGGAAAAAAATAAACTTGCTTATGCTTGATCTGGCGCGGGCTCTTCCATAGTGGTTGGTTGTGCTATGAAGAAGACATGAGTTTTAGAAGGAATATTTCTCAAACTCATTAATAATTCGTCAAGCTTAATCAAATAAAATCATAACCGTTGAGGAGGTTTGGACACGCCGATCTTTATTTGCATAGATTTTTGAGATTTTATTCTCCCTTTTCCTCGACATTAAATGACTCGTTTGAGAAACTATATCAAACAGTGTTTTTCATCAGGTTTTCCAAAAACTTCGAAGCTTAAAAAACTCGTCTTTTCCTCGTATTTTCAATCAACTTCTTAGTGTTTTGAAGCTGATGAAATAAGCTGTCTCGTGTTTGATATATTAGATTTAGGGAAGAGAGAGTCACGAGACAATGAAAATAGTCTTTGGACCAAAGGCGGTGCAGATAAAGATTTTGCGGACGTCTATGACAGAGTTAAAATACCTACGAGATTGCCAGTTGCATCGCTTTGATTTTCAGTAGATTTGAGAACTTGATACCACTAATCCCAGAATCCTTCTCGTAGTTCCGTTTGTTTGCCTCATTAACACCATTATCTTGCAGCTCCCAAAGGAGCTCAAACTTTATAACATCTTGATACCACTACAAACGAATTCGAAGTAGATTCTGGTTGTAGTGGTATCAAAGATGTTATAAGGGGAATTGTGAATAGGAAATTTTCATTATGACGTATTTTACTACGACTACCAGAAACCTTTGCGTTGTCCCTTTTGTTCGAGCAATTATCGCCTATTGTTTCCAATAGCGGCTTATCTGCATAAGAAAAGAAAACTAAAAAGGATTCTGGTAGTTGTATAGTCCAGTTTCGAATTCCCTGCTCTACCTCTTAATAGGCTTCGACGGCGCATAAATACAGCGGGAGACTCAGTTTGCGGTCGAAAAAGTTGTGAATACCGACGAGAAACTGATGAAGCTTGAAGACAATAGACAAACTTGAGGAAACTTTTCCGACTCGCTGGTATTCACAACTTTTTCGGCTTCAAATTGAGGCTCCTGCTGTATTTATGCGCCGTTGAATGCTATTCATCTGTAGAGTACAGAATTCGAAACTGGTCTATTGCGTGAAGAAATCTTGATACTAGCAATCTAAGATCCAACATCTTAACCATAATAGTCAGGGGGGTGAACGGGGGGGGGGGGGGGGGGTGGTAGCGATCACGAATCACGGATCGATTTTTCGTTATTTCACGGAGTTATGAAAATGGTGCAGTAAAGGTTTATATTTGATGTAATTAATGACCGGCTTTCACGTGTCACGAATCTCTAGGCCTGTAATAACGAGTCACGCAAGAGAAATTCGCAAAAATCACGGGTCACGAGGGCATGAGATTTCACGGATCACGGCAATAATTTTCCTGTTTGCACGAATCACGGGTCACGGAGAACCGCTTCACCCCCCTGATTAGTCCATTCAGAATATCGCACTGCGTTTCCTGAATCAGCCGATGGAAATGGAAGCTTTCTCAGTGACAGCGGGATCCCTGTGTGTGACTCTCGTTGTTCATGGAATCATACTTTCTCAGCAAACGCACTTAGCCAATCGGAAACGAAACCCATTCAACAACCAACCAATCAGGGGACGAAGTCAAGTGTGACACAAGAGTCACTATGTCTTTTTTTCCGTCGCATTTTGATAAATGGCTGACATGAAACAAAGACTTGAGACCTCAACCAATAGGATCGTATAGAAAACGCAAGTCTGTTTTACTTTTGACACTTATCTGAAATCTGCTGTAAAAAAAAGCCACAATCCATAATATGACTATTTTTGCGAGCCCCTGCCGATATTTTAAGCTCAAAGTTTAGACTCTATTATTATTTTTGTTGTTGTTGTTGATTTGTAGGGTATGTTTGCATGGTCTCATTGCTAGCGATGGTCAGCAAAATAAATAATTCAACAAACAACAACAGCAACAATAACGATAACAGAAGGGCTATGACAAATATCACTCATTTCGAAATATTTCCCTTGTAGCTTCAGCGTTTTATCAAAAGTTATGTCAGCACATATGGACATTTGCAATAAAATGTCTACGAAGCGGTTGAGACTGGCGTGAGGGAATGTTTGTTGCGTTTGAATTCAAAACGAGGTTTGTCAGGTTTATTTAATCGGTCAATTTAAATATACGCTATGCGTAATGCAGAGAAAAGGCTGTCAACTTTACAGAAAAGGGCGTTTGCCTCCACCCTTGGCCGTGGTACAAAAACGGATTTGAAATCGGCCTTGGAAAAGTAGACTGTTTCATCCACTTTTATATTGTAGCACCGTCTGGAAGCTTTTAGGAGGTCACATGTTCTATTCTTGCCTAAGTGTTTCCTCTGAGACGCATGGATAAACAGCTAAGGGCGCATTAGAACTCCGTTGCTCCAGGGAAGCCACAAATACGTATTGCACTTCGATAGATTAGCAAACAACATGTGATCAGTTAGTCCGATCGAATCAAGCTGCGCCAACCCTTCAACGATGTTTAAAGGCAGGTAATATTGGTTATACCTAATTTTAAAGTCTTAACTACATTCCTTGAGTCATCAGCGATTAGAGTCTGTACTGCAATCTATTTTGCTCAAGGTCTCTATTCGGCAAGCATTCTGGTCCGATTTCCTGTTTAATCCCAATCTCGTAGACGTTCTTTTCTAAACTTAATTTGTTGATGATGTGGTCGGTGAATGTGTGAATATTCCCAATCGTTTTTATCCAGATTTTGATCCCCAAAACATTTATTTCTCATTATACGGATTCATGGTACAGATCACTCATTAATTTCTTATGCAGAGATTCTGGCTTGACACATTAGAGAAAATGCAAGAATATAATATTTATCGAGTATTTTAAAACATTCCTAAGAACTTACTCATTCATCAGACGCGGTGGCTAAGATGAAGTGCTGTGTTGCAATCAGTTTAACTCTGCATTGACGCATCATACATAGCTTTATTTTTAATGTTGTTTTACTGAGTTTCTTCAAGAGATTGGTAGCATTTATCATATACTTAAGGCACCAACTATTTATTATTGTCGCAGAAAAACGTAAAGCCCGCAATCAGAAGGAGCGACATGTTGTGTAGTATATATTTCTTTCCCGTTACGAGACATTGTTTATACGCACATTGCAGCCCCGCGGCTCAATTGTCACATTTTATCACAGCACGATAGATTTTGTAAAATAAATTCCACGTAAAATGTGAAGAATGTTAACAAAGAAGTAACATAACATTTCTGATCCCCAATTTCTTCCTCATTTCGATTTTTATTTTTATATAAAGTGTTGTGCATATCCATACACGCATTGGTGCATAGAGGAACGTCTGTTGATGTGGGTCTTGATAGTTTTTGAACATTTTCATATTCCCATCACGATAACCTGATAGAAATCACTTTTATACTCACATCGGTAACTTACTCCATTGTTTCTTGGGAGTCAAGGTCGACCATGTCTTCAGGGGTTTAGGCATCGATTCGGTAGTATTGCAAAATTCTCTCTTTTTCCTTTATAAGATCCAAGTTTATAATATCCTGTGCTAGCAGAGGTTTCTTTCTGTCAGTCTTTTATTAGCTAGCAAAGTTGTTCGAATTACATTTTTCAGCTAAAAGAGGTGGACTGTCCTTTTATTTTATTTTACTTTTTTTTTACTTGCAACTCAAGAATTCTGCTTCAAAAACATTTGAGTCTCAAATTCTTGACAATTAAAGATCATTCGATTCTAACTGGCCACAAACATAACGTTCTTATAGAAAAGCGTATGCCAAAGTCATAAGCACTAGTTGGGATTGCCTGTAAAAATATGTAAATGTCATGTAAATTCATGTTTAAGTGCAGAGTGGTCCGCTCAAATTGAAACCAAATATCTGAAATTAAACAAAGCACATTAAATGATCTCAACTGGCAGAGCTTTTCTTATTCTGGGGGATTTCTGTGGAACAGGCTCGCTGAGCACATTCAAAACGAGTATTAAACAATTTCTTAATGACTCCCACACGGCAAACACGTAAACCAGTCTTGTTATTACAGCTATTGTGTTTAGTTCTCGTTCAATTCTAATAGACTGATGTTTCTCCGTGTGCGTAAATAAAGTTGTAGTTGTATGAGGGAAGCCAGTGGGCATTGAAGATGCGGAGTTAACAACTTAAGTGACGTGCTTGCATTATCTTTGGGGGAGGAGAACTGCGTATTTTATCGCGTTTAACTGAAAACGTCGCAGATTAAGAATGGCGTTTTTAGCTTTTGAGAAACAGTCGAAGCATTGACATTTGTCACTTTGATTTGGTTTTTGCTTAATAAAGAAAACATCAAAATTTTAACATCACCAATTATGAAAATAACAACTCAGACTAGTAAAGAATGCTTCCAACATGATATGTTGGAATGGAAATGTGAGGTCATAAGTCGATGTAGGATTGCATAGATTGCGGGTTCTATATACTTGTAATTTTTAACGATTTTAATTTCCAATGTAAAGCGCATAGAACGTGGCTATATGCGCTATATAAATGTTGTATTATTATTATTATATACAGCTCACATGAGGTTTTGTTTTTCAAACACACTGATTTTCATTTCTCCCTGATGATTCCGTAGAAAGCTTGCAGTAAACGATATTATAAAATAATTGAGATAGTTCGCGCGCTCTGATTGGTCGAGAGCTGTTTCTAAAATCTATGAAGGTCATAGAAATGACGCCATAACGCCATAACGCGGCAAATTGCTTGAGAATGGCGGATTTTTATTGTTCGCGCTTTAGAAATTATTTCTCCCAAACAATGCCTCGGTTTTCAAAACTCTATGAAGGCACAGAAAAAAATGTTTTATTTCTTAACTAACATCTACCACACCAGTGTCAGGCCTCACGTGAATTTATCTTTCACATAATATACTTGTGGAGCATTTGGAAAATTGTTATGGTTTTTTTGTCTGTAAGCAAGAGCAAACAAGTTACATAGAAATATCTGGGGGATATTATGGGTCATAATGGGGTTGAAACGAACGCTAGGAAAATATAGCATTCCACATGGAAAAGTCCTTCCACGTGAAGCAGGAGAAGCGTTTGATCCAAGGCAATCTAAATTAACATTGTAGAAATCTTGCATGTTTCATGTGGAGCACTGTACTAAAAGCATTTTAAGAATCGAGCAAAATCTTTCAAAAACTGACAGGCGTCAGGGTTGAAAAAAAAAAAGACTCCGATCCTAAACAAAACTTCTTTGTAGCGGAGCTCCTTAGAGCGGAGCACCATAGGTATCGCAGGAAGAATACAATAGCTCAAAGTAGAACTCAGGTATAACGATCGACTTCATGTTTCATGGTTCAGCGGTATTCCCATTTGGGTATCGCTGGCGCGTCCGTGTCTGCGCGCCCCCACACAGTAAACCAAGACCCCAACACAGAAAAATATGTAACCGGAGCTCCGCTTTTAGCCAGTGGCTAATCTATATATTACAAAGTAACGAGTAATTAGACAAGCAGTGACCTCAGCACATATGTAATAATGTTTCTCCGCGCATGAGTTTTCGACTGCAAGAGAACGGTGGTCAAAAATTGGAAAGTCTCCCGTTCCCCCTTTCAATGTTAGAGCATTTCAGGGGGCCAGGATGTGAAAATATTTAAGCACCGATTGAAGATGGAAGACAAGTGAAAGTCCTCTGAAGGGAAGTCTTTATCGGTAATGGAATCTAAAAGAATTTCTAGAAAATGGGTTTAAGTAGCTAGACGTATGTTATGAGATGTTTCAGAGACGCTCTTTGCCCGATCACGTTTTGATGATTACTTGTGATAGCACTTATAATATATTGGTTTTTCTCATCTGCGTTTGAGTTTATATCTTTGTGACTTCGTGCTTCATCAAAAGCTCATCCGATTCGAGTTCAGTCTTGCAATAATTGAGGTCATACGTACTTTATTGTTCTCCATGTCTTCCATCTTCGCTGCATCTGTGGGAGGGTCGAAAAGTGGAATGTAGAAAAAACTGTCGACTCCCAATTATATTAGGCGGGGACTGGGATACATAGAGATGTAAAAACATAGGAGTAAACGTTCACGCCGGTCCGCTTTACCAAAAAAGATGCATTTCGTTTCCTTTAATTTTCGTAATTTTAAAGCTTCTGAAATTTACAAAAACAAATATCATGTTTTTATCAACTGGTACTCATAAATTATTAAAACTTCTTTTCTCTCTGGATGAACTCTTGTCCACTAGCATTCACTAGGACCACCCAGGTTTGTCATCATCTGGGATGACCTTATGGGTAGACTACAAGATTGTGCCAGTGATTTTCAAAAATGTCCTTTGTTTCAGTTTTATGATGATTGTTGTTACAGTGCGAGCATTTTCTGTTCAATCTAACTTGAAGAGGCAATAAATTCCTAAATATCGAACATACAAAAAATCGCTGACACCCTTTTGGAGTCTTTTAAATATGCAATAGTAATTTAGAGTCGTTATCTGCAGCAGGTGTTTTTATAGGTTAAACTCAGCAAGGGGGGACGCCCTTTGACCTCTTAAATAGCCTGTGTCAGCTACTTCTTTGTTATTGTCTTCGTTTGGTACTAGAAGACGAATTACGTGTAGAAATATCTTAATAAACATCTGAAAACAAAGTTTCAGATTTAGACCCCGTCCACACTACACCGTTTTCAAATGAAAACGGATAGTTTTTGCTCCGGATACGGCTATCGTCCTCACTACAACGCCCAAAACGATCACCGAAAACGGCAAAAACAATACGAAAACGATAAGTGTGGACGCAAATCTTTTTGAAAACGGAGCAAAAAGTATCCGTTTTCGTTTGAAAACGGTGTAGTGTGGACAGGGTCTTAATTCACCAAATTCAATCAAAAAAATTGCTCGATTTTCTCTGAATCAGCCGATGGAAATGAATGCGTTCTCCGATTTTGTATATTGCTATAATGCAAAATGGCGGCTGACACAGGCTCTAGGCGAAGGAAGAAGTACCATAAATGGCAGTAACACAGGCCTCCCGGTTGTGGACCTTTCTGTGTCGATGCATTTCTTTCTCTGCATTTCATTCGTTTTATTTCTTGTCTGAAGGCATATTACGAACTTCATATGGAGAGAACTGGCAAGTCATTAGTATAACTTGGCTGACTTCAGTTGTCTGTTAAATAAGCACTCCATGATAAGAGCCTATAAACTGCAATTAAGATCTTAGGATAAGAAAGATAATTTTGCCTTCGCTTTATTGGCAATACAATTGTGTAATGCCTAGGACGGTCATCTGGCGCCAAAAACATCATCACCTGGCTCTTTCGTTCCCAGAGCATCAACACCATGAAAACTGGTCAAAGTCGCATTCATTTAAAAACTTGAATCAGATGTTCAACCTACCAAGTCGCATTCATTTAAAAACTTCAAATCAGATGTGGGACACGTGGGGTGATTGAAACGAACTTTGAATCCTCGCATCAGTGTGGCAGGGATGAATTACACTTTGTTGCTAAACAAAATAATAATTAAAGTCATTTTAAGCTTCGGTTGAAGAACAGGAAAAGACGGGACAGAGTCTTCACATATTCAATGTTGACATTTTTTCTCCCATCATCAGCTGTCTTGTTAGTGTTCAATTGCAGCCCAAAGTTTATCTTGATGTCGTCTGCCTGAAAATTGGCGATCGGTCCAACATAACGCGAGTCTTTCTATGACCTTCTGCATTCCGCACCCAAGTACTTACTCTAGCCGCGATTAGCAAGCTGAGATCATAATTACCAAGGCACACATTGCTCCAGTCCGCGCCAATGGGAAAGCACGCCAGCTTCGGCTGAATGCAAGAAAACTTGCTGTGAGTGAAGCCGCTTTGAGATTTTAGCATAGCGTTGTCTGAGACCGATCGGCTGGTGTTTTTGGAGCGAGGTAAGGATGATTATCATAGTTTAATTTCGACTTAGGCATATCATGATGCTTGCACTTTGAGAATTAATTATGGAGGAAGGTGCTCTGCGTCTGGGCTGTGTTTATATATAGCGATTGCCTAGGGTTTCGCATTCATTGTTGGAAAAGAAAAGAAGATATGTTCACGACAAGAGTGCCTTGTAGTGTTGAGCATGCTCTCTTGCACTGGTTGTGTTTGATCGTTTGCTGTAATCGACCCGAAGAAGTTCATAACTGAATCGCTGGTCAGCATACCACAGCAGACAATCTTATTGCAGTCCTTCATTTACTTTGACAGTATTCCATAATTATAAGAAATGCGTCATAAACTTCATTCTTATTAATATTTTGTGTTCCGACAAGCTTAAAACGAAGTAAATCTCTATTTTTATTCATAATTTTGATTGTAATGTATCTGGTAATAACAAAGAGAGCCGTCCATTGTGGCCTGTATTTGCACTAATATTTTATTGTGCTCTATCTCTTATCTCTATTACGCACTTGATTGCTTAACTTTCCTGAAACTTGCTGAATATTTATCTGTGTCGAGCGAAAAGGTTATTTTTAATGATCTATTTTTTTAAGTTACTTACATTTCTCTCATTCTTCGTGTCCATTATTTACCCTCAAAATGAAACACGTACTTTCCGATTCCTCAAATCGAGTCTGACAGTCTGTGTCTGCTGTTAAAAATGCGCGTTCTCCCGACTTTGTGGAGTCGGCGGTCTAAGAACAGTAAAAGTATTTACTAATAGAAAGATCTGATATCCTAGGCGCGTGGGCCGATCTAGTCGCTTGTTTAATTGTCGTCACCTTTTACTCATAAGAGGCCATGAACAAGTGGCTCTTTAGTTAAAAAGTCTAAGTGATGCCGTTACGCAACCTCCCACGCTGTGGAATGGAGGCGGGGGCCTGGAATGAGATGTGTTTCCTTTATGTCGATGGATTGATATCATATATTTTTAAGGTTACTGAGAACCTTCGCGGGACGTCCTCGGAAAACAATATAGTTTAACCAAAACATGTCAGCCTATATATCGTTGGAAAGGATTAATTGGATATTTTACTGTGCCATTTTAACGAGCTCACAAGGAATTCGAGCGGAAATCTAATCGAAACGAGCAAAACTTGTGCGGACTCGTATCCTGCCTAAATATATGCGCGCGCTGGAATTTATTCATGAGCCCACATTGTAAAATCAATATGTACAGCTGACTTGTGTAAAAGCTGCAGTCAAATTCCAAATTGCGTGATCTTTTCGATGCGAAGCGAGAATTCGAATAGTGTTTACGATTCAGATAACACATCGAGTGAATGATTCCGAAGCGATAATAGCATATTTGAACAAGAGAAAATGATTTATTTTCTCTTGATTTGTATTAATATAAAAGAAAATATTGTGTATGTTTTCAGAAAGTCCGCGATTTTCTGATGTGCGCACTCTTTATAGCTAGAAGTTTCTGAATGTTTTTGTGATAGAGCGGATAATATGGTTATAATTACGCTTGTTGCAAACTGCGCTTGTACAAATTTATTGCGGCCAAGACTAGAGACGATTTCTTGATTTTTCTAAGCTAATCAACTGAAAATGCGGCTTACGTAATGTCAGGAAACACATAAATAGGGAGTTGAGAATACTTTGAACCTTTCAAGTGCCAGCACTCCAGGCAATGACTTCATCACCGCTGGTGACAATAACTTCGCAAGCAATCCAGCTATGAAACTTTTTTATTGCAAATCAATCCGTTTACATCAGTGCTATGTTTTTATAGTGCTATGTTTTTATGTTATAATCTTCCCTAAATCTGCTTCGCTATGGCGCTGGCTATACTAGGAACCTAACTCGAAAAGCAATTGCTACTAATTAGACTCTAGCCATTTCCGGTCATATACTTCTATTGATGTTTCTCGTTCATATTCAGTATGTTGGACATAAATTCCAAGAACAACTCTACGACGATACGAACGAATGTGGATAGCAGAATATCTGTGCTGACTCTCGTCATGGTACTTCGTGCAGTTTTTCCACAACAAAATATTTAACTTTCACCTGAATAATTACTTGCAATGCATTGTTAATTTCAAGTTGGCAAGCGAAGAATACACTTGAAATCTCGATATGCTTTTCCTTGAAAAATTCAAATGTTTCATATCTCCAATGCGTCAAAGTCCTCGTAGCATTCTATTCAAGACGACTTTCAGTTTCCACTGCTTTAAATCTGTTAAATCGAGTCACGAATCAGCGAAGATCTCTGAATGATTTTTTGGAGTGGAATTGCAAATGACATTGCTGCAATGTAGTAGGAAGAATACTTATTTGAATGAATTTTTTTCAGTATGTTGGACACAAATTCCAAGAACCACTCCACGTCGATACGAATGAATGTAGACGGTAGAATGTATGTGCCGACTCTCGTCATGGTACTAGGTTCAGTTTTTTCCACAAAAATGTATTTAATTTTGACCTGAATAATTATTGCTACAACATTGCCAATTTCAGGATGGCAAGGGAAGAATACACTTGAAATCTCGATATTCTTTTTCTTGAATAATTCAAATCTTTCACATCTCCAATGCTCCAAGGCATTCCATGTGACTTCCAACTGCTTTCAATCGAGCCTCGGATCCGCGAAGATCTCTGAATTACTTGTTTTCGAGTGTTCTTCAAATGACATTGCAACACCGAAGGAAGAATACTCGTATCAATGAAATAATTATTTTCAGTATGTTGGACACAAATTCCAAGAACAACTCCACGGCAATACGAACGAGTGTAAATGGTAGAATGTCTGTGTCGACTCTCGTCATGGTACTAGGTTCAGTTTTTCCACAAAAAAGTATTTAATTTTGACCTGAATAATTATTGCTACAACATTGTCAATTTCAAGATGGCAAGCACTAAACAAGAATTTCTGCTAATACACTTCCGTGGTGCTTTTTCTTGACTAATTCCTATCTTCCACACCTCGCAGCATTCCATGCGACTTTCTACTGCTTTCGACGGGCCTCCGATCAGCGAAGAACACCGAATGAATGATTTCACACAGGAATTTCTTCAGAAACGACCGCTCGAAGAAAATAAATAAGTTAAAGAACTTTGACACAAATTCCAAAAGACTTTCCACTTTTTCTTGAATCCTCTTAGGGTAATTGAAGGTATACGAAAGTTCGAGCGTGGTACTAGGTTCAGTTTTCGAGGAATGAGACGTCAAAATTTCCTCTCTCGAATCCCATGGCGTCATCTTGCGAAAACATCTCAGGAATATTCAGTGAGTTAAAACGCGACCCCGGGAGAATACAAAGCGTCATAATTGTGCTAGATGCAAAGGTCAGTTGCTGATCAAGATTAGTTGAAGTTTTCAGCTTTCCTCGTGTCTCCGATCAGCTAAAATATAATTATAAAACTCCGTTGTCTGCCTCGGCACATTTCCAACAGAATCTCAATTTCAGAGTTTGACTGTGGGAGGGGGGTTATTTTGTCTTACTGCGCATGCGAAATAACAGCAGGTCAGCAGCTTCACTGAGGGCTCAGCTCAAGATTTGTTTGCGAAGAGATGTACGGCTTGAATTCCTTGTGAGCTAACGCCATCGAACAGCTGGGCCATGACACCCAGTAACTGAAAGGTTTGTTTCAAAAACCGTGTCTGCGTTTTTTGTTTGTTTGTTTAGTTCAAAAGTTATGAAACTTTTAAATGAAAATGCTCTAAAATTTGACCTTCGAAATTCGAAAACTCGAGCCTGGTCAAAGAGTGAATGTCATGTGACTCAGCAAGTGCCAAATACTCCTAGCCAATCAGAAACGAGGGAAAGCAGAAATTAATGCTGAATGGTTTCCCTGTCAGCCATATACCAAATCGGCTAACGGTGTTCACATCTTGTTGCCACCCAATTCAGATCATGTGATGATTTCTTTGGGTGGATACTTTTGTTAGTTCTGCACATACACTCGTGCACTCGGTCAAGTGAGAAGAATTGAACAATTGTAACCACCCTAAGGAATCATCACAATATCTGAATTGGGTGGCAGCAAGATGTAAGCACTGTTAGCCGATTTGGCCTATTGCAAACCAAGTAAATCAATATCACTCATTGAACTCATCGGTTTCTTTGTCAGCCAATTACAAGCCAGCCATGGTTACAAGTGATTACTGAATGCACAGCAGCGTTTAGTTTGAAATCGATTGACAGAAATGTTCGGTCAATTCGAGTGCAGAGTAAACGCAAACATATAATGTAATCTGAAAAATGCCAAATGCTGATAAAAAGGTGACGTGTTTATTCTTGGTATTTTCAGCGACGAGTGAAAAGACGGCGGACGAGGACCGTAAGAACCACAACTACGGGAACGGCTCGTTCCATGCAGTGCCAAGTGACGCCAGGCTGTTGGCTAACATGCAACAGGTAAATGTAGGATCACACACGAACGCAAGCATATCAAACTCACTTCCTTCTGTGGAGCTTACGAGCTATTTGTGAGCAATCTAATCGGAGACGTACCGAGTATGACAAACTTGCCATGACTGGTTCCTTAACGTATGATTTTAGGGATACAATGTTTGTGTAAAGGCAACGTTGACCACATGTTGTTCGATAACGTGTGTGGTAGCGCCAGAGAAAGGATTCCTCGTGTCGAAGGGGAATTCAAGGTCTCATCCATCCACGATTATACACGACTTAAAGTCAAATGGAACTATAAGTAAGAGCTCATAGAAGAAGTTGTCCAAAATTGTGGTGGTCTAACATTTTTTGTGGTCTAGAACGTAAGCGCAGACCCACGCGTTACAGTCGCCTTGTGCTTGCGCTTGTACTTGCATCTAGTGTGGATCAAGTGAACTCAAGCGCACGCGCAACACATTTATTTACGCTTGCGCCGCTATGATTCATACTTGCGCTTGCGTTCGTGTGTAAAACGGCCCTGTAAATAGTTTTAGTTTTTAATTATCATTGTAAGTTTGCAACTTTAACTGGAGGAAACCCAAGGACACCTGAGAAATAATTTGAGAAAGTTGTGAAGGAAGTTGTGGTGTTGGCTGTTGATATTCTTTTAATGGTGCTGTCATCCTATTGTATGGATTTGCACAAATTCCGCTTGGGATTCACTTGGGATGTTTGGTGTTGTAAGAAATGACTTTTTTAGATCAGATGTCAAAAACAGTAAGACAGAAGTCTATACAGTATGATGTCAATTATTTTGTTCCAATATTTTTTTTCAATCGTCACTCGATTTTCAAATGGATTACGTCTTAAAGGAGCTCTCGCACGCTTAATACTCGTCCACCGTGGCATAATGTAAGTAAAACTGTAAACGTGTAAACAGATGTATGAATGTATATTTGCCCGTAGTAATCAAAGAAATCCTCCAGATTAACAGAAAAAACTTTCAAGTGTTAGACAAATGCAATTCTAGGTTGTTTTCACCTGTTTTCAAGAGGATGGAATTGGACTGCGATTCGATCGAGCTATTTTCTTGTTAGAGAAGTGGCCAGCAAGCGTGCGAAAGCCCTTTAAACTATGAAGTACCACCCTAGGAAAAGTGGCGATTACAACAGCCAGATTATTAACAAGTAGAGCCTTTCAAAGTCTCTACCAGGCACAACATAACGAGGCCTCCCTTCACGTGGATTAACATTGATGCTGCTCTGTTTCTTCCTGCAGACTCCGGATGCTCTTGCTGGCAATTCCTACTCTACAACCAAGTACATCCTAAAAGAGGAGACACGACTTCGCCGGCTGCGGAGATGTTGTAATTATAACACCTACTTAGTCTGGTTGTCATACTAACACTGGTGTGCGCCGTTCTCGTCGGTGTACTCGTGTGGAGAGTAGCAAAGGGCGGAAATGGTGGTCCTTCTTTATCGTCCGATGGGAAGGCAAGTCAGACTTGTCAGACTGGTTTTTCAACACCCATTTCAGTTAGTACAAATATTGAACAGTTTTAAGATATTCTAAAATGTTTTCCTGGTGTTGCATTACATTATTTAGTTGTACCATTTGGGTATTTAATGGCAAGGCACAACACGGAACCCTGCCTTCACGTGAACATCCGGCAAAATGACTGATCAAACAATCAAAATGCTTGTACAGTAAAAACCCACATAAATGTGGAGTCAGAACACTCAGGTACCTTAGACATAAGAACACATGCAGCAATGAAAACTGTTCTTGTATAAAAAATCTAGCTGCCAGTCAAGTACAGTAACTATGTAGATCAATACGATGTGCTAGACAATTGCACACACAGTTCTACAGCAGATACTGTGTGGTGAATTCCAAGGTACATTTAGCATTTTTTAGACTTGACTAATTGTTGTGACTAAATGACTGTTACCTTCTGCCAATCACATTATTTATTTGACTGTGGGTAGTGTATGCAGTATTTGATATATAGGAACAATTCTAAGGAACATTTTGAGGCTGAATTTGCAGAAAACACCCAATGTACAAGAACGAAGTCAGCCTGAATCCCCAAAACACCTGTTGTTTTATGCGGGTTTTTACTGTACTGACCTCGCAAGTGAATCGCTTGTTTTATGATAGCATCTCATAGAATGTGGTCTTTTCTTAGACTTGTGCACAGGTTACCCAACAACGAGGATGCACATTTAAGCCACGGCCTCTCGGATTCGAAAAGCTTCCTGAGAGTATCGTAGATGTGTTGGCAAAGCTTCAAGATTTTATTGTCTCCGGGATCAACCAAGAACAAGCGGTAGGATGAGGCCGAATCTCAATTCACACGTATTACAAAAATTGCAATGAACAAAAAGCTGATTTATTCAGGCTGTAACCCAGCAGTTTATATATTTTGGAGTTTATGTACTTGTAGTGCTGATACTAAAACATGACGGTTTTGTAGATTTTAGTGGGATTATTCGAAAGGACAAGCACAACGTAGCAAGTTCGTAGAAACGACGCCGGCAGTTTATATGTTTTGGTGTTTATGTGCCTGTTGTGGTAATGCTAAAAAATGACGGTTTTATAGATTTTAATGGGATTTTTTAAAGGAAAAGCGCAACGTAGAAACTACGATATCACAGCCATGTTCGCACGCCACTCTCACTAGGTTTGGAGTCAAACGGTCCTCCCTGGTAAAACATGTGATTACAACATGCGCGCTTCGTGTAATGTAACGAATGAAATAACTCCATTAGTCTTGATAATATTTCATTTTTTATTTATTTATTTATATGATTTGCCCAAGGGCGGGGAAATCCTCACAGAGCGAGGCTCCAATTACGAGGTTCCCTTATCGTGTAGTGGGTTAGTAAGTTGTAAGCCCTGCACTGAGGATGGGCAACTTCCGACGTCCCCGTGGTTCTTTAACGTCCCTCTGGTTCCGGTTAGTGTAGTGCATGTGAGAGACGGGACCTACGGTTTAACGTCCTTATCCGAGAAGACGCGAAGGTCTAACCATTTGCAGATGTTAAAGCAAAGGCAGCACCTTCTCCTCAATTATTAGAAAAAGACCCTGAGTGTTGGCCCGGCCGGGGTTTGAACTCCCAACCTCCCGCACATAGGGCCGTTCCATTTTTTAGCCGCACCCCCCCTACGGAAGAAGTTTTCCTAGGGGGTATAGCAAAATGGCCATTTCCGAGGGGTCAAACCGAAAGAAAGGCTCTTCCGTGGGTTTTTCCGAGGGGATACAATAAGAAAAAGCCTCTTCCATGGGTTCTTCCGACGGGTGCAATAAAAAATTGCCTCTTCCGTGGGTTTTTCCGAGGGGGTGCAATCCAAAAAGGGCTCTTTTTCCGAGGGGGTTACTAAAGAAAATAAGCTCTTCCGTAGGGGGGGCTCGGCTTAAAAATGGAATGGCCCATAAGCCCGGCGCTCTACCACTGCGCTAACCAACACGTGTTGGCTAACAACACGTGTTTTGTTTTTCTCAGATTCTGAGTCTGAAACTACGATATCCTAGAATTGCTCACTCTCACTTAAACTATTCCTTTTTGTACTATTCCTTCACGCGCGATAAGCAATAAGCAATAAGCTCATCACTCCATGGATCTTGATGCAATTGGCAAGTCCCTTTATTACATTGATACCACTACTCTCAGAATCCTTTCCTCTTCGTTCCTTTTTCATTAAGTAGCGCTCCGTCCAAGAACGATAGCGTGAACGGCTATGGGGAATTTGAGTTATGTTTTGTGTAAAATTTTAAATTGTCAAATTTCTAAAAAAACTAATTGGCTTAGTCAACAAATCCTGGCCTTCTGATTGGTTGAAATTTGTTTCTGACCGATTTCGTAGCGAAATATTTCGTTTGCAGAGCTGAATTCTTTCCGAATAGGTCTTCCGGATATTTCATAGCATTTCGTTGCTTCAAGAAGAAAATCGAGTGTGAGCATCACTAGACGACCACTGTTTCTGCGGCCCTATTGTTTCCGCTATAGTTCTAAGACGGAGCGCTACTTAACACCATTATCTTGCAGCTCCAAAAGGAGCTCAAACTTTTGAATAACAAAACGAATTCGAAGAGGATTCTGGTAGTAGTGGTATCAAGATGTTATAAGGCGAATTGTGAATTACACGTGTATTGTTCTTGCCAGACTCTGAGTCCGAAACTACGATCTCCTAAAATGGCATGTTCACACTCACTAGGCTTGTACTTAAACAGTTCCTCCCTGTTCCGGCAAACAATGTTATTGCCACACGCACGTTTCTAGTAATGATCCCGGGGGGAGGTAAGTCGGTCTGCTGAGCCCGAAAACCATACCCAATAGGGCGGAACAATAGGGCGGAACCCAGGGAGTACTCCCCCGAGATAATGATGCAATGAATGCAGTAAGCTCATTACTCGATTAACCTTGATGGACCAACACGTGTATTGTTATTCCCAGACAGCTGTCAGTGCAAATGTGGTGTACAATGGCAAGGTGATATGGAAGCGTGGATATGGAGTGATGAACAAATCTGCCACCAAGCACACAGAACCAACCGAGAATACCATTTATCCCTGCGCGAGTATTACTAAGATTGTCACAGTAAGTTTTGATCTGAAATGGTTCGCATCTCTCGCATTACTAGGTCTAATCCCCCGGGGCACATACTTTTTGGTCGGGGATGATCGTCGTGTTAGTCGCGGCACTTTTCACAGTCATACGAAATCTGCTCTATTACCACCGAATCCACTATTGCGCGATCCCGCCTTAACATTTTTCGGCGATCGGCTCCGCCAATCAAAGTCCTACCTGCCACACTCTCGACGGAAAATGACGGAATTTTATAGTAGGCTAAGTAAGTCATTGAATAAACAGGTAACCAACCCTCCAGCTTAAACTTGGGAACGTTAATAGCGCAACGAGCGGCTTGAATTTTGATTGACGCCTGAATATTCCAAATCGCAAAAAATGAAAATGAAACGTAATAGTGGATTCAGTGGTCAAACATTGAGATGGCAATACCTGTTCATATTTCATTTTATTTTGCAGGCCTTAATGTTGTTTAAATTATACAGCGATCAGAAGCTTACTTTCATGAGTCTGCCAGTTACGCGTTTTGAGCCCAAATTCTCAGTTCACAATCCATTCAGCAGAGAGAGCATCACTCTAGGGTAAGGTGCTGTCCACACTTAGAGCAGATTTCGTATGACTGTAAAAACAAAGACAAAGCGCGGCACTGTCGCGGTAAGAAACCTGGCCTGCTGTAGATACGGGATAAAATCGCGTAGTCGTGTTACGGTCACAGTCGCGGCGCGGCACAACTTTGCCGCGGCACTTTTCACAGTCATACGAAATCTGCTCTATACGTTTTCGTTTTCGGTGATATCGAAAACAAATCCATCGATCCTTTTTCTCGTACAGGGGCGTAGCCAGGGGCAGGGGGCCGCCTCGCCTCCCCCCCTTTTCTCGGGAGATTTTCCCATACATTTACTGTACTTGCTGAAGGAAAATTGAAAATTTTCGTCGCATGTTTTCACTATTGCCCCCCCCCCCCCCCCCCCCAACCAAAATTCCTGGCTACGCCCCTGTCGTATACCTATTTCGAAAAAGGTTGCTCTTTGTCTTCCCCGCGGGGCATTCTCGGGGACATCTCTAAGACGATTTTTGTGTATAGAAAAACTAGTTCCTCTTGAAATAAGACGAATATGTTTAGAGTCGTAAACAACAATTTTGTTGCAGTATTACTTTGTAAACCGCCGAAAACCATCAGAAATTGTGCACCCAGAATGCTTCGCAGGGAATGAAAATCCGATGGAAAACTACCAAACACCAAGCAACCATTTTTGAAATAGGTGTATACATTACACGAGCAAATATTAACTGTCATAAAAATTGCTTGCGCGTCTACGCGGTCAAATATATTTGTGTAGACGTCGCTTAAGATTTAGACTGTACGATTTTCGCCTGCAACCATTGTATGCGCCACGCTTGCGACATGGCGTAGCTCTGATTTAGACACACGCGACTTTTCACTTACATCACATGAATTATCGCGTGCGTTTCGCTCATCTTACCTGTAAGAATTCCTTCTTTGAAAAGACTCAAATAAGAAAATACCTCTAGTCGGTGTTTCTTTATTGCTCACCTGTTTCATCCAGCCCACCTAAAAGTCGTTTCAGTGCATGTGAGGTCCAGATAACCCGCCGGACAACTTTGTTAAAAATAATCTGGGTGTTTACATTGAGACAACACAAGCGCATTGCTCCACAAACTAATCAGATTTTCAAATCAGAATCTGTGAAGGTTATTTCGGTTTTCGCATCCTTCAGCAGTTGAATTCTTTGAGGGTACAACTGGTGCAGCATCTGTGTTCACAATATCCTCCATTTTGAAAACCAACACCACTCTTGGCACCCCCGAAAAGGAAATTTTGTCACCGCTTTCGTCATTTTAACCAAATATGGCTTGTTTTGAAAGATGAAGTCACACAGTTTTCAAAAATGATATCTTTTCTGTGTCGTAAGCGCATGTCATAAGGAGGCGCATGTCGTAAGACTTAGACTTTGCGACTCGAGTCGTATACTGATGTGAGCGTGTCGTATGCGATGATTGTAGACGGAGATTGTACAGTCTAAATCGGCCTTTACTTTCTCTTCCTCATTTTAGGGACCTTGCTACACAGCGGTCTGGGTTACCGCGTGAGGCACCGTGCTACCCAGCTTCCGCGGGAAACATGTGTCCCTACAGCTATAATGCCATGCTGCAACGGATTTCTAACCTGACGTTGCTCAGAGAACCTGGTGTGGAGGCACAATATAGGTGAGTCACCGTTCTCGTTGATAATAAGTATAATTTATTTACTTTTATAATATAGCTACGATATAACGCACGCTCTGATTGGTCCAAATCGACGCTCTTTTTCACCGATAGAGTAATGGTTCTCCAAAGCATTAGATCATAACTATCTATGACTTTATCAACTAAGGGGTCTCCATGTTGCAGTCACGAACCCTGGAGAGGCCCCTACTCCTCCAGCGCTGCACACACAAGCCCCAGGGGTTGTGTCCTAACTCCTCTCCAGGGTTGCAGTCAAAGTCTGGAGAGGTTCCTACTACCCCCAGGGTTGCACCTAAATTGTATCCATCCTGATCCTGAGGCGTCGTTTTTGCGTATTCTACCTTTGAGGATCTTCGAGGATGCTCGATTATTTATTACGAGAACTTCCGAGCAGCCTTCAACACACACTTTCTTTTTACTATTATTATTATGACTGTGTTTTTCTTTCCTACTCTCGTCCCACAGTAACCTGGGATGGTCTTTACTCGGTCAGGTTTTAGTGAAATGGTATGGCCGCGGACAAAACTACACGAGTTGGATCGTGGACCACATACTCAAACCTCTGGGCATGAAGGATTCAACTTTCTGGCCTAACGAAAGGTACAATCTGAGTTTCTTTTAAAGTGCCACTAGCACCTAATTTGCACTTACCAGAAATTCCGCCAAATTCGGCACAGAAGTACAAGACATCATGATATTTAGCACTACGCCATTCATTTTGCCAGAGGTTGAAAGGAAAATAGGGTATTTTCACCCCAAACTTCGTAGTTAATGAGGTCGACTTCGTCCTCAACTTCGTACCCCCAGGTGCGTGTTACACGTGGTCCCAACACAGGGAGCCCTAACTGCAGTTCTTAATGCGTTTTTCCCTATTTTTTTAGGGCAGCTCTCCAAAAATAAGTCGGACTGTAATATGTCTTAGTTCTCCGGCTCTAATCGTCGCATTTTGCGCCAGTTTTAGCATTATTTTAATAGACTTCGTATATCCAGCAAAAAACCTATCGATCATTTTTTCTCGATTTCTGCTGGATTGAAGTCCACGACATTTGCCAAGATTTTTTAAGATGGCAAAAAATATAAAAATCCAAAGTTCTCTGTTGGTCGTGCTTCTCTAAACCACGGTCTGTTGGTTTGACTTGGCTGTATCTTTCATGCAAATTTGGATTCTTCAACATTCCAGCATGCGGAAGAATCTGAGTATAGATGTCGCGCCAAAGTAGAACTGTCATGTTTTTTCTTTCTTTTCTTTTTTCTTCTTTTCGGCGACGGAAATGCCATTGGTCTAACGGCCAGAAAAAGCGCGTCAAAATGGTTAGTTTCGAGGGCAAAATTTTGCCGTGATGGTCTAACGCGCGGGCAGCTTCCGCAAAAAGCACCCGTGCCAAACTGGGGATAGGCTGGCAAAAGGTGCCCATGGGTGGTTGCTGTAGATTTACTCCGTTGAACACATTCCTTTCATTCTCCGCAGACAGCGGCAAAACGTTCCGGTTGGCTACACCAGTGCAGATGCGTACAGTCAGATTCAAGATTGGGGTTGGCTTGCGCCTGCTGGCGGTCTCTTCTCTTCCGTGCATGACCTTGCCAAGGTATCGTAAGGTGAAGGTGTTAATAATCCGGATAATGATATATAGCTCAGCGTCACGGGGCTAGCTCTCACCGCTGTGATCCGGGATCGACTCCCGGGCGGGACAGAGGAAAGTTTATTTCTGTTCGGGTCGTGATAGAAACTGGTCCACTATTTTGGTGGGCTCTAATATGCAAGAGTCCGCGCGAGTCAGTCGGCGTTATGATGGTCGCCATAAATTCTCGTTTTTGTACTCAATGCTCTACAAAGTTATAATAATAGTAATGTAGTTGATGTTCTTGGGCTTAAAATATGTTTTGGTCCCTTCTCAGTGCTCATTTTATCCCTCGCTGCGCTCGGGCTTTAATGTGCCTGAGTCGGGCCCAAAACATATTTACTCCCGCGAACATCAACTTTATTGTTATATTCTATTGCGTTTGTTGCTTCGGCGTTCGGATGAGGCAATATACCGCGGTCCTGTCCCTATACCCACTCCCGACCCAGTTCAGTGAAGGACGTTATAACTCTTTGGCAGTGACCACCCTCATTGTCTGTGGTGGCGCCGTTGAGACCAAGCATAATTCAGCTTACGTGTTCAGTGACATCGCAAAAATGTAAAATTCGATAAAGCAAATGGACAACAACGACAAGGGGTCTCACCGAGAGGAATGTTTGAGCCTGACAAATACCATCACCTCGCTCGGAATCTAGGCTTCCGCTTATAACCTCTAAATAATTTGCTGGCAGATGGAAATACAACTCATGTCGGGAAAAATATTTCCGCGCTGGGTAACAGAAGAGTTTTTCCGACCAGGTAAGTCAGACTTCATACTAATGTCAAATTGTTGAGTTTAAGTATTCCTCGGGGTTTGTTCACTTACGTCTTTATTCATAATCTCTTGACTTTCCAATAGCGTTTATACTACACAATGGTCACACCTTGATCGGCATTCCATGGGAGGGTCAACTTCTAAAAGGGCTTACCATGCAGGAAAAAGTCGGCTACGTATATGGTTATAACTCATACGTTGCAATGGTTCCAGAACTGAAGTTAGGTCAGTATATGGTAGAGCAGATTTCGTATGACTGTGAAATGTGCCAAGACAAAGTTGTGCCGCGCTGCGACCGTGACCGTGCCCCGACTACGCGATTTCATTCCCTATCTACAGCATCTACAGCAGGCCAGGTTCCGTACCGCGACCATGACAGTGCCGCGCCGCGTCGCGGCACTGTTCACGGTCATACGAAATGTACTCTACATGAGGTTGATAGTTGATTGTCCGTACATACTTGTGCTAAATGTAGTGGTGGTATTATCTACCCATGGTGGGTTTGTGTTTGTGATTACCGCAGATTGTTTGGTGTTTTATATTTAACAGAGCATCCTCGCGCGCCAGGGTCCTTCCCTCTCCTCCCCCCATGGGACAGAGGAAAAGGACCCTGGAATGGTCTGGTCACGTGTCACCCAGATTTCGGGTGATAACAAAAATCAAAACTTGGGGTGGGGTCCCAACGGAAAATTACTGACAAAAAGAGACTGAAGATATTTTGTCAGATTTCTTCATTTTGCCCAAAACTATTAGTCACGAAAATCAGAAAATATGGAAAATAAACTTTCCGTTGTTTTTCCAAGAACTTTTGAACTAATTCCCAGGCTGACGGACCCATTATTTCCCAGTTGAGAAATATAAATAAACTTTAAGTCAAAGCAAGACAACATGAGCAGAAACGGCAATGATATTGAGCAATTTATTTTAGCGTGCTAGTTTATTTTATGTACATTCATTCAAGTCAACTTACCTAAGAAGCAATCTATACTACATGCAGTATTTCTTGTCAGGATTTGAAACTGTGTTACTGTTTGTTTCGCCAGGAAAACGAGTCTTTTCCTCAAATGTGAGTATTGCCAGCTTTCGGCGACAAGCGGGTTTTTGCTATCTAGTTTTTTCCACTTGCTTTCTAGAGTTTGCGAGTTTACTGTCTTTACCGAAATATCTCTTGGACTCAAACTTTTAGCCGAACAACCATGCAGACGAGCGGTAGTTTTCCCAGCGTGTAGGGCAGCAAAAGTAAACATTTCCACCTTGCGAAGAACAATCAAGACGAAACAACGGCCAACTCTGCACTCAAAATCTGGGCCAGAGCAGAGACGAATGTTCTCGAGTTTCCAACCATATTTTCCACTTTTTAATAATGGTCTTTATTGGTACATCTTAGTCGCCGGACAAGTTGATTTATTAGACGGCAAAAACGTTTCAACTTTCTCTCGTGACGAGCAACCGACGCAATGAACCCTCGAAGGACTGCCAGTAGAAATAACACGAAACTTGAAGCCACTCATGTACTTTTCCATAGCAGGATATAAAAGCTCTCCATCCAGAAAGCCTCTGCAGAAACACTATGTTTTTTAGCATCGGAGGAAAACTAAACTGTTTCTCAACAAAGTTACTTGTTTCGCAGTGTTTTTAGTCGCCGTTGCTAGTCACAGTCACGAGCCGCCATTTTTAGAAAACGCAAGGAGCAACGTGCGCGTATCCTACCCCCGCTTGGGAATTTTTGTTATCACCCGAAATTTGGGTGACACGTGACCAGACCATTCCAGGGTCCTTTTCCTCTGTCCCCTGGGGGGAGGTGAGGGATGGACCCTGGCGCGCGAGGATGTTAACAGAGGTGTTAATGATTGCGATGGTGACGAGGTTCAGGATAATGACAAAATGAAGAAGAGGAGGAGGAGAAGTAGTAGGAAGAGAAGCAGGAGATGGAGGAGTAAGACAAAGTAGGAGGAGGAGAAGAGAAGGAAGGAGGATGAAGGAAGAGGATGAGGAGGGAAAAAAGGAGGAGGTGGTAGTGGAAGATAAAGTAGGAGGAGGAAGAGGAGAAAAGGAATGAGGATGAAGAAGAGGATGAGGAGGAAGAAAAAGGAGGAGGTGGTGGTGGAAGATAAAGTAGGAGGAGGAGGAGGAGAGAAGGAAGGAGGATGAAGGAAGAGGAAGAGGAGGAGGAAGAAAAAGGAGGAGGTGGTGGAGGATAATAAAGTAGGAGGAGGAGGAGGAGAGAAGGAAGGAGGATGAAGGAAGAGGAGGAGGAGGAAGAAAAAGGAGGAGGTGGTGGTGAAAGATGAAGTAGGAGAATGAGGAGGGGAGAAGGAAGGAGAGGAGGAAGAAAAGGAGGAGCTGGTGGTGGAAGATAAAGTACGAGGAAGAGGAGAGAAGGGAAGAGGAGGAAGGAAGAGGAGGAAGAAAAAGGAGGAGCTGGTGGTGGAAGATAAAGTAGGAGGAGGAGGAGAGAAAGGAATGAGGAGGAAGGAAGAGGAGGAGGAGGAAGAAAAAGGAGGAGGTACAGGAGGAAGATAAAGTTGGAGGAGGTGCTGAAGGTGGTGGAGGATTATGATGAAGCTGGAAAATACACTTATTTTCCTTGATAATTTTTTTCTTTTTCATTTGATAGCATTCAACTCCATGTGCACAAACTGCGATAACAAGCTGGACTCATCACTACAGAAATATTTCAGGGAAATAGTCTCGACCTTCCATGATGTCCTCGTAAACGAGTCACGAAAGGTAGCGTCACTTTTCTTCAAATAAAAATTACAAAAGTAACTCAAATCTATGATTACTACTGCAGCCGTAAAGCTGTTTAGGGTGATACACATGGGATAGGGATACAGGGGTGACCGTAGGAATAGCCTTTGGACTTTTTGCTGCGCGTTCTTGGGAGCGAGCAGAAAGCGCATTCAAGGGAGATTTAGAAACAGGACGTCGTCTCGAGGACTTGTGAGCGTGCGCTCACGAGTGGCTGCGCGCGAACGTTACGGACCAATAAAATTTAAGATTCGTCACCGCTCGCGCAATCTCACGACCACATCCTCTACCTCACGTTCTGTTTCTAAAATTGGCGCGGCTTCAATCGAGTGACCAGCATGAAAACAGCTGCCCAGCGCCTTCGACGTTTAATATTTGAGTTACTGAATTCAATTGAAAATACTACCCTACAGATTTTAAATTGGCCGGAAGTGGATGCTTTCTCTGAATACTCCCTGTCGCTTGTTACTATTTTGACAAAATGGCGGAAGACTGAAAACTGCCTCTCCTATTCACAGAGTTTTACCCTTCCTCCGGATCCGGCAACGTACGTGGGGCAATACCGTGCAGACAGCAGCCTTCCTATCATAAATCAAATGACAGTCCATCTCACCACAGATGGACCGCAGCGCAAACTAGCCATAGCAGTTAATAGCGTGGAGTACTTCTACATAACCTACACAAGACCCTTACACTTCAGGATTCGCTTGAACTCTAATATTTTGCAGTGTAAGGCTATTTTTACTATGGGGGTCGACAATGACCCTGTAGTTTTCGATCCACCTTCGCCAGTAGACGGTCTGAGCAATGGGTTCATGATGTTCAATGCTCACCCAAGCGGAAGATCGTACTTCAAACGGATTAGGTGACCATACTTTGAGATCTCATTCTAGAACGTTTAATCGGAAGCACTGATGTTCGGGATGGCCTAGAGATACCTCATCATCGTCAGGGTTTTATACTCATCCAAGCGAAAGGCCATACTTCATACAAAAAAATGTAGACTAGCTTGGGTCTAGTCAAGAGTTTTAGGTGCTAGGAATTCTAGTATAGGGAAGAACAAGATTGTTATATTTGCAAAATTAAGCGGTTCTAATGGACGATTCCAGCTATAACGCACTGCTTGTCGGTAAATGTGGGACATTTGTCGGACAAAATTTTAAAAAGGCGCGCGCTGTATCCTGGTAGTTGTGAGACACGGTTTGGGCATTTCTGAACAAAGAGAAGCGCGCGCGCTTATAGCTGGAATTGTCCGTTGCCGGTCGCCATTTCTAGATGCCTATTTTTGCCCCATACGGAAAACCGAATACGGAATTTTTTGTGAGTTTTGGAATCCGGAATCGAGCTATTGGAATCAGATCTCTGGAATCCAGAATCCAAAGGTCACTGGAATCTTTTATGTATCCGGATTCCAAGACAATTTGGGATTCGGAATCCAGGGGAACAGAGAATGGAATCCATGAAATCCAGGAATTAGAAATCTTGAATGCATATGCAAAGTTGTGCCGCGCCGCCATCATGACCGTGCCGCGACTACGCGATTTCATTCCGTATCTACAGCAGGCCAGGTTCCGTGCCGCGACCGCGACCGTGCCGCGCCGTGTCGCAGCACTTTTCACAATCATACAAAATCTGCTCTAATAACACGTTTCCAAGGAAAGTTCATGTGAAGTGTTATCTGCGTCTCCACTCTTCCTGCAGTTCATTGAATTTCGGATCACTCTTTCGATTGATCATTTCTTTAAAATGCTTGCATTTGCATTTGAGACTCAATTGATCAGTTATTTGAAGTGGTGATTATTAATCAGTTATTATTATTAAGCACTTAAAGTGCAACCTTGACCAACTACTGTAACCCTGATTATGAATTGTAAAGCCTGGTGCACACTTGCGACATAACGACATAAGAAAAATGTCACGCGAACAAAATTTAGTGGTTTCAAGAAGTTGAAGTCGACAAAAAATAACATAAGATTACTTTGGTGAAGTAATCTTATGAAGATTCATGGAAAATATAGATTTTTTCAATATTTTCCCGTGCTTTTTTCGTTGCGACATAACGTCCTTATGTCGCTAGTGTGCACCAGGCTTAAGTCGATACATGGAATCACGGACTATAGACGTGTAGAAATTTATGACAAACCGCTTATAGCAAATGAGAAAAAAAAAGAAAGAAATAAAACAGTAGACAATGGAAGGTATTGTTCTTGGTCATTTTGACTGAGCAAAAGGTACATCTTCAAAATTTCTATTACTGACATTTTCATAATTCTACGAACTTCAACTTAACATTTTCCAATCGCCTAACTGCGTTTTGGCTTTCGTTTCTATGTTTCCTTTGTAGTTTACATTTTGCTTGGTTGTTTTTAGACTTGTTAACCTATGCTAACCCCTATCATTTAACAAAACTGTTCACTCGTTATATTGACGAAAGCCAGACCGCGGTTTGTCGGTTGGCGTATAGGTTATCGGCGTAGAGTAAAAATCTCACTGACTGGAAGCAGCGAGGTGGTACTCACTACCGTCACATGCGAGTTTTCCGACGTATTTTTCTTTACTTATAACGTTTTGCATTTGGCTACTTTGCACAATGGTTTATAGAGAAACACGTCGAATTATCTATTTTTCAACTGATTTTGATCAATATTTCTGATAATATGAGCAATTTTATCTCCTTACCTGGTGGGGTCTGGTAACTAGTCAAACGCAAGATTCCTTTCTTTTACAAAAAACCCCACTTGCACTCTCCCAATATCAAAAATTCGAACGGTACATAACAGTTGGAAAAATCACCTGTCACAACGTTTATAATAAAAACCTTTCTTTTAGAAATGCCATTTGCAAGTGTTTCTGATAACACCTGACCCTGTAGGTTCAAATCTAGTGAGCCTTTGGCAGTTGAGTTGGCTGCGTAGTCAATCACAATCGTGTGAGCCAATCGGATCCTTGTTCAGTATGCATTCCTTTGGCTTGTTTTTCGAGACATGTCGCAACAGACATGTCGCACAGGCGAAACTAGGAAAGGATCTGATTGGCTCACGAGTTTGATTGACGCTTGATTTTCTTGACAAAAAATGGTCTTCGAAACGCTCTTGGCCTATTTCTTCAAACTTATAGTCTGACCTCATTGGCGTTGGTATTGCGAAAAGTTATCTTGCATGTCTGGGTGGATTCTTCAACTCAAAAAATGGAGGGCCGCCATTTCGTTGCCATGGAAGCGTCAATTTAAACAAAACATGTAAACACATATAACGATCAATTGCATGTTTCTTGTAAAGTGGCTTGCCTTTCTGTGTATGTATAGCACGTGAGATACAGGCCATACCAGACCGAAGAGTCAACTAAAAACTGCTATAAGCCACCTTAGAGTGCAAATTTTCTTAGTTTTTTTATTAATAACACGCAATGGCAGTGGTTCAAAATACCTATTTTTTTGCAAAATACAGACAACGCTTCAAATCTACTAAGATACCTATTGTCTTGAATAAATTCCCGTTGATTTGCGATAAATGTGAAACTAATCGCGCGCTAAAATTATCTGAAAAACAGAAGAAATGAAGAACTTTTTCTAAACTGTAATGAATTTCTTCCGAATTGCATAAATTACAAAAATAACATAGTGAGTTTTAAATCTCGTGTGTTATAGCCGAAATCTACCTCGTCGGTGCGAATGGAATCTCAGATGTATATGTTTAAATAGTTTGAGCAAAAAACCTAGATTTTTTTTAAATGTAAACGAAGAAATTAGAAACAAACTTCGGTAGCAATCACATTTGCTGTCGTTTGTTTAGATATGTAAATTTTATGAAGTGGGGGACAAAAGTTTCAGTAAACTTCACGCCATTGCTAAACTCTCTCAAAATAGGCTATAAGTCCGGGCAATAGACCAAATGACTGCAATTTTACTAGACCACACATCTGTAGTTTCTTAGTGCAATAAGGCTTATGGTTATCTATAAATTAGAGGAAATGCAAACCCCGGTTGTATTATTATGCTTTAAATTTTGGTGGGGGACAATGCTTTCAGTAAACTTCGAAATTTTATATTTCCAAGAACTTTATTTCCGATCTCAGTCAGAATACCACATTTCGACATAAAAATATATAGACCACAGTTGGCTCAGTTTGTTTCATTGCGGCGTTGCTTATTTTGACAATAAATCTAAAAAACCTGAAATACGCTAAAATTATCAAATTTTTGGGACACGAAAATGGCAAAGACGTTTTCACTAATAATATCGAAGAAGATGCATATATTGAAGAAAATACCATATAAGTTATTTCATTTAGGATTGGAACTTCGATTTATGGCAAATTTTGCGTTGTATGTTTTATCCATGAAGAAATAAGCAAAAATATTTTTACGCCAGGCGCTGAACGTGTGACGCTGGGACATGCAAATTTGCATAAAAACAGAGATATTTATAATGATTTTTCGATCCTAAAAAACTCTTTTTCACAAAATTATTTTTCCAGGGAAAGATGAGTATTAGGTGCATAGACTTGTGCTTAGAGAATGAGCTTACTGCAAACCGATGCTTTAAAATTGATTTTAACGGCAAAAATTGGCGAGTGAGTACCACCTCGGTGCTTCCAGTCACTACAAATGCTCAGAAAATTATTTAATCAGCAGATGTAATGTATTTGATAAGTAATTAATTCTATCAGGAAATGAATTTATTGAAACTAACCTTGTTCATGTCCATTTACAACTAAAACCGTCCCACGTTTTCGAAAACAGCAAATTGTGTTTTGACTTTACTGTTCCGCCAATCATTGCTGTCTGAGCCAATGAAACTCTTGCCCTGATTCGCCTAGTGCAGATGTAAAGCAGATGTAAAGCTACCATGTAGAGAAACTGCAATGAAATCATTATTATTATTATTATTATTATTATTATTAGTGCAGTCAACTTGCTTCCCTCTGAACTAAAACCAGACAACGTCGCGACGGAAAGCCAGGCGACTGCACTAGGCGAAACAGAGCAAGAATCTGATTGGCTCATAAGATTTGACTGGCGGAACAGCAAATAGTCCAGTAAACGAATGACTTAGGTTCGACAAAATTTGTAACAAAGCCCATTCACCTTAAATCTGTTTATATGCATCCAAATAGTGCACACATAAAAATCCACCCGAATCCGACCATGGCAACCTCTTTATTTCGACCATCGAAAATCCAAGATGGCCGCCAAATCCAAGATGGCCACCATTTTGAACAAAAATCCAAATAAAACATTTACACAATATGTAACAAAGCCCACTTACTCTAAATCTGTATATATGCGTCCAAATAGTGCACACATAAAAATCCACCCGAATCCGCCTATGGCAACCTCTTTATTTCGACCATCGAAAATCCAAGATGGCCGCCATTTTGAACAAAAATCCAAATAAAACATTTACACAATATGTAACAAAGCCCACTTACTCTAAATCTGTATATATGCGTCCAAATAGTGCACACATAAAAATCCACCCGAATCCGCCTATGGCAACCTCTTTATTTCGACCATCGAAAATCCAAGATGGCCGCCAAATCCAAGATGGCCGCCATTTTGAACAAAAATCAAAATAAAACAGTTACAAAATATGTAACAAAGCTGACGCATCCTAAATCTCTTTCTATGCGTTCAATAGTGCACAAATAAAACTCTACCCGAATCCGACCATGGCAACCTCTTTATTTCGACCATCGAAAATCCAAGATGGCCGCCAAATTCAAGATGGCCACCATTTTTGAACAAAAACCAAATCGAAAATCCAAGATGACCGCCATTCGTAGCCGAGTATTTAAGAAAGAGGGATGTCTCTGACACCCAACTGAAGAAGGCGTTGAAACAAGTGAAGAAGGCGTTGATACAAGTGTTGTGGATCCAGCTCTACTTGAGGTAAAGGTCGTGACGTGATTCTTCTGTGAAAACGAATACGCGGATACCGTCTCACCAACTACTGACTGCAGAATTTTAGCTCCATAATTCTTCATAATTGTTTCCTGTTTTTAACTTACCTGGTCACGCGGTATTGCTGGGAGGGGCCGACGGACTGTTCACTGAACTGTTGGGAGGGAATAATTTTGCTTTATCTCTATCGATAAACCGGAAAAAAATCTGCCTCTTTTTGAACGAAGTGTTGGTCCAACATCAGTAGATTCATCTTCTCGTTTCCGTTTTGTCTGCTCATACCGTCTATCATCATTCGTATGGCTTTTTCAACAGTCGGTATGTAAATAAAGTTTCCATCAAATTCGAAACTTGGTAACTTTTTCTCTGAGTGCAGCTCGTTATGCTTTACAGAACAGTTATATTTATAGTTTCCATGCTTCCATTTCGAACACGCATGATGCACGCATGAAGAAGATCAAGATCACTCCTAAAAGAGACCAAACTCCGTGATTTAACCCCTAAAAGATACGACAATCATCCCCGACCAAAAATTTGGGATTCCCCCCAGGATACATGCAATTATTCATACATACTTTTATTTTTCGCCTTTTTTCCCTTTTCCTTTTCCCTACAATTTCAGACGATACTTTTTTACTATTAAAAGGGGTGTAGGGAAATTTACAGAAGAAAGAAAAGTATTCTAGTTAGGTTCAAGGTCCCAGGAGCTAAATCCAGGATCTCAATGGCGGTATGGCTCTGACGGTTGACGGTTAAAAAATACGCTTTTTGACGGTTGACGGTTAATTTTTGTTCTTGACGGTTAATTTGGATATTGTTTAGTACAAAAGTACAATGCATTACATATCTTTTGTGGTAACATAAAAAAGCGTGAAAAATCCCTCAAAATAATCGTCTATGATAGACTTTCAGCAATAGCAAACAATTACCAAACAATTGCAACCCATAGAAGCTCTTACTACCTTTATTGTGCGCGCCTAAAGAAATTTTATTATTCATATGCATAAAATGCGGCCCGGTGAATTTCTATGCCTGTAACGTCGAACTCACGCTGACCTAAGGTGCCAGTTCTTTCAAAGAAGTAGCGACTGCCCGCCAGGCTTGTACGTGGGGGATTACTTTTGTCTTCTTCTTTTTTTGTTATTGTCTTCGTTGCGCGCAGTCTTCGCGCGCCAAAATTATGATGATATAGAACTTGCTGGAATCACTCCTTAGGGAATTTCTTGTGATCCCCCTTTCAGGGCATCAGGTTTCGAGAGATCCCCCCTTTCGCTTACCCACAAATGAAGCGATTCCGCAAAAAATCCTCCCCCCCCCCCCCAGGCGATAAGTAATGACCAGTCCCTTATTGACAGCGACGAAATACGTTTTTTTTACGGTAAACCTTTTTGACGGTTAATATTTTTTTGACGGTTGACGGTTAATATTTTCGCAATTTGACGCTTGACGCTTAATTTTTTCGGCTTTTGACGCTTGGCGGTTAACCCCATGAGACCCTGTAAATCAACTTAAGTTTTCTGGTTAGCTCCAGAGTTATAATAACATTTGATTATGTAGCGACAAACTTCATACAACAAAGTACGAACAACAACACACATTGGCAGCTAAGGGCACTTAAATTGTTATTTGTATCAATGCAATCATTATTAAATATTACTGCCTTTGGCTTTTAACCATATTTTTTAAAGATTGACTAATAAAGAGAATTATATATTAAAAAAACGTATTTTCCTTCTCGGCTTTATGAATTGTAGTTGCCGGGTTTTTTTTTTTTTTTTGGTTGAAAAATGGCGGCCATCTTGGATTTTCGATGGTCGAAATAAAGAGGCTGCCATGGTCGGATTTGGGTAGATTTTTATGTTTGCCCTATTTGGACGCAAACAAACAGATTTAGGGTGAATGAGTTTTGTAATATATTGTTTAACTGTTTTATTTTGGTTTTTGTTCAAAAATGGCGGCCATCTTGGATTTGGCGGCCATCTTGGATTTTCGATGGTCGAAATAAAGGGATTGCCATGGTCGGATTCGGGTAGATTTTTATGTGTGTATTATTTGGAGGCATATTAACAGATTTAGGGTGAGTGGGCTTTGTTACATATTGGATAACTGTTTGATTTGGGTTTTTGTTCGAAAATGGCGGCCATCTTGGATTTGGCGGCCATCTTGGATTTTCGATGGTCGAAATAAAGAGGTTGCCATGGTCGGATTCGGGTGGATTTTTATGTGTGCACTATTTGGACGCATATAAACAGATTTAAGGTGAATGGGCTTTGTTACAAAGTTTGTCGAACCTCGCCTATAAAAATTACTTCGTTTACTGGACTAAAAGCCAAAAACAAATCGATGATTTAAAAACGCGTGTCGCGATGCAACGATTTTAACAGAAAGGTTTTGAACCTTACTTTGAATTCTGACAAAACGTCGTTATTGAAAATGTCGGCAAGACATCGAGAGTATTTGATCGTTAAAAGAGTTTAAAACAAACTAAGGATAAGAAACTGCCGAAATGTTCTTTATTTGCACATTAAGGGGTACCGAAAAGCCGATATTTTATTGTGAAATTAAATGTTAGAAGTTGTGAAAATAATAGCGTCTGTTTCTGAAGTACAGGGCGCATGCTTAGCTATGCTAGTATTAGCATAGTTCAGTTCGACAGCTCACTCTCGAAGCTTGCATCTTTTCCTCTTGCAGGTACTATACCCAAGTTATAGTGACAGAATATAATCACACTTTCGTGTAATGCTACTTCCATAGTTGTAGCTCAGGCCTTTTTTTCTTCTCGGCTCACGAGGCTTTCAGGAATTCAGTGCATCTGTTACCCTTGCAGGCACTTAATACCCAAGTTAAGTTCCCTAATGACAGAATACAATCACACTTTTCGTGTAATGCTACTTGACTTCCATTACCTAACCTATATAAAGCTCTCCCGTCGTGTCCTAGCTAATTCTTTGTGTCGAGATTAAATGACGTCGATGAAAACGGCGTGAATAAGTCTTAAAAGGTTCCTATTGTCAAGCATTTTCATGACAGTTCGTGATTGCGTTGTTTGCGTTCATGCAATTTGCTGCACACAAACAGTACAGTTTTTCTTCTATTTTTGGACTACCCCTGGAGTATTTAACGACATGCAAAACCTCCAATTTGTCTGCGGCCTAAAAGCTCTTTAAACTAATGAAGACCGTAAGCCGCGTATCCTGTGGATCAGTTATTAAGACCTCCTCTCCCCCTACCGCACAAACAGCAAGAAAATAATCGCGTAATTGTGCATGCTTTACTCGGAGCAGACGTGCGGTTTTCTATAACAGGGAAGGCGCGGAGGTTTTGTTCTCTTTATTCCACAGCAACATGATTATTAATTTCTCGCTTGATGAGATATGTTAATAACCGGAGCTTAGGGTCACTGAACCCCACGCCACTACGCCAATAACAAACTCTGGGCTACTCCGAAACAGTGCTAAAGAAAGTGTCAATGCTGGGAGCAAAACAGCAGGAGAAGAAGAAAAGGACCGATCGATTTCAGCTTCAAATATGTTGTTTTGCACGGAATATTGATCTCCTTCTTGCTAATTAACACTGGAGAAGATGTCGCAGTACTATGGTAAGTAAAGAAACTCTTTCCCCGATACCATTCCAGGAGGATCTCAAGTCGTATAGCAAACCTCATTTAGCGTCAGTAAGATTATGAAAGTGTAATTAGGGCCTTGCGTGAAACGTTTTCTCTCACAGCGATAATAATCCATGTAGGAATTGTTTAAGCCATGGCAAAGAAGAAGGTGCCCGAGTTAAGTGAGCTGAGTACTATTTGTGACACTTGTCATGTTACAACAAAAACCTTATTGCTCATTTTATTGATCTTCCTATAAGCATGCAAAGTAGTAAATGCACAGCAGTGCATCTAACTAAGATGAAGTCGGGAATGCATATAGCAAAATGAGTACATAACCTAAAGTTACATCCAATTAATGCTATGCTATCCTCTAAAATTTAAAAAGTGTTATAAAGATGAACTTGAAACTGTCAATTTCGCATTTTAATGTTAATTTTATCGACACAAAGCGACGAGTTGTGAGATTAAATAGGGTTTGTTTTCCGCCTTAGTGGCTTCATAATTATACGTTCGGCGTATATTTGCGGCGATATTTGCGGCACGGCCTGGTAATATTTACAAAAGTTTGTAACTTATTATCTGTAACCGCCTTTGTGATTACTATCCGTCATTTACATGTTAGCACTTCATTAAACGAGTGATAGAGATCAAATTATCGCGTGGGATATCGCGACATAGCTAATCCATGTCGTGTCTATAGGGGATCGGGTCTCTCCCGGGCTCACGAAAACTGAAGACACGAAAAGCGAACGCATCATAAATGAATTATAGTGCATTTTATTCCCTGACGAAGACAACCGAACCATATCATACAGAACCCAGCCAAACGACTGTCACCTACTGTAACTATTATTCGCCTTCATGCTAGAATTGATTCGTATTCAATTTCCCATGCATACACTGATCAAGAAAGTTTACACAACTGCAAATTAGGCCTAAACTATTCATGGCAACGTTAAGCTTCAGAAATTTGCGTTCACAGCTTACGTGAGCCATTTTGCAAATACTAATACTTCAAACCCCTTGGGGTCTCGAAGACGCCTTGATTGTTTGAAGTTGAACAATCTACTACATTACTTCTGCGAAACAAATTCAAGCTTTCCTGTTTTGTACCTCTAGCATAAATAGAACGTGCTAAGTAAAAGCTCAAATAGCTTCAAAGAATTGGTGAAAAGCCGTTATCTATCGTGTGCGTCAAGGTTTGAGTGGTGTTGGCTTTATCAGTGGAGTATAAGTTTATTTCGGAAGAGAAAAGCGTTCCGCTTGAAAGCATGAAGTAAGATATCTTTGCATGGCAAGCTCCTAAGTGCTTCCGATTTACGTACATCGAAGAAACGAATCACAGCCTACTGTGTGAATGCATTAAAGGTAGCTTTTTTCGAAATGTGTTTTGACCTAAGGCGAATTAAACCATCTCGATTTTGCGTGATTTTAAATTATGTAACATAACATCCTTGTATCTCGCTCACGCGGAGTTCAAACTGAGAAGGCGGATGTTACAAAGTAGAAGAAGAAGCTTTAGACATCATCGCTGTTGCACAGAAAGAAAACCACTCCCCCTTAGGACCCCGGATTTCAGCTACCCACCCTTGAAATACAGAATTTATCCTACCCTTCATGGAAATTTAAGTTGACCCAACCCGCCCTGGAAATTGACCCATTCCAATTCCGGTTCAATTCGGGGTGACAGCCAGCAATTATGTTTATGCTCCCTTGAATTCGATATATTGGGAATACACTTCCTGGAAAATTCACTCCAATTATAGGACACCAACCTACCCGCATTGAGCGTGGTAACGGCGTGTAGGTTGAATTTTTGGCTACGTACTGATCCACTTGAGCCCATATTACATAGGAGCGTCCATCTAGTCCCATGTTTTGACAGTGTAACAGCTTATTGGAAAATGAAGCTTGTATGAAGTTATATTCAGTTTCCAAATTTTCACACAAATATTATTTCACACAACATTTGCTAAACCAGAGCTTTGTTCAAGTTTATTCAAGCGGCAAATAGATCGTCTTCAGACCTGCTTCATTTTCCAATTCGCTGTTACAACTTCCGTTACGTCTAGATAGACGCTGCTTAAGGTGCACACTTGCGACATAACGGCATAAGAAAAATGTCACGCGAACAAAATTTAGTGGTTTCAAGAAGTTGAAGTCTAATGAAGATCGATGGAAATAATGATTATTTCGATTATTTTCCAGTGCTTTTTTCGTTGCAACATAACGTCCTTATGTCGTTATGTCGCAAGTGTGCACCAGGCTTTAAATGGACGCTCATGGGCTCCTATCCATTTGTGATGTGCCATGGGTTTATGCCATGATTGTTTGGAACTACAGTTATAAGATCAAGGAAATTCATTTCCATATATCGTAATGTTTTGCTTCCGTTGTTTACAGTTCTTCACTACGTGGTATTCTTTTCTCTCGTACATCCAATGTTTTAAGAACCTCTATAAACATAATCTATGTATTTCAGATGGAAGATACGATCACTTGCAACATACTCCAAGCAGCCGGACCACTGACACACCCCTGGATTCCGATCAAGAAAGCTTGTACACATACGATAAGCGTGTAACTCCCGGGAGGTACTCTGACAACCCCTCGGCGCCCTACTCCAGTCGAGACCGCCTTGGCTATCCATTAGATAGTACGGACCCGTTCCCAAATCGCGATAGCCCAAGAAATCGCCGCTCCCCGAATTATGACGATAATATTGACGACTATGGGCCTAAGCGAGACTACGACGCGAACAAGAACTATCCGCGAGACTCTCCTCCCATCCCACGGGCGACCTCTATACCGCGGGATAGACCACGGTATCCAGAAAAACAACCTCAAAGGGGAGACTACTCCCCTCGTGTAAGGCCCAGGGAATCACCTCGGGCACTGCGCAGGGATTTGGATAACACGTACGATTACCCACGGGCTAATACTTTACAAAGGTATCCAGAGGAACCACCTCGGGATGACTATTCCCCGCGTCCAAGCCCAAGGGAGTCGCCTCGAATCCCAAGGAAGGATTTGGGTAACTCTTTCCCAAGGGAAACGTATCCGCCACCGCGGGATAACTATAGACGCCCAAGTCCTGTACAGCGATATCCAGAGGAACCGCCTCGCGATGACTATTCTCCACGTCCAAGCCCAAGGGAGTCACCTCGAATCCCAAGGAAAGATTTGGGAAACTCTTTCCAAAGGGAAACGTATCCGCCAACGCGGGATGATTATAGAGGTCCAGGGTATGACGAACGTGAACGAGAATATGGCCCAGGACAAGACTACGATAGGAAGAGGTCCTCTCCAAATAATAATTCTCCTCTTGTACCACGAGCTAAATCTTTGCAAAGGGAAACACCGCGATTCCCCGAGGAGTCGCCCCTACGGGTTAACTTTTCTCCGACTGTAAGCACTTGGGAATCGCCTCGTATCCCACCACGGAAGGACTCTTTCGAAAAAAATGTTCCGCCACGGGATCAATATGGAAGTCCAAGGATTATACGAAGCTCAGATGAACCTTACCGAGAGGCTACTGATTCTCCGCTGCCGGAAAAAAGAGGGCTACCTCTTGAGAACCCAGATAAATGGCCGCTTGACACAGGCTCTCCTACGATTGTGGTCCGAGACCCAAGCCACGATTTCCCCCTTGGGAGAACCCCAGCGGGCCTCGATGATGACAGATCTAATTCCATACCAAGGCGAGCGTCTCAAAACGGGTCCTCGTTCCGTGACTCCAAACGATCCGTCAACGGACCACGATCCAAACCAGAATCAGAAATGAAGGGATCGTACATGAATCCTGCTTACGATAAAACTGATGGTGTCACCGTTGTGAAGCCTGATGGAGGTCGAAATGCGGCAAGATCATCCCGAGAGAAGAAGCAATCAAAAGGCAAAGCTTGCGGATGCTGTAGCTACAGAGTTCTCATCGTTATCATTGTCTTGTTGCTGATATTTGGGATTGTGATGATGGCCTTGTTCATTTACAGAGCCACTTGTTGTAAGGCGACAGTTGCACCTATAGGCGAGAAGGTGAGAAATACGGCGGTCTGCACATTTTGCATTGTGTGGTGTATAGTGGTCGCATCGTGACGTCGCAAAAGTTGCAACTTCGCGCGCGGGCAAGAGAGTGCGGCTGTTTTGTTTTTTATGAATCAGCGCGGGCTGCCTGTGGGTTTTTAAATCTCGGTCCAGGCCGCAGGGCCGAGGGAGAGAAAACAAAAATGGCGACCAAAAGAACGATAATTCTAGAACAAGTTTTGTTGGATTTCCTTGTATATTTGCCAATATGAGGAAAAATACTTACAGACGTTCCAAATAAAGTAATTTTGCGGATTGCAACATCTGAAATCGACATTTTTGACGACATTCTCTTGATCCATGCTAGCGAAAACCCATTACTACCACTGGAATGGACTTAACCTAGAATTTATGACCCTGATAAGTTTTGAAGAATAGATTGAAACCTGGCAAAGAGGTACGAAAATCTAACTAACCCCGTCGTAAAGTGATGAAATTTTTAGTGTTATACATGAACGTTAACAAGCTATATGAAATATATCGACCTGAAAGCGCGCCCCAAACAATTTTGCCACGTACCGTATGAAATAAATCCTACCTTAGTAAGATATTCAGATATTCTCCAATATGTATCCCCGGTATTTATCCTACTATTTAGTCTAAAGTAAACGACTCTTCTCAAACTCGACAGAATGAGACTAAAGTAACGCCATCGGCCCAGGGTTGTATTCTACGTCCCAATCCTGTTCCTCTATCGCCTCTCCCTGCAGCTATTGTAGAAGAACTGAGGAAACTAGAGGAGAAAATTAATGAAGGAATCAGGAACAAGAAGGCGGTAAGACTTTATTTTATTTTTATTTTTTTTGGCAATGTGCAATCTTATGCTTTGAAAGTATCTTCTGGGGACTCTTACGCAATTACCCTGTGTCCGACTTAATTTGTGTTAACCTAGAAAACGCAATGCAAATTATGAGATGACCATTTCAGTTGTGAACTGAATCTCTCTCCATCTACTGGAATTTTGATCCATCCTGTGATGAACATAGTCCCTCGCTATTGCTAAAGGTACCAGAAATAAGTCGACATTTACTATTTTTAAAATGTTATTGCAGTACAATGATACCTCTATTAAGCAGCCATCCTCGTGACCGAGCCAAGTGGCCGCTTTATAGAGGTTGGCCGTTAAATGGAGGTAGTAGAAGAAAAGTTGCACTGTTATTTTCACTGAAACTACTGTAAAAATGCTTCTCAAAGAACCGCCACTGGATGTTTGAGTTGCATTAGCGGCTTGTAAGAAGAATTTCCTGTTGTTATCAATTGTCGCAACATTTTCTGTGACCAAAATGGTATTAACAATCATTAATATGACTTTGTGGTCGCTTGATAGAGGTAATAATTGCATTTGGGACCAGAAAATAGTGGCCTCGGCCGCTCAATGGAGGTATTGAATACAGTACTTGAGTGACAAATATTCTGGGGGACTTTAAAAAGTGGCTGCTTAATAGAGGGTGGCCGCTTAATGGAGGTACCACTGTATTTTATATAGTAAACGAACGTATGAATTATCACTCCATTTAATGTGTGCTTCTACCTTCTATTCCTTTATAGACTGCCCTAAGTGCTAATGTGGTGTATAGAGACCAAGTGATCTGGGCTAAAGGTTTCGGTGTGATGGATCAGTCTTCGAGTACGAAAACCACGCCCACTCCTGATACAGTTTACCCCTGTGCGAGCATCTCAAAATGCTGACGGTAGGTGGCTGAATTGTTTAACTTTCATTATAATGCTTACACATTGTTGCATCATCAAGTGGGAATAGAAAGTGCGATTAGATGCAGCATAACTGCACTAGCAACAGAGCAAATATCGTATGTGTGTGAAAACGTTACAGCGCATTCCGTGTCGTAACGGTATTGTGCCGTGTCGCGTCGCGTCTAAGAAGTTTGATTGGTTGATCAGTAATTTCGCGCGATTGTGATTGGCTGAACGTTCTTAAGAAGGCGAGACTTCCTGCCGTGATGATCTCTATCCCTAGATTTGCCAGCAACTGGCAGTGTGCTTTTCCGGGACTAAAAAGAAACACTAACACGTGGTTACCCGAGTAACCACGAGGTAACCGGTACACAGGATTGTTTTTATGGGGTTCGAGAACAATAGGGCTCCTCACCGTCCTCGCCATCCTCCTCACCAGCCTCACCATAAGCGAGCTCCTCCTCACCGTACCCGCAAAAACTGTGCTAATTCGGTCCCTCCTATACTACTAGCACGTCTTCCTGCTGTAGACTCCGTTTCACACATCCACTGTTGAGTTTATCCCACCCACCCTGGAATGTCAATGAAACGAATTCACATTTAGTAGTACTGCTAAGCAACCAGGGAATAGCCAAGAGGAGACGGATTGGACGAATTCTTTAAGCCTCCTTTGCCTCTTTTATCTAGTGCCTGTATCACCCCACGGATTACTTTTTTCTATTCTCATTCTTAATCCTATTTAGTTATTATAATTGCACACCATTTGAAACCTTGAATCAATATTTGATAGATAAATACTCCAAAACCTCATTTATTTCTGTCAAGTCGTGATGGCCAACTCGAAAGCTTGTGTTACTTTGGCCATCATGCACGTATATGTACTTCTAAACAATGTAATTGATTGACATAGAGCGGTTTTCACATGACTGTCGTGAAAACAATTGCAATTGAGCAATCACTAGCCAATCAGAATCGAGAAAAATCATGACTTGCACCTAAATGGCTTTTTTCTCAGCCAATTGCAAGCCAAATCAATTACTTAGTAATTACACAATTGTATTTACTATGGAATTTGATTGGCTGAGAAAAATGAGTAGCCAATGGGAACGCAAAGCAATCGCAATTACATAACAAGTCTTGACAGTCATGTGAAATCCACTCTAACGAATGTGTATAATAAATTGAATTGAATCGAATCGAATTGAAGTGAATTGAATTGAAGTATATCTGCCCTACACAGGCCCTGGCTTTGTTCAAGCAGTACGAAAATCGCAAGATTGAGTTCCTCTACGACCCTGTCACAAGATACGCACCAACCTTCTCGGTCAAGAATCCCTTCAACAGCCACAAGATAACGCTTGAGTAAGAAAACGCGTTTATGAAAACATAAGTTGTGTGAATAATGGCGCGGGATGCTTGCTGCATTTTCATAATAGCCTGCGTAGCGGCTCTAAAGGGGAAGGGGAGGGAGTCGGGGCGAGCGAAAACCGGAAATAGCGCGGGCCACTTGCCCCTTCGCTCTCCCTTACTCCCTCCCCTTTCCTTTTAGAGCCGCTACGCAGGCTATTTTCATAATTAAACTGCGATCGAACTCTACGCGCCAACTAATGAAACCAGTGAACAGCTCCGAGTCATATCACGCAGGCTTTGAGAGGTTTTAAACTTACAAGGACTTGTTAGGCTTCAAAGCCGTGTTTTCACCATAAAATGCAAACAAAACTTGGATAACATCCATCCTCCTATCTTAAAGGGGCACTCGCACGCTTAATATTCGTCCACCGTGGACTTAAATAGGTAAAATTGTATCCGTGAAAACACATGTACATTTGCCCGTAGTAATCAAAATAACCCCCAGATTAATAGAAAAACCTTTCAAGTGACAAATGCAATTCTAGGTTCTTTTGACACTTTATCAAGAGGATGGAATTGGATTGCGATTTGACCTATTTTCTTGTCAGTGGTGGCCAGCAAGCGTGCGAGAGCCCCTTTAAAAGGTTTGATGGACGGAAGCCAAAACTCAGTTTGACGTTCGGAACTATAAAGTGGGAGTTCGAATAGTTATGAAAACTGACGCACTCTGTCCATGATGAACTGATATTCTGCGCAATCTCGCAGCAGAATCGTTAATGGACGATACCAGCTATAAGCGCGCGCGCTCTTCTTTATTCAGAAATGCCCAAGCCGTGTCCCACAACTACCAAAATGCAGCGCGCGCTTTTTTAACAATTTGTTCGACAAATGTCCCACATCTACCGAAATGCTGCGCGCGCGTTCGTTATAGCTGGGATCGTCCATTAGCCGTATCGGACCTTTCTGTAATTACAAATCCTACACAATTGTTTTCTCTGTTGTTCGAGTTTCATCTAGACGGACAGGACAACCAAGTTGGCCATAAAATGAAATCAATGGATAAATTTATAGTTATCTGCACTAGATCCTATTTATCATCACACGTTTCGAAACAACTGCTCTTAGCATAATGTCGTTAATGTACGCGCTCACTAATGACAGGGGGGGACTCCCATATTTTTGGGTCGGGGATGATCGTCGGAAATTTCAGTTTCACCCCTAGAAGATACCAAACATGGCGGGCCATGGCGTGGCTCAAAAAATTTATTACCCTAAAAGATACCCTCGCGAAGGACACAGGTAACAGGTGAAAGATACCCATCAAAATATTTCCGTGTTTGTTTCAAATTTATCGTCTTCTCGTCGAATAATCTCTCTTTCTTACACGATTTTTAGAAGCACCATCGTGGGAGGAAAACAATTTGAACACAGTTTCGGCTTTAAATGATCCCAACCAAAAAAAATTCTAAGATCAAGATCACCCCTAAAAGAGACCAAACCACCGTGACTTTAACCCTAAAAGATACGACCAAAAAAATATGGGAGTTCCCCCCCCCCGGACAAAAAGACGGACGCAGTAGTCCCTGTGGCTCTGTGCTCGTAGAATATTCCATCGAAACCAGATCATTTTAAAACTCGAAAGTCTCTTTGCCAAAACCAATTATTACCTTTCTGATATTGTATTGTGTGTTGCAGAGACTTGGCAGTTCAGACATCAGGTTTACCACGAGAAGGTCCTTGTTTCCCACCCACCAATTCCAATCTCTGCCCCTTTGACTATACCACTATGCTGAGAAGGATCAGCAATATTTCTGTGCTAATTCCTCCGGGAACAGTACCGCAGTACAGGTAGGCGAACCAGACTTGAGTACTCTATAATGGACCAATGAGGCCCTCTATAGGCACAATTGCTCCAAAAATCCCTTCCAAAAAGCTAAATAACGTTTGATACTTTTAAATTTTCGCCTTGCTCCCTTTATGAGCACAGGGAATTTCTGCAGAAACTCATCCATGGTAAAACTTGAATCTCTCAAGGTACACACATGGGAAGTGTTAGGAATTCAGATGGATAGCCATGAGAAATCCGAACACTTCCCATCTTCTACCATGGGAATTTCAGCTTTTCTCATGGATGGGTTTCTGCAGAAATTCCCTGTGGAGCAGGCAAGACGATTACAGAGCAGACACGTTTCTTATTCGTTTGCGTCCCAGTACAACCCCGTGACAGACGGCTTGCAAGCGCTTATTATTTGTAACGGCTGGAAACCCGGCTAACGCACTGTTGGTTTCGCACTTTTCTTTTCTCTAGCAATTTAGGGTTCGGTTTGCTGGGACAAGTTATATGGAACATAGATCCTGTAGGAACCAGCAGCTTTGGAAAATGGATGATAGAAAAGGTCTTCAAAACACTAGGGATATCAAACTCCTTTTATTCACCAACGCAAAGGTATCAGTCAGATCAGTTATGTTTGGAAGTAATGTCGGGGAGACTGTTCTTCTTCCTATATTTTCAATAGTTGGCGCTGGGCAATCAATTTTAAAAAATGTATGCGATGGGATTGTATGAAAGTATGGTTACAATAGCCTAATTGTGAAGACGACTTGGCCAAGTAGACTTCAATAGTAAACTGAAGACTGCTTCAGATGCACGGAAAATACTCCCTTCCCTTCGTCCACGTCCAGTTCCTAAATCGTTAGTTCAAATCCCAATTTTTTTCCAGATTGTTTAAAATCCAGCTAGAGTTGGTCGCCAAAAGCTTCGGTTGTTGCTTACATTCTAAGACAAGTGTGTTTTTATAAGCGGTGCTGGGCTCAGAGCTGCTTTACTAAAACACAAGATTGATACAAGCAATAACGGTCCCGTCTTCAATTTGCTATGTAGACACTTCAATTGCTTTGACGCCTGTTTGGTTGGCAGTTTGACAGTTAAATGTTTAGTTCTCTCTACCCGCAATGGAATTCACTTACATTTCTTCGTTCTCTGACCCCGAGAGGGATTCGAACCCACGACCTTAGTGCTACGCGGCCACAGGCTTGCCTGAACATCTACATATATTCACTTCATTACCGCGACCATAACATCTAATAAACCCCGACCTGCTCCAAGTCTGACCTGGATAGCTCAGCTGGTAGAGCATCGGATGTACAATTCCGGAGGTCGTGGGTTCGAAACCCTCTCGGGGTTAGAGATTTTTTCTCTTTCTCCGCTTACAGGGCTAACGCTCATAAGCACACATGGGATCATTTCTTTAGCACGTTAGCTTTCACACAAGGTTAATTCCTTATCTCCACTCTGTAATCTATGATACCTTTGGCTCGCTTCATTTCTTAAAATTGTTCCATTACTCATGAGTGCTTTATTTTGTTGTTATTAGTCAAAAGAACGCTATGCCAGTTGGACATACAAAGGAATATGCACCTATCGTAGAATGGGGATTTCTGGACCCTGGTGGTGGATTGTTCTCATCTGTCAATGATCTGGCCAAGGTGACTCCATGAAATGATCAGTTTATAATTTCTCCCCGTAATATCAATACAGTGTAAATCAGACAGGTGATGAGAAATGGGAATATGATCTTCTTATAGAAGCAATTCTTTTGATAATGATGTCGCGTCTAATTCATAGATTTTTTTTTCTCCCGCAGTTGGAGATAGAGTTGATGTCCGACAAAGAAGAAGGACGCTTTCTCAATAAACATTTGACAAAGAAATTCTTTGAGCCGGGTACGTCATGAAATGAATATAATATGGGAAAGAATGAAATTGAAACTTTTCATCTTAAGTAATCTATTATCACCATCATTATCGTTATCGTTACCATCCACCGTTACCTTTATCTATCACAATCATTGCCATTGCCATTATCATTATATGCGCATGTACAACGTGCTCATGTTATTTATCGGCTGAGCAGTGCTGCTGTTTCCCGGTCCCTTGTCCCGGAGAGGCGCTGAGTCATCGAGCATGCCGACGGGGAGGTCTTGATCATCAAATGCCGTGGCCGAGCACACGGTTTTTCACGATCTGGACCGACCTAAAGCTTAAAGGCGCGTATGCCAGAGGATTCCGCGCGCTAGCGAGCGGTTCATCCGGACCATGAAGACTCCACACAACTCGCTGGACAAAAGACGAAATGATACAGAATCGTAGGAGAGGTTTCTGCCATCTCTTTCTGATTACCCAAGATGCAACTGGGAAAGTGAACTCGTCTATCGCTTTACATGACTTTGAATGAGTCCGTAACGCTAAAAAGTAATTGACGTGTTTGTTTGTTTTTCGATAATTGTTTCTTCTTCTTTCAGTTTTTAGTCTCGGTGAAGGCAAAAACTTGGTGGGGTACTCCTTTGAAATTGAAAGAATCAAGAATTACCAAGCAAGGACAAAAGGCGGCTACATATTTGGTTACTCAAGTACGGTTGCCATGGTACCCGAGTTAAGATTAGGTAATAATCATTGTCACGCATTCTCCCTCCCCTATCGAACATAACAACACACGCGGCTTGTGCTAACGGATTTTAAGTTCTTATCAAAGTTTCATAGATTGGGATGTATCGAGGAACTATGAATTTTCAAGAATTGCTGTACCCCTGAGTGCTGCACGACCCATTCCGAAACTTGTAGCAACTCCTGAGGAAATATGAAGTTCTTTAAAGGCCCCTGTTGAAATTCTGCACTGCTTTCGACTAATCAGAATCGAGACAATTTTGCATGCAAACTATTATTCTTGGTTTGCATATGACGTCACTGGCGGCCATTGTTGGCGGAAAAGAACAAAAGAAAGTTCATTTGTTCTGTCCACCAACTTGGCCGCCACGCTTGTGTGATTCTATTCCCAAAGGGATAGTTCGCGAACCATCAATAGGTATTACACCTTCTGATTGTTTTCTAGGGTTCAACATAATGTGCACGGACTGCTATGGCAAGCTTGGTTCGACGTTACCCGGAGAATTCAGGAATCTCGTCACAATATTCCATGAGGTCCTCACAAATGAAACGCGTAAGGTAATGTCCTTATTAGAGCGTGATCTGAAATCCGCTCTTTGACTTACAGTAAAAACCCACAAAAAAGAAACAAGTGGATTAAGTACACTTAGGCTGAAATTTGGACAAAAAGATACCTTACACATAAGAACGCGTACAGCCTGAAAAATGGAAGTTGTTCTTGTATAAAAAAGGCTGCCAGATTCGAGTACAGTAGCCTACTGTTGTATCAATATAATCAATATAATGTGCTAGACCAGTGTTGTACAGTAGGGATTTCCAGGGCACATTTAGCAATTATTATGGACTTGACTAATTGCTGTTGATAAATGACTGTTACCTTTCTGCTGTTACCTTCTGCTGCAATCACATTCTTTATTTGACTGTTAGTAGTGTATGCATACTTGATACGACGAAACAATTTCATTTTGCAGAAAACACCCAATGTACATGAGAACAAAATCAGTCTGAACCTCAAAACACCTGTTCTTTTATGCGGGTTTTTACTGTACTACAATTCTTATAATTTAACAGAAATATAATAAACCACCCGATGCTCGACCATACGTTGGCCGCTACAACAGCACCGTACCGGTGATAGATTACATGGAAGTCAAAGAAGAAAGCGACAGAATGATCCTGGCTTTTAATGGCTTCGATGCGTTTATTATGGATTACACTCGTCCCTTGGTGTTCAAGTTGACGTTTAATGACAAAGTAGCAGACTGTTTTAGTGGGTATACCTTGGGGATTAATGGCGAGATGATGTACTTTGATCCGTACGTCAGTCGAGCCGATGGACTCTCGCCTGGATTCCTAATGTACGCTGTTGATCCAAGTGGAAGATCTTATTTCACTCGTTCTTAATCAGAAAGTTGCTTTGCTAAGTCATTAGTTATGTACCAAAGAATTTTAATCAAAGCAAGCAATGGTGAACTCGTGACTCGAGGAGGGATAAGGTTATGATTGGTGACCTCATACCGTAGCCATCGAGTTATAATAGTCACGAGTCTTTCACGATATTAATGCTCGATACAACATAAACGCATATTCACGAGTAAAGCCCTGGCAAATCGAAACTCAATTCGACGCATGTTTTGCTACTTGCGTCGACTTGCGCATAATTTCTCACCTACTTGCGTTGACTTGCCGCGCCGCCGACTTGCGTTTCGTTTGACCAGGAATTTAGTCTCCCCTCCAAAAGCTACTGTTCTCCTTCGGTCGTTTGGCTAGCAAGGCTACCACCAAATTCTGGTCACCACTGACAAACGACCGAAGGGCCTTATGATGGCATCTAACACAGTATGTTATAGTATGTACATATCAATATGGCCAACGACCTTTGTTGGTCAAAAACATATGGCCGCCCTCTACGGACGACAGGCCAGCACCTTAGGCCCTGTCCACACGTATCCGGATATTTTTGAATCCGCAACTTTTTCTTTCCGGATACGGCTATCGTCCACACGCATCCGGCGAATTCGCAGACAAATCCGGTCATCGTATCAGAAAATACACAGCCGTCGACCGTCCACACGTATCCGAAATATTATCGGATCCAAATCCACTCTGGAGGGCGGATTAAAAAATATCCGAATTTGTCTGCGAATTCGCCGGATGCATGTGGCAATAGCTGTATCCGGAAAGAAAAAGTTGAGGATTCAAAAATATCCGGATACGTGTGAACGGGGCCTTAGTTTCATAGTTTCTTCTGATTAATTGCTTCGTGGCCAAAAACCCTTCTGGGCTTCTAACACGCTTTCATTGGTATGTCGCAAATATTCAGTAAAAGCCCGCGTATAAAACCTAGTGTTTTAGCGTAAGACAGGTTCTTATTTGACTTAGCAATACAAGGAAACATGGGGTGGTTATCGACAAGCTTAGCCTAACAGATTCTAAAAACATCCAGCTTCTTACAAACACGGAAAACCCCATGGTAAGTGTTCGGATTTGCCATGGCTATCCATGCGTGTGCCTTGTGAAATTTAGCTTTTCCCATGGATGGGTTTCTGCAGAAATTCCCTGTGATACGCGCGGTTTTAGTGTACTACACGTGACTTGAGTGGCAAATTTCACTTGCATCAATAGGTTATAAGATTTTAGACGTTTTGTAGCTTGGTATGGACCTTGTTGAATAGATACCACGGACCTCACAACCAGAAGAAAGAGGCATAAAAACATATATTTTCGACATTAGAAAAAATTTTACTGCGATTTTCATAATTCTGTGAACTCCGCACAGACTTAGTAATTATGTTTTCAAAGCTTTCCATGAATCAACCCGGTAGCTTTTGCAAAACCTCTGTGTGAAGTCTGTGGTTGCTAAGTGTTAGTTGTGCGATCGAAGGAAGCTGATAACATAACGTTCTTCTGTTGCTTCAGAGTTCGCAGAATTATGATAACCCAGTAACAAGGCATAGAGCGGATTTCACATGACTGTCAATACTTGTTGTGTAATTGCAATTGCTTTGCGTTCTCATTGGCTACTCGTTGTTCTCAGCGCTCAATCACGGATACCCTGTTAGTGCTCCTCCATACACGTCTGAAACGCAGCCGGCACCTTGGTTAATCCATATGGGATACATTCCACTGGAACAAGCCCCATGGTGTTATAAAGGCCGTCCGGTGTGCGCATGCCATGGATTGAAAGGTGACAAACGAAATCGTGAACAAATTTAAAGAAGGCATTCGATAACTCCGGATAGTAAAAGTTCAACCTGAGAAGTTGTAGCTCCAGAATAACAAATAATGCACATTGATAAAGTGAGTTCGCAGTGGATCTAAGTTCAGCGTCGTCGAAGTGAACAATTTAGGGAAATATTTTCACTTTGGTAGCAGTCTTTCTGGTGCAAATTGAAAGACAAATAGAATTATAATAGTTATGTAATTATGGTTAATGTTTTCGTAAATAAACGTTTTTAATTGAAACGAAAACGAACCATCGTTTCAAGTCGGAATTTGTTTGTCTATTAGTGGGTGGATAAATAAAGATAGTCACTTATTTTTAGTAACTAAAATGGCTTCAAGGGAAAAATATTCGCATAATGGATATTTGGAGAGAAACAAAACTTTTTCAGCTAGATAGATAGCATCCTTTCAGGCATTGAAGACATTTGGAAGAAACCCTCGGTTAGCGATCGCCGCCGCCCGCCATCATTTCGTACCCAGAGCTCCCCGGCTCGTTTGCTTGCGGGGGAGGCTCTGGTGACAGCGCTACTGGCGCATGCGCGAGATTTGATACAGAGCCGCAATCTCGTACCCAGAGCCCGTCATCTTTGGCCAGCGGCAAGATTCAGGGGGAATCACGCGGGGAATCGATTTTTTTAAAGGACCCTGATTCTGGTTTTCCGGTTTGAAGATTGTATGAAAGTTCGTTACGTTTTTGACCTACCACGCATGCTCACAAATCGGAGCAGAGCCCTGAATCTTGCCGCTGGCCAAAAGATGACGAGCTCTGGGTACGAGATTGACAGAGCCCTACCTCGTCCCCAGGGTCTTCTCGGGAGAAGACCCTGGGGGAGGCTGAGTCACATGACCATCTCGAAACAAAGGAGAAACCTTGTTCCCATGTTTTCAAACAGTGGTCATGCGTGGTCATGTGACTCAGCCTCCCCCAGGGTCTTCTCCCGAGTCAACCGCCATTTTGAAAAACGACCGAGAAGACCCTGGGGACGAGGTTGGACAGAGCCGTCTCGAGAGAAACAACATTCTGCGCATGCACCAACGTTCAAAATCAGCAAAGGCCCTCAAATGGATGTCCCCACAGGCAGCCCAAGTACAATGGTCGTTTATAAAAAGTTTATTCTGGTTTGGTCATATTTATAGTGTTTATGTGGCTTTGTATAAGAGTAATCGATAAACTCACTAAATTGCTATAAAATCGGTCACTGAGTTCTGGTAAATTATGTCAAATAAAAGTAGAAGACTTACATTAAGTTGTCCTGTTGTCCTTTCCTCGTCTAGAAGCGTTGAACAGTATTTCCGAGGGTTCAACCAGACACCTCTAACCAGAGGGCGTCTTTTATAGCAATTTAGCGAGTTTTTCGATTACTCTTATACAAAGCCACATAAACACTATAAATATCGCCAAGCCAGAATAAACTTTTTACAAACGACCATTGTCTTGGGCTACCTGTGATGTCCCCAGAGCCTTCCCGCGAGGTATCGAGCCAAACAACTAACTCGGATTGGGGGTTGCGCGACTGTGCGTGCGGTCGTGCGGTCTCAAGTGGCTGTAGAATCCCCGACGCGGGCTTCATCTTGGACGGGTAAATCCACGATGTTTTCCGTTCAGCCAAGGGCTTCAAGGGCTTTTGGAAAGAGAAGGAATCCCAGAGTGTGGTTGATGGTTGGCTTTTTTTAGGTCGTTTACGGCGAGAAACGAGCGAGAGGTGGGGGCGGGGGGGGAGAGACTCGTCTAGTCTTGCAGGCGGTACTGGGTGTTTTTATCGCGGAAAACCCGTCCGTTCGCTGATCGGGTGCCATTTTGGAATTTTGATGGCGTCCGATCAGCGAACGGACGGGTTTTCCGCGATAAAAGCAGTGGACAAAAGATCTTGTACTTGCATTTTAGTATGTCATGACTCTTCATGGGTTCCCTGTGGGTTCGCTGACCATTTTAGCGCAGGCTCATAAAAATGGCGACGTCCGAGCAGAAAATCCGCCCAGGTCGCCCAGCTCAGCAAGAATCTAGTGGTAGCTCAAAGGAACTGGATTAGGAAGTACTACAAAATGGCAGGAGGAAAGAGAGAACCTTGTGGTAAAGAAGCTTGTGCTATCCAGAAGTGTTTGCAAGGTAAGCTAGAATTATAATAATAAGCAAGGGTCTCGGTCTTGTAGGATCCATGGTTGTATCACAGGCAGACCAGGACAATTATTATTCAGCCATGCCACTATCTCGGTTCTGATTGTCTAAGAGTACGCAGCGAAACCTTGTTGGCGCGCAGTGCGTAAGGTCATCCTCCAGACATTAGGATTGCATACCTGCCAACTCTCCAGGTTTTTACCCTTGATCTCCTTGGAAAAACATTGAATCTTTCCATACATTTACAGATAACACAAGCCTCAGCATTGACAAATCTCACTATCATGCTCAACCTCATCCAATAAGTGTTAATTATTAGTAATTAGTATAATTACTCAAGTGATTATAAGAATTTCCGTGCGCTGATTGGTCGAGAGGTTTGAGCTGAGGGAAGTTCATTCCTAATTGCTAATATTCGAGGCAAGGGGTGTGAATTTGGTGTTTTAAAAATTTTTGTAGTAAAATTCCCTACCATAGAACTTTGTCAAATCAATATTTTTACCCCGGGCTGCATGATTTCATCAAATCTCCCAGCAGAAATTCAATATGGCGGACTAAAAAATTTTCTTCCTTGCATCAAACAAAATGTAAAAGTAAGTTTATGAACAACACAATACCCATGTCATCTTCGTCAACAGCACTCAAAAACTATGATCAACGTATGAACATTGTTAGTCGTGTGACTTCCAAGCACAGCAAAATCCATACACGAAATGCCAATGGCAGTGAACCTACTAAGACAGTTACCGGACTCTTGATCAAAGAGTCCGACCCCCAGGAAAGTCCAAGATCAAACCTCTCCCTCGGGAAATAAAGAATATCAAAATCCCTACCCAGGAGAAAGCATTGCTGTTCAAATCCCCACCCCTTGTCGCACCTCCCCTCCCCAGTAGCATCTGCGAGCGTTATTGCTTTACAAGCGTGTGGTTTTAAAGCAAAAGTCACATGATCATGTCACAGTTGGTCACAGTTGATCATGACATGATGAAAATGGCTAAAAATAGCACAGGAATTCAAAGGCATGTGGATACACCCTTTATTATTTTGAATTTGGAGCTCACAGAATAATTATTATGAAATGTGTAGTATTGATGCAGTATTTTTATACTAACGCATTCCTTTCAGAGAATGGTTATCAAGAGAGTAGGTGCCAAGATGTGATAGAATTCCTAAAGGAATGTTGTAGGAAGATTGACCATGAATCTACTCATTGCTCTGGCTTCAAACAGCAAGCACATAAAGGGAAATGACCAAAGGTGAGTATTTAACCACCAATTGTGCTGCAAGGGTATGGGTGGCAGAAATGATTTTGAAGTGAGGGGCTTATTAGAGGCAAAGTGGAGGGGCTGTGTTTATAGAAAATGTATGAAAATCTACTGAAAAGTGGGAGAGGGGGTTGGTGCTGAAGTCAGTCCTCCTGTCCTGGCTCTGCCATCCATGAAAGGCATTAGTACAACTGGAAAGCAAGCCAATGAGGATAGGTACTAGTAAAATTTAGTGAAAACCCACTCCTTCAGACTGTTTTCTACTGAGTTTTGAGTCATCTACAGTAGTTGCTCTGTTTTACTTGAGTGCTTTTGTGTGCTTGCTATTTTTGTGATATCTTATTATAAGCTCACATCACACACACAGGTATGTCATTTGGGTGCCTTTGGCTTGGTTGTAATATGCAGCCAGGCATCATTAAAGAAGAGGGTTGGAAATTAAGAAAAAAGTGAGGTCGCATAGTTTAAATGTTTAGTCACTTTTTACAGACAGTGGATGACAAAATTACTAAATTATTTTTAATGGCAAATTTGAAACGTTTAGTTGCAAAAGCAACTCATACAGGCGCAATTTCCAAATCCAAGCAATAACGTCCATAATAATTGTTTGCACACAAAATAACCTATCACATTGGGACAAATAACTTTTTACTTCCTTAAATTTCTTCACACTTCATAATCTCTTCAAATTCCTAGCTTAGCCACTCGGGGAAACATGCAGGACACGTTGTTGCATGTTGTATGTGTGATTGAAGTTATCTGATGTATACTAATGTTTTATTCAAATAACTTGCAACTAAATACAGTGTAGTATGTATCAAGTTTTGATAAAAACCGAGATAGAACTGCTGCAAACCTATACAGTCACCTTAACAGGGGCTGTGAAATAAAGCACTACATTTGCATTGACAATCACGACTTAAAAAACTTTAGAGAGCATATGACACAAAATCATGTTTTAGTATTCTTGAACATTATGATTGGAGGAATACTTATTCCAAATTTGAGCTCAATGCGATAAAAATCGTGAAGTTATGGCGTTGAGAAGTTTTTGTTTTGCGTGCTCTAAATGACCCTTCAAGTCTCTTGTCAAGGTGTCGGATGTCTGATTTGCATGAGGTGAACATGTTGTGTGATGTTAAGGTTACTGAGAACCTTCGCGCACCTCCTTAGAAAAAAAAATCATACACGTCCTTAGTTTAACCAAAACCTTAAAAAATTATATTTATTAAAAAGTTACTTCTTTTTGCCATAGCCTGCTAGTCCATTCTATAAGCTTTCCAACGATATATAGGTTGACATGTTTTGGTTAAACTAAAGACGAGTATGATTTTTTTTTTCAGAGGACGTGCGCGAAGGTTCTCAGACCTTAAAGGCCCATAAGCACCCAAGCCGCATTGCAGGCACACTAGAATAAAACGCAGTTGAAAATTTGATGCAAATTTGCAGTTTGAACTAATTATGAAATGCGAGGAACAATAGGAACCCCTTTGGGACCTACAGTATCAGCCAATCACAGCTGTTGAATAACAATAGATCCAATTAAAAACAAAGCGCAAAGGTTCCCGGTTGACTATGGGCCTTTAAATGCACAATAGGATAGAGAGATTCACAGAAAAAATTATTCCCCAATCACATTCGAAATTAACACTCGAAAATTCTGGTCGCATTTGGGCCTGATACGGTCGCAATTTCGAGCCCTGCAGATACAGGGTTGCTTTGATCATTGGTCCTTGGTCATTCGCCTTTGTCACACGGCAGCCATCTTGGATTTTTTTCTTACAGAAATGACTATGCGTGGATGATCTTACACGCCTGGCCTCGCTTTCATGCCAGCTTCGCTGTATTAGGAAATCCAAGATGGCTGCCGTGTGACAAAGGCGAATTGAACGCCTTTGTTTCGTGGTCACTGAAGCAAAAAAATCATTTGTTTTGCGTTATAATTGAAAGACCAAACGCCAAAGCATCCTTTTTTTAATTAGGTGTATCTGAGTCTGTACTACACACTGGCGCATTTTCACCCCGCTTATTTTTATTTACAGGCTGAATGACTGCTGGATAGGTATTTTTGCTGCTTTCGCTATTGTTTTCCTAGGCCCAACCAAACATATTGACGTCACCAAAATCCGACATTTGATGCGCATCATAGAGAGAGCCAAATTTGATTATTATTCAGCCATGCCACTATCTCGATTCTGATTGGCTAAGAGTACGCAGCGAAATTGTGTTGGCGCGCAGTGCGTGACGTCATACTACAGACATTAGGATTGATGCACTCTAATGACATCATAACGCAAGCCAATAGGTTTGGCCGCCATCTTGGTTTTCATTTCGGAAGCGAAAGCCAATTTTGCCAATATTCTCGTTGAATCTGTTATGATTGTTGCCAAGGGATCATTGCTCAGGATATCTAAACCTCAACTATGGCTATTTGAATTGAATACAAAAAGGAAAATACCAATGGCCGTAAGATGAAGATGAAAAACCGTGTCGCCGTGCACGGCCTCATCGCTGACTTCGTTTAGCTAGGTAAGAATTCTTGTTTGCTGAATAATAAAACAATTATTGAATTTGGTTTTCGCATGATAATGAGATTTGTCAACGCCGAGGTTTGTGTTATCTGCCGAAGCGAAGCTGAGGCGGATAACACTAACCTCGGCGTTGACAAATCTCACTATCATGCTCAACCTCATCCAATAAGTGTTAAATAGCAGCAATTTAACTCAAAACTTCAAAGCGGCGCTGCTTTTTATCTTGTTCAAATTATTTTGGGGTGAGTAGTTTAATTACTTTGCTATTGTTTTGTAGACTAAAAATTGGTTTGGTGTCATATGCTCTTTAAAGCCTAGTTTCCATATAGTCTTATCTGTCGTATCTGTCGCATCAGTCAACCGTGAAACAAAAGAATAATTCCAATTTCAATTGTTTCACGGTCGACTGATGCGACAGATAAGACTATATAGCCCGAAAAAACCCCGAACCTGGAAAAAATTGCAACATGGGAAATTTTTGGTACTAATTGTCGAAAACATAAGTAGGAATAACATATCCAAATTTCGTAGAAATCCGACGGGGGGAAGTTGGTTAAATTTTTGGTTTTATCGGCGACGTCAAGGGCGCCTTTTGTTTTCGGCGGCACTTAGACACTGAAAACACAGAAACTGGGAGAATGTTTATGGACTGTACAGATGAAACCGGGGAATACTTAATAAGGTTTTTCTGTTTAAACAAATAATTTCTGAGCGATGAGTTACGGCTATGAACAGTTTACATCTTTTATTTCTTTTAGCGTATAATATTCGAACTTTAGTGTATCACCACGCGGGAAATACAAGAATCGTATGGGATTTGTCAAAACTCAGGATTATTTAGTTATTATTTTGCAGGATTGGCTGTAAACAACACAAAATTCATCTATGCAATCACATTATACAGTAGAAAGAACTTGCTCGATATCTCGTTCAATATCACACCGAGTTACGGCTCTACAGTCTATAGCCCTCCCTTCGAACTGTTCGCTTTCATTGTCTAAGTACCACCGAAAACAACGGGCTTTCCTTCGTGCAGACGGAAAACCCAAAATTTAGCCAGCTTCCCCCGAACGGATTTTCACAAAATTTGAACACGTATTTCTCACATATGTTCCTGAGAATTTGCTGTATAAAAATCCCATGTTGCAATTTTTTCCAGGTTAAAGGCTAAATTGACCGGACTAATAATTGGAAACCAGCCTTAATGGCTTTTAATCACTTTAGTCCCACATTAAATGCAAAAATGACTCGTTTATTAGTATCCCCCGTCCTAAAATACAACTAAAACAGCTCTGGTGGTTTGTCTCAAAGTCTCTTGCAAGCCCTGATTTTTTTCTCCAATTTAAAATTTTCGTGATTTCAGATTTTTTGTAAATTATAAACGAGCCTTTTGATATTTTCTAATAATCGAAATTGTCCCATGTGCTCTGAAGCTCAATTGGTTAAGTTAAATTTATTTACTTTTGATGAATTATGTTTGCCAGATGCCCTGGCCTCCAGTTTAAGTCATGATCACCCGTGGTGATTTTTCTATTTTGTCTGACCCGCGTAATATCATCTTGTTAAGAAGCTCAAATGGTGCAGCTTTGTAATTTCCTGTAGTAGAATGATATAAGCTTCACATATGTTAAGGATTTCGCAAATTGACAGAGCAAGACTTTGCCTCCAATTTAAGACTTGATCACCCGTGGTGACTTTTCTATTTTGTCTGACCAGCGTTTAATCATAAATTGTGTAAAAGCTCAAATTGGTGCAGCTTTGTAATTTCCTGTAGAATGATATAAGCTTGACATATGTTAAGGATTTCGCAAACTGAGAAAACAAAACTTTAAGCTTACAAACAATTTCATTTTATGTATTGCGCACTGCTGTTGTGTCCAAAGCTGCTATACAACTAACTTTGTAAATCTAAACAAACACCCATTTGGTCCATTGGCGAGGCAAAAAGAAACATAGTAATTCCACTTGGCATTCTTGCGAGTTTGAAAAGGATTTGGAAAAAAAATCTGGCTCCTTGATTTCGAGTCTGAACCCGTGTTAAATTCAACGAAGTCAAAATGAATACCTCCAGTGAACTTGAAGTTATGGCGGAGGAATTCAGAGCACGAAGCCTTGCCGTTGTTATCATAGAAACCATTGGGACTGCGGCTATTTGCTTATTAGCCGCCATCGGCAACCTATTTACCTTGCTCATAATCTACAAAAATCCTGCTCTTCGAACACCGACAAACCTTCTGATAGTGTCCCTAGCCTTGTCAGACTTTGCACTGGCGACATTTGGAGGAATTCCTATTTTCTGTCCGACAGTCGCGGCCTCAAGGTTCCCCTTTCCTGATGCTCTTTGTCAATACGCGGGATTTCTCATTATCGTCCTGATCACCGCCTCCATGCAAACGATCGCTTGGACCTCGTTTAACAGGTTTTGCCGCGTCGTAAAGCCCGCTCAATACAAGGTGTTTTTCAGCAAAAGGCGTACGTTGTTCATCATAGCCTTTATCTGGGGCATCTCGATTACCGCCCCTATCCCCTACATGAGCCAAGGAAGACCGTTTGTATTTCATCCAGCTAAAGGTATTAACCCCTGTTACTTCACGAGTGTAGAGCCCAATGTATAGGGGTAGACCATTAGAAATTGGGGGAGGGGGTGGCATGTTTTTGCGCATGATTTTTTTTTTCGGGGATCAGGTTGTACAAGAATTTTTTCCGGAATTTGTATGATGTGTTTTGCTAGCTTGGATCTGTGCAAGAATTTTTTTGGGAAGGATTGGCCTTGTCCGATTTTTTTGGGGGGAATTACAAGCCCCCCTTCCCCCAATTTCTAATGGTCCACCCCTAACATAGGTTGTCGCTGAGAAAATGCGACTATTGTACAAAAGAAATGCTGTAAGACTGTTAGAGAATCGAAGTACGTAATATGACTTTTTTTTCCTGAAATGCATTTGATAGAGTCCTAAAGTATGTTTCTCAAACCTCAAATGACGCGTCAACTGTTTTCCTAGAATTGCCCATTCTTCCAGGCGGCTTCAATTGCCCATTCTTTTGTATTTCGGGCGCCACTCATTTTCTGTAATTTAATAAACTTTACACGCTTTTTCTAGTATTTACATTTTAGGTCAAATGTCACATTCGCGAAGCTCCTGACCTCGCACAATTCAAGATATCAACGTCAATTTTTCTGTGTCGTTAGAAAATAATAACAACTAAGAAATCTTGTGACTAGGGAATTTTTAATTTTTTACTTGATAAAGATTTTATGTTAAATAATGCTCAAATTCCCGCTGAATCCAGGAATATTAATTCCACAGATATTGATAAGCATTCAATTTTAACCTATTATTATTCTTTTCAGGTATCTGCTTTCTGCCAATCAAACTGGACACGCTCTCAACTACCCTTATTTTTGTGCACACAGGGTACCCGACGATAATAACTTACTATTGCTACCTACGCGTGTTTCTAAGGGTTCGCCAACACAATGCGCGCCTCTCCCAGGCTAGCGCCGTGTCCACAGAGGAGATCCGCATTACCCGCACCCTCTGTGTCATAGTGGTTTTCTTTATGATATGCTGGACTCCTATCCTTGTTGTCGAGGCCGTAGACTATGCCCACGGACGATGGGTGATGCCTCGATGGGTCTACCTTCTTTATAGTGTGCTGGGTCTCGGCTCTAGCAGCGTGAACCCCCTGATTTACGTTGTGATGAATAGACAGTTCCGGGGGGAGTACTTGAGAATCTTCAGGTGTTGCTCTCCTAAAAGGAATACGGTGCGACATTTCGCAGTTGCAACTATTTCTTGATTAAGAGGCATTCCATTTGGAGATCGAGCAATTCCTGGCTTTGGTGGACAAACGTTTTACCAGAGAAGTAACACAGGGAATTTCTACATGGCTATCCATGTGAATTCCGAACACTTCCTAAGCGTATGCCTTGGGAAATTTAGCATTTCCCATGCAATTCTCTGTGTAATATCAGGGACATTCACCTTCTAAAAGCTATAGAAGTTGCTCATCAACATAAGGCTAGTTTTAGACGTCGAACATAATTCAGTCGCACTAAATTGACTGGGTTTATTAGCCAGTGAAAACAAGTTTTGTCGATATGAGTGATTTTATGAGGTTAATATAATCTGTCAGGCTAATGGAGAAGATCTCAGCCCTGATTTTAGGAACGCTGGAAGGATTCAAAATTCTAATTTAGCGCGGCGTTGGCACGGCAGATAGTGCCGTTCCTAAATGAGCTCAAGACAATAGCTCTAACTAACTAAACAATGGGAAATTGACATTTAGTGCGACAAGAAAGTTCGACGTCTAAAACCGGCCTAAGTCACACCAATGAAAAACAAATTCCCATTGGAGCCTGTGAAAATAAATGTTAAAGTTGAAACAAAAAGTGCAAACACAGGAAAATTTGTATCGTAATGAATGGCTCTTAATGAATGACCTCCAAAAGTGTTCGAGCGATGTTAGTATTGTATGTTCTATATTTAGGATTTTATTGCCTCTTCAAGCTAGATATGATTCATTAATGATTGAAAATATATAATATTTGATTTTTGCTATTAGAAACTCCTCTTAAAAAGTCCCCTTGAACCTTTATCGCCATACCTCCCAATAGAACCTCAGACCTTCGCAATGCTGGAGATGGGGTACTGATGGCGGCGGCTTGGCTTAGCGTGTCAGTAAACGAGTGAAGCTTCGAGCCAATGGTAACCAGGGTAGAGATGGAGTGGTTTGGACCCAAAAATGTCTTTGCACTGTGGTGAAATGACATTACAAAACTACAGTATTTCTATTAAAATGCGGGAGACTTGGGATAACGAGAGTGCGAGAGTTGTCATCTCTTTGTTGTTCCAAGAAAATTAGGCCTTCTCCGGGTCTATAAGATCGCCGTAATCTTAGGCGATCTTAGGCCATCTTAGGACCCCGAGTAGGCCTAAACATTGTTCCGGCCCGGAATTCAGGTCACAAACGTGCGTACTTTTGTGTGGGAATATTCCTCGAACTGAGAAAGCTTCGCCCGGACGGGCTATGGGTCGCCTAGTGATCAGCAATTACAAGAACGCTATGGGAGTTTGTAGATTGATTGGTTTTCCAAGAAAATAATGAAAACGATGAGAACTTAGCAAAACAATCACGAGGGGGCAAATGATATCCCGAATGGTCCACGATGGGAGATGGTGTAATGTTATACCAACGCCGATACTTGGATTTTCGCTTTCGATTAAAAGAAATTGATTTAGAGTCTTTAAGATACTAGATATTTTAGCTAATGTTTAACAGAAAATATAGACAACCGCAAGACTGTGCACCGCAGGTTATACAAATTTTGATCATTCTGTATTCGCGTTGGTCCCTGACTTCTACAACCCTGTTTACAGTAATGTTTATTAATGTTTATTTCCATCCTTGCTGAGAAGATAACGTATTTATAGTATCCGTTTGACGTCGGTGTGTCTTCCATGTAAGATTTGTAACTGGGTGTTTAACAAAAGTCTGAATTACCGAATCCTTGTGCTTGGTGTAAAGTTCCCTTTTTCGATGCAACGAAAGACTAGTTTCACGGGGATTAAAGTTCACCAATTACAAAGGTTATAGCTTTATCCTTAAAGGTGAGAAAGATGCCACACACTTATTAAGATAAGGCTCAAATGTTTTGTTTTCTAAAAGAAAATAGTTATTGAAAATTTATTAGGTTAAAACGCGATCGTTCCACGTATTATTATTTTCTAAATCGAACTGCTTTGATCAATGTTCATAAAGTTTGCAGCGTTTTTGTTATAGCGATTGCTTCACTGGAATAAAGATTCATTGTTTTGCTACCATAGTTGCGGTAAAAAAGCTGCAATATTTGAAGTTTATTTTTATTGTTGAGTTTCAAGTCGAGCTGGCAAAATACTTTGTATCAATATCCGCCTTAAAGTACTTTCTGACATTTTTCTTCCTGCAACACCACGTTTTCTACATTTTGTTACAATTGTGATTCGTATGGGGTCGTATGAGGTACTATAAATTACGGGTTAGTTTCCTTTTCTATTAAGAAATAATATATAACCGGCGGTTTTTATAAGTTCAAATTTATTTCGCTCCACGAGCAGGTGTGTTCAGACAATTAGCCTCTGACGTTTTCCCGCATTTTTTGCTATTGGACGGCACGCGCCGTTTATCCATATAAGGAAGTCCAAAATAGGTCTCACTTGTCCAATGCGGGCTTGCGATGTTCATCGATTTACCACACAACTGATTCTCGCTTATTGTACAAGAGAGCCTGCACACTCATGACAGCAAAGCCTACACATAAAACGATGGCCAAAGTGCACTCTTAATCAACTAGAAAATTTGCCACAAGGTTAGTTCAAAGCATTTTTCTAGTAATCACATTTTTATTGCTCCCTCTATTGACATTTCTTTTGAATTATCAGTTGCAATAGAAAGACCCCCTTAACGAGCTTCAAAAACTCATAACTCAATTAAAGCCTTTTCTTGTACTTAATGTAAACTAAGTACGAGTATGACTAGAGCTTAAAAAAGGTTTTGGCTTTTAATGATTACATTCCAGATCACAGGTAGTGCTTTTTAAAATATGTGAAATATCGATCAGCAAGAAATTCTGATGGCTGATCCTATATATATGAATTATTTTATTTTGAAGTATTTTTCCGTGTATGTTTTAAACTTTCCACTTTCCTCTAAGACAAATATAAAAATATTGATATATGTTCTGCATATTTTTGTTAACCGGTTTCACAACTGCTTTTTAAAAAATCCTAAAAGTATATTTTTCCTTGTAATTTGTTTATTTTTATTCTTGTTAATTTTTTTGGCGGAAAAGCATAAAAACATCAAAGTTATGTTTACTTGTGTAAGCTATTTCCTATTAGCACTATTTATATTACTCTGTGGATTCTTCAGTTCTAATTATACTGTTTTCGCCTTCCTTGCGGCACATCCGCCATCACTGGCATCAATTTCTTCTCCTTGTTTAACTTAAGAACGGCTGCTATTGCTTCCTTAGTACTTGAGAGGTTAGAACTCTTAAATGCATTTGCGTAGGCAATATAAACTTTATCGCGATTTTCAATTGTTCCGTACATAATTAATGATAATGCTAGCTCCATCTTCGGTGTTAGGAAGTCGCTACCCTATAGATTGTTCTAAGTACAAGAGTACCGAAAGTAAACAAAGCGTTTAGGTATTAATCTTTCGGTGCTATTTTTAAAAGGGATCCATACATTTATTTGTTTTCAGTGTGACTGGTCGTTCTCTCAGACGTGTTTCGCCTTAGCACAAGACCTTTGATAAGACGCGAGATATATCTTATGCTTATCGGGAGTTTTTTTGTGTTTTGAATAAAGTTCCAAAAAGGAAAAACGAGACGTATTTTTCTAGAACAGATAAGATATCAAAACAATTACAATATATTTTCGCTTTGTACATTTTTAGTTATTTCTAAAGGACGTTTATGGGCGTGGAAGTTATCAAGAGTTTTACCATGTTCTAATCATTTTCCTGTCCTGTGGTCGATGCTGTTAGAACCGCCCGGCCCCGTTCACACCTATATTTAAGCTTCCATTAAGCTGGTACAAAAACTATATTTAACTCGTACCGGTTTGCATGGCCTATAAAACAAAACCGAAAGAGTGCAAGGAAACAAACAGCACAGATATAAGTTCCAATGGCCACTGCAGTCGTCCTTGATTGTGGTCAGTAACCGGAGTTAAATAAATTTAATTTCTTTTTACCTAGGCGCGTATAACATGTCATTAGCGTGCGCTCCCTCGCACTTCATTACCGCTTGTTATTGGTCATGATTTGTCCTTCGAGCCCGTAATTGATCCCAAACTATCCGAAATCACACTCCCTGTAGTCAGGAAGGCGCACAGAATAACCAACGACGCCCACTGACCAAGACGGCACTTGAATCTAAGATCAATGTTTTTCGCCTTGTGTTTTAAATTTTTGCAAATAATAGAACCTTAGATGCACTTTTCGCATAAAATAATGTATTACTCATACAGTAAAAACCCGCATATGAGAACCTGGATTTTAAGAACCTGTTAGGCTAGAATTATTCATGTCAACCCCATGTTTCCTTGTATTTTCAAATCAAATAAGCACCTGTTTTAGGCTAAAATTCTAGGTTCTTATACACGGGTTTTTACTGTAGTATATACATTTACAGATGTACATTTAGTAAGTTGTGTTATTATACGCCTGTGACGTCATTTTACCATATAAGGTCAACATTGAGTGCAGATTTCAAGCCGTATTACACTCTAGAAGCCGTATTACACGGTTGAAAGCCGTATTACACTACGAACCGGTTTTGCGCGCGTATTTGAATAGCTTCCCGCCATCGTGTGCTAGTAAAAAAATGTGTCTTCGAGTGCTTCTTGAAAAGGACAGAAAGTATTTTTATTCTTTGTATAATAAATAACTCAGATGTTTCCTTGAGCTCGGAAAAATACGCCCGCAACTCGTAAAATATCCACTAGTATTACACGAAAAAAAACATCGAATTAAATTAGAGCACAAATTTCTATGACTTTATCGGTGAAATAGAGCACGCGTGATGTTGGGACTATGACACGTTGTAAATCACGAGCTGCAGGCACAAGTGCTCTGTTTCGCAGATAAAGTCATAGAAAGTTGTGCTCTAATTCTTTTATGATAAAGCGGGGGAAATCCATTACTTTATCGGTGAAATAGAGCATAGATTTGGACCAATCAGAGTGCGCGTTATATCGTAGCTAAATTATAAATATATAAGATTGCCCAACAACAGTAAGAAATCACAACGAATCATAGTGACACATCTTACTTACTTTACCATTACTTTATCGGTGAAATAGAGCATAGATTTGGACCAATCAGAGCGCGCGTTATATCGCAGCTATATTATAAATATATAAGATACCTGGGGCCAACAACAGTAAGAAATCACAACGAATCATAGTGACATATTTTACCTCATTTCTCAAGCTCGACCATTCCCCTCATTTATGTATACTAAAATGCATTTTGGGGGGATTTTATACGCGTGAATGAAGCTGAGAAGTGCGAAATATCTATACTTACAGGCCCGTAGGAGGAGGGGGTTCGAGGGGTTCAAGCGACTCCAATCTCGGAAGGATCGTGCCAAACGACACACATGCATATATTAAAGTGCTCTTAGATAATACTGATGACGTCCTCAGGATGGCTAATGAATATTCAATGAGATAGAATAGGATAGAAAGCACACTAATTGCAAGGTGTATGACTTAGTCCAAAAGGACAACCTAGAAGTACATCTCGATTCCTAGGCCTACTCTGGGTCCTAAAAATGTGAATCTTTTCTATTTAGGATCCGGAATAGGCCTTGGTTGAAACCACGCGCAATCTTGGGCGATCTCAAGGCGAGTTTACACTAGATTTTTGCTGCAATTTTTGTCGCGCGAGTCGCGACGATTTTTCTCGCACGTACGCGTCAACTCAAACTAATATATAGATTTAGCCACTGGCTAAAAGCGGAGCTCCCGGTTACATGTTTATAAGTCCTGCAAAAGATTAATAATGTGACGTGTCGCGACGTCACTTGCTACAGCAAACATTCGTGTTCTCCATTCCCATACTTGCAAATTCAGATTTTTTTTATGTTGCATTTCAAAGAGCTCCATACCCACATACTCCGGATGTTTTCTTGACTGTACCCAAGCTTGTTCGCCTAGCGATGTTGCCTCCTCGAGATATAGACTTTTCTAGATTTAATAACGTCATCGATGACGTCATGTCACGTGATCTTGGTAGTGCACCCCCCTTGCCTCCAAAATAAGTTTACCCAAGTTTGGTCACCTAGCGATGTTGCCTTCCTGAGATATTCACTTTCTAGTTTTGATGACGTCATGTCACGTGACCTTGATTGTGCACCCCCCTTGCCTCCAAAATAACTTTACCCAAGTTTGGTAACCTAGCGATGTTGCCTTCTTGAGATATTGACTTTTCTAGTTTTGATGACGTCATTGATGACGTCATGTCACGTGACCTTGGAAGTGCACTCCCCTTGCCTCCAAAATAACTTTACCCAAGTTTGGTCACCTAGCGATGTTGCCTTCTTGAGATATTGACATTTCTAGTTTTGATGACGTCATCGATGATGTCATGTCACGTGACCTTGGAAGTGAACTCCCCTTGCCTCCAAAATAACTTTACCCAAGTTTGGTCACCTAGCGATGTTGCCTTCTTGAGATATTGTCTTTTCTAGTTTGGATGACGTCATCGATGACGTCATGTCACGTGACCTTGGTGGTGCACTCCCCTTACCTTCAAAATAACTTTAACAAAGTTTGGTCATCTAGCGATGTTGCCTTCTTGAGATATTGCCTTTTCTACTTTTGATGACGTCATCGATGACGTCATGTCACGTGACCTTGGTGGTGCACTCCCCTTGCCTCCAAAATAACTTTACCCAAGTTTGGTCACCTAGCGATGTTGCCTTCTTGAGATATTGACTTTTCTAGTTTCGATGACGTCATCGATGACGTCATGTCACGTGGCCTTGGTGGTGCACCCCCCTTACCTCCAAAATAACTTTACCCAAGTTTGGTCACCTAGCGATGTTGCCTTCTTGATATATTGACTTTTCTAGTTTTGATGACGTCATCGATGACGTCATGTCACGTGACCTTGGTAGTGCACCCCCCTTGCCTCCAGAATAACTTTACCCAAGTTTGGTCACCTATCGATGTTGCCTTCTTGAGATATTGATTTTTCTAGTTTCGATGACGTCATTCCGGACGAACGAACGAACGAACGGACGAACCAACGAACGAACGCACAAACCGGAAGTCCATGACAGAATCGTTGGATGCATATACACTTTTTTTTTTCCTTTTTCTCCTGCATGTAGCTATGGGGCTCCGCTCGCGGGCGCCTTCGGCGCCCGCGGGAGCTCCGCTACAATCAAATGCAAAACGTTGGCGCACTTGCCTCCCTTTCCCTCCGCCTTCGCCCTTTCAATGTTGCTAGCTGAGCTGGCGATAAGCGGCCTGATTTTCCAGCCAACATTGAAAGAGGCGGGAAGGGAACGGAAGTGCAAGTGCGCCAACTACTTTTGCATTTGATTGTAGACACAATTCGGCGCGATCTGCCGCGGCTTTTGTCACGTGATGTCGCGGAGATTTCAAACATGTTCGAAACTCTTTGGAACTTGATGCGATTTAAAGAAAAGAGAGCACAGATATCGCAACGGATTTGCATCTCGTTTACACACGAGAGTCACGACAAATACAACAAAAATTGCAAGTGTAAACCGGCCTTTAGGCGATCTTATGCGATCTTAGAACCCGGAGTAGGCCTATTCCTTGCACTATTTGCGGGAGTGCTTTGATTCAACATTTGTGAATCTATTGATTCAGAAATTTATTTTTTAATAGATGAATTGATTGATTGAAATCACCCTATTTGCCGGGAAAACCACAAAAGTTTGGATATTCTTTTGGCGTACGAGATAAATAACTCTTCGGCAGATATCTATCTTTATGTAAATTACAAAACTTGCGCCAGTCCCGTTAGTCTCCTACGCAGCCCGTGTTTTGTGTCAGTCACGCAACGCTCTCGCAACGTGTTTTGTGTCAGTCACGCAACGCTCTCGCAACGTGTTTTGTGTCAGTCACGCAACGCTCTCGCAACGTGTTTTGTGTCAGTCACGCAACGCTCTCGCAACGTGTTTTGTGTCAGTCACGCAACGCTCTCGCAACGTGTTTTGTGTCAGTCACGCAACGCTCTCGCAGCGTGTTTTGTGTCAGTCACGCAACGCTTTGCGTAGGAGACTACAGTCCCGTTTGATATTCAGTTTTCCTCAACGAGTCAAAATAAAACATATCCATGTCTATCATTCGAAAACGGCACGACAGCAATGTGATTACTGTACTTTTTTGTGATAAATGCCATTGTTCATTGCTCTAGCTTTCACTTAACAAGCTCACCAAAATCCTAGGCAGACAAAGTTGTTTGGGGATTATGCTGGCACTGTAATAGAGCTATTTTGCTTGGGACCTGAAATACTAACAGCATGCAGTGGAGCCATTATAAGTTTCTGGCGCAACTTAATATAATACTAAAACTATTGTATTTATAACAGAAAAAATATAACTCTGTCGTGCACTTACGAATAGGATTGATCTCTTTTGTTTTAATACCGTTTACTATCAATGCATAGTTTATAGAGGAGAATGGTTAGGAAACCTGACACCCTGTTATTGTACTATGTCTTTGTTCACTTTTTCAGAGGAATCCTTTTGTTTGTGCAGGGTCACGGTACATAAGTACCAAAATCCAGCAAGTAACATTCAGTGTACAACCAGACATGCATATTAGATGATGGTGAAACAAAAGATTGTGCAGGGTCAATATCACGTGATAGCCCCTTTCAAAATCCAGCCCACGCTGTTGTGTTGACCCTTTGAAGTTTGCCGGGCTTCCATTCCACTCCATTAAAGAACCTGTGTCCGCCGCCATTTTGGCAGCCTAGAAACATACCAATGCGGAGAAAGCATCCATTTCCATCAGCTGATTTAGAGAATATAGATCCATGTTCTCGATTGAATTTCGTAAAGCAAACTAACACTTTGTTTTTAGTTGTTTATTAAGAGATTTCTACACGTTATTCGTCTTCTAATGTCGAACGAAACAATAACAAAGGAGTGGCTGACACGGGCTCTTTAACTATGATCAATGTTTTTTTTCCCTTATCACCGGCATAAAGATATTCGAAATTTTGTCTTTTTTGTGAGCAAATAGGGTGATTTGCTTCCATTGCTGTGAATGGCTGCGAATTTGCCATGGGCCATCTTAGCTGCAAAAGAAAGTGTTCTTGAAACGAAACGGGCCCAACGCCCAGTCCCATAGTTATTCTGGTACAAAAGGTGGTGATTTTCGCCGTGTGTCTGCTGATGATTGGTATCCGTAATTAGTTGCAAATGGGCGCATTCGCGCAGACGCCATTGAGGCTATGTACTGATTATGCACCGACCAAGTTGTAATTGGGATTTACTTTTAGAGTACATTAAGTGAAATTCAAGCGCCAATTGTACTTAGTTCAAGCCACTCCAATTGTGTATTTGTTTTAAGCGGCTGATACGGCCGTTTTATCTCTAGGTGGTCCTTCGTGCCGGATTTTGTCGCTTAGTGCTAGCCACTACAAATGTCTATTTCCCGTTCTTTGTTAAGCCTGTTCGAGCTTCTGTTTGAGCGGCTAATACTGCCGTTTAATATCTCTAGGTCTTTGTTATGTTAGTGGCCCTTCGTGCCGGATTTTGTCCCTTAGTTCTAGCCACTACAAATGTCTATCTTCTGTGTGAGCGGCTGATACGGTCGTTTTATTTGTCGGTCAGTGGTCCTTCGTGTCAAATTCTGTAAATGGTCGCACTGTTTGTAATATATAAGCCACTACAAATGCAGTGTTGTTTTGAGCGGCTGATACGGCCGTTTTATCACTAGGTATTAGTAATGCTAATGGTCCTTCGTGCCGGAATCTATTGTAACTGCAGTAGTGTTGTTGTTGTTGTGCTGCTATCAGCTCAGAGCATACACGAAGAAGCTTAGCAGATATTGTGTCTAAGCCAGTAGCCTTAGATTTACATAGCTTCGACAAACAGGAAAATACCATAGATGAATTAGTTTGACTCAACTGAAATCCGCTTTCACTATTTCGAATTGTTAAATAATCAAGGTGTTGGTCACTTCCATTGACAGGTGGTATTTGATCTGCAAGCTTGGGACTAATATTTGCGAATAAACCTCAAGCCACCAAACCTCAAAAGCTTCAAAATAGAGCAGCTAGACTTTTAACTTATTCAAGCTATGACGCTAATGCCGATCCCCTTATCGAAAGGCTTGGGTGGAAAAATCTCGAATCTCAGCGAAGCGCTTGCCTGGCGCGTGTGTCCTTCGCTTGCGCTCGTGTGCAAACCAGCCCTAAAGTGAGCCCCCTCATTTCAAAATCTGTGTGTAAACCAGCCCTAAAGTGAGCCCCCTCACTTCAAAATCTGTGTGTAAACCAGCCCTAAAGTGAGCCCCCTCACTTCAAAATCTGTGTGTAAACCAGCCCTAAAGTGAGCCCCCTCACTTCAAAACCTGTCCCGCCGTCCATGCTTGCTTCGTTCAGTCATTGACCTTGCATATCTATATCTCTCCCACAGACATCATCGTTCGCTTGTGATGGGAAACAAGAAGAGCAAACTGCAACCGGAGGATCTCGACGATCTCATGGCGTGCACTCGTTTCAGTCGGCGAGAAATAGAGGAATGGTACCGAGGGTTTATGAAAAGCTGCCCTTCCGGTTTCGTCACACTGGAAGAGTTCCAAGAAATGTACTCTGAATTCTTCGAAGGGGACGCGTCGAGCTTCGCGATGCACGTCTTCAGAACATTTGACGACGATAAGAGCGGGAGAATTGACTTCAAAGAATTCATGAACTCGTTATCTGTTACCTCCAGAGGAAATCTTGACGAGAAACTGGAATGGGCGTTTCGGATTTACGACATCAACGACGATGGATATATATCGCGGTACGAGATGATAGAAATTATTGATTCTGTGTACAAGATGCACGCCAAACGAAACTGGCCGAGTCGAAAAGAAACGCCAGAGCAGCGCACGGATAAAATAATCCACAAGTACGACATCAACAGGGATGGTCTTTTGTCTTTGGATGAGTTCAAAGCTGGAGCATTGGAAGACCCCTTTCTTGTCATGATGTTACAGTATAAAGTTGGCAAAACAAATAGCGCTCACACAGCCACGATGGATGAGTCATAAAGTTAGACATTGACGTTTTTGGGAATGGTTGATATACAATAACAGCCTTATTACTTGGCGAACACAAATTACGGCTTATCTCCGGTGTAATAACCTGTGAGTGCGCACGAACTGTGTCACAAAGCTTCCTTTGTTTGGTAGAACGAATCAGGATGAAATAAGAACTGAACGCAAAGGTGTCCTCTGGGAATGGTTATTACACCGGAGTTAACCCCAAATTACGCGCGCCTCCATGGGTGCAAGTACCGTTCGCGTTATTGTATATTCCTTTATAGGGATACTTTACCACTGTGTGCATTGCTACGCGACCTCAAAATTAAATGTTGCGATGGGCGATTGGCGATTTTTAGCCGTCAATCAAACCAAAACGCTGGATTCAGCTGCTTTACTGGATCGATATTAATTGCAAAATCAACCAAAATGGTTTTAAGTTATCCTTTGACTTCCCTTGCCTAGAATGTTTAACTCTCTGTTCAAGAAAATTGATATTAAAATTTTCTTGCATAAAATCGCCAATTGCAAAAGTGAATTTTGAAGGTCGCGTAGCAATGCATACAGTGGTAAAAGTGAAACAGGACATAAACTGCATCCTTTCAGGTAAACAGACTATATTGGCGCGCGTGTCCATGGAGACAAGTACAGTGCGCGTGTTTATGTATTCCACTTTAGGAAAAGTTGACTGCGATTACGTAAACCGGGGGCCATCCCGTAAAAGGTTTGTCATTCAGAGACGGAAAACCATTTTAAGGAAATTTAATACCTCAACTACGTTTGGCGATTATGAGCAATTAAGCGCTTTGGAGTGATCTATGCTCATAATAAAGTTTAGCAATTTTTAGAGAAAAGCTAATATTTTGATGCCTGAGATCTCAAGAAGGTCGAGATCCTTTGTTCTGTACTCGCGTTTTGATTGGCTAACTTCTTACAAGATGGCCCGGTTGACGTAGTTGCACAGTAAAAGTGAAGCAGGAAGTAGACTGCGTCACTTTTTTAGTGGCAGGTTTTTTTGTTTTGTTTTTTAAATTTAGGGTTATGTAATGGTTTGTTATAAGAGGACCGGTCACACCCAAGGCCATCCTAGGTGAATTAACTTCAAACGTCAAATATGGCGGATTCAGGGGCAAATATTGCATTGCCATTTCACTGAGATATTCCAGGCATGTAAGACCACTAGGTATAGAATATTGCGCACTAGCTAAGACTATATACATTATAAGAAATTTACACATTTTACATTTTTGCGAATAGACAAATTGTCATTAAAATGGCTATTTCACAGTGACAAAATTAGCAAAACGATCTGTCCTGGAAAGCAGTGTGCGAGAGGTAGTTCCTGATCTAAACGAATAAGTAGATGGAATAGCGCTTTTTCGTTGGTGAATGAGTGGGTAGATTGGGTCGGTGGGGGAATGTTGTTAATAAAGTGATGGCATAAAGATACACGCCTCTCAGAAAGGGTAGGTATGACCGCTATCAAGGGCGAAATTATAACTGGTTCCAGGCCAGATAATCGACACTGCCCTCCTCGAGTTCATCGGAGAGGTACTGCGGAAGGGAAGCAAGCATACACCACGGCAGCGTAACTCAATTACAGATCGGATTAGACCACAATAAACAGTTACCTCAGGCGTAGAGCCTTTTGTTGACCTTCTTCACTATAGTCACAGTGCACTGTCCAGGAAAGATCTTCAGAGATGTACACGCCGAGCAGCTTAAATGACGAAACCTGCTCGATGATAGATCCGCCGATGGTTATTGGGCGTTGCACGCAACATTGTACTGAAGAAAGTCAAAGTAAATTTGTTGAACCAAATAGTACAAACACACAGGAAAACATTTGTTGTCAATTTCATTCCCCTACCACTTCCCAGATGTGTGTAAGGAACTTCAAAATTCGTTTTCAGTGTTTGGTGTTATTAGAAATGCATGGCCTTTCTTTAAACAATATATTGAAAACAGTTCCGCGGAAGTTTGCAGAATGATGATTTGTTTTGGATCTAAGCCAGTTTTTTATGATAGGATGTATGAGCTTACATTGCTATGACCATATTAATAAGACTGTGATGGCAAAATTTGTTATAAAACAAAGAGGCGTTATAGAAGGGGCGGCGGAACCGGGAACTTCCAATAATGCTGATTTTTTTACCGACGAAATAAACTAAGCAAACACTAAGCTGAAATTCCCAAAAATAAAGATTTTTGCCTTTTCACTTTGGGCTGTTTTGCCAAATTTTAAATAAGTTCACTAACCCTGTGGAAATTTAAGGCACAACCCCTCAGCAAACCCCTGTGGAAATTCCAAGTCCTGTTGTGACCTCTGTGGAAATTCAATTCCGAAGTTGCAAATGAATACCCTGTGGAAATTCTGGGGTAAAAATTATAGTCCCTGTGGAAATTCCAGTGCAAAAATATCTACCTTGATCGAGGAAATTCCAGGTTCCTCGATAGAGGGTAATAGACTAAATGGAATACTCCACTCAGTCCCTTTATTGTAACATATAATTGCGCCAGAAATGATGTTTTGGCGAGCAAAAAGAGAATGTGGGATGCAATCTTTAGCAGAATCTCACGACTTCCCTGGAAGAACACGCGTGAACGTAAAATACTGACAGAAAGAAACGTTCACGGAAAATAACTCACTCTGGCATGGATCACTGGCGGAGAATTCTGAAGCTGTTAACTCCTGTTTAATATTTTTTATTTTTATCCAACCCTTTTAAAATACTTATCTTACCAAACAGTTTTTGTTTGGTAAAATAAGCTGCAAATGTTTTGAAATCCTGGCCTAAAAAATCCAGCCTCTCAATTATAGTGATACGTAATTTTCATCGACGTCACGATTGAATGAAAGAGAGGGTTTATATTTAAACAAATAACTGAGTTTCGTCTTAAAAACTATTATTGTCGCTTAATAAAATCAAACCTTATTGAATACTGATTGATAAAGAAATCATGTCATTTAGAACTCACACAAATATACTCTTTCTGTGACCTCAAATTTGTGTAAACAGGAGAAACGAGAGAACTTGCGCGAGGTGGCACGGAACTGGTACCACTACTGACGGGGGTGAAGGGGGAGGGGGTAGTGATCACGAATTACGGACCGATTTTTCGTTATTTCACGGATCACGGAGTTATGAAAACGCTTTTCACGAATCACGGAAGTAAAATTTAGAAAACGATTATGCAAGTTGTGTTTTAAGTAAATATGGTGATATAAGTACTGTGCTCGATCTTTTTTCCTGATATTTCTTTTGATGGTGTGAGATTTCACTTAAATTATATCGCCATCAAAACGACAATTGATCACAATTCAATAAAGTACTATTTCAAGGTCTCCTGTTATTTTATCATTTCGCGAAATTGGTTTGCTCATAGCATCCAGATCAGAATTTTCGCTACTATGAAGATGGTTCTGATCAGTACCGAGCCTTGCTTGTTTGTTTCTGGATGCGCGCGAAGCGCGCTGCGATTTTGAACATCAATCTACGCGGTTAATGAAATTCTTATTTCTGAGACATAAAAACCACGCTGAAGAAATGGAGTCACGGAAAAAACATAATAGAAATTTTCCAAAATCAAAAAAAGGATAGTACGATGTTTTAGTTCTAAATGCTACACCAAAGTATCCTCTATGCGTGCGAAGCGCGCTGCAAATTTTGGTTACAAGAATGGGGAAAGTCCAGGAGTAAATGAGAACTTGATGTTTAACAATTGCGCTTCCTGACATTGCTGAACCTTTATTTACTGTTTGCTGGTAGTAAATTTACTCAATTTCAAAAAGACATTTTGATGTTGTAGATGGCGAGCGCGCAGCGCGAGCCGACAAAAAAATTATATTTTTAAGGACATCAGGTTCCCTAAAAAGCAGTCAGGAGAGAATGAGCCTGCTCGATATTGGTCCAAATAGTCCGTCTCTAATGACCAGCTTTCACGTTTCATGAAATCACGAGTCACGTAAGAGAAATTCGTAAAATCACGGGTCACGAGGGCATGAGATTTCACGGATCACGGCAATAATTTTCCTGTTTTCACGAGTCACGGAGCAAATTTGGGGTGAATCACGGAGAACCCCTTCACCACCCTGTACTGACTACTAAAAAATCGCACATAAAACTAAAGGCAACAGAAGATTAAAACCACTGCATCAAGCGAGAAAAAAATATCAGATAACGTCGCTTTGACCCTTTTTTAGTAACTGTAGCAAAATTGGAATATTTCGTACAAGATATGTGACTTTTACACTTCACTTTCGAGACGAGGTCAGTTCACTGTGCAGTGAAAACTGCAAATTTTAGTAATGAGAACAAGACCTGCTTCTAAGTAATCTTGGACTTTCTTAACAAACCGTTTGGTGATACAACCCGTTATTTCGCTTCTAAAAGTCAAATAGTCACACTTCAGGGGCGGATTTAGGAAAAAATCTGACCGGTAGCGCAATCATTGATAACTATGAAAAAAAAAAATGGGTCGGGAAACAGTTGGCATGGAAGTAAACACCAGACAGGTTAATCTACTTTTTAGAGAAAACTATTCAAAATAGCGTATACGTGTTGGAGATTTAGAAAATACCTCCAACAAACGCGTTCCCGCGCGTGGTTTTCGATAGTGCACTGGGTTACTAGTAGCAAATATCTCCCTAGCCTGTACGAACATCTATAGAAATCTGTGTTTCATTGCATTCAAATTTCTAACAATCAAGGTCGTCGTGAGTTCCAAACTCACTCAGGGATTTTTAGTGGATTCAATGATGTGAATCATGCATTCATTGTTGACTGCACTTTTTTCCGCAGACGCCCTACATTTCAACCAATTTGTAACTTCACCGCGCAAAGGATAAAAATGCAATATTCCGGCAATCCTAAATCGGCTAAACGATCATTTATTGGAATACAGCGGAAAGCACAAATTTAAATTATGCTGTCTAAAGTTGATTCTTCAATGATATGAGAATAATTGTGGTTGCATGCTTCTATTACTTGAAGGAAAAAGGCCAGAACATGAACAGCTTATAATCTCAAGCCATATCAAGCTGTGTTCAAAATAATTAAACTTCATAGTCATACTCAGCCGCTTTGATATTAGAAAAAGATGTTCTGTAACTTACCTCACGCAGAAATGCTTTTCTAGGCGCCTTCTTGGCTTTGGAAACTGTAACTCTTCTACCCTGCGAGTAGAGGAAATCACTGCTCGCAGGGAATAACTCTTCAAACTCATCACACGAATGTATTGTGTGACTACACAGTGCATTTGTGTTGTATTTTCATCAAAGAATGTTGAGATTTTCTTTCAAATCAACGAGCAGAGAAAATTCGCGGAGAAGATCCGTGACTCTCTCCCGCGTTAGAATCCATTTTCACAGTCGACGCAAACAGTAGCTAGCTAGGCACGATCGCAGGTAACGTGTGCTCCATTCTGATTGGTTAACTGTTTCAATACGTCTGGCAAAAAGTTATTTTTAGTCGCCTGACAGGAGCGGACAGGAGCCGTTTCACCAAAATAGTAACAAGACCCCAGCAACGGGTGCTGGAATTACTATTTTTAGCATGTATTAGGAGCAACAAAGTCGCTAAATATAGTATCATCTCTCGGCGGCAACGAACGCCGTCGTTGGCTTGTCGAAGATCAATCGATGAAATTCGGCGCTCGCTCGCAACGGAGATTATGCAAAACGACAGATGATTCTGGAAAGTCTAACTGAGAGCGGCAAACATAACGTCGAAAATTATGTTTAGCGTATAGGATAAATAAATGTAGAAGACCAGAATAAAATAAATTAGAAGCTATCAAAGCGACTAAGAAGGAAAAATTAAAAAAGTCGCTCAAATCTGACCGTAGCAGATGCTTCGGTTGCACCGGTCTAAATCCGCCCCTGCTTTGTTTATGTATTCTTAGTTTGTTCAAATTCGCAATACTCATGGTGAAAAGAGAGATTAGTTTTTACATGGCACGGAACTGGTACTGGCACGGAACTGGTACTGGCACGGAACTGGGCAACCCACTGTATGTCATCTAATTTATTTATCACTGGAACAGGGAGTTATGAATCTGACGCCTTTTTGAAAGATGATAATTATTCACAGTTGCAACCAAACTGCCACTTCTTGCCATATTAGGGACCAGTCATTATTTATCGCCTGGGGGACTGGGGGGAGAGGATTTTGGGTTTAATACAAAGTCAAAATGCAGTGATCCTCCCTCTATAAGTACAATGATTAACGTGATTCCCCCTCAGAGCAGTTAAACGTTTTCGTGATCCCCCCGCCCCCTATTTTTGACCTAGTAGAAGACAATTTACAGATAGAGGTGATCGCATTTTTCTCGTTGCGCGCGCAGCGCTCCCGAATTTCCCGATAAACGCATTTCATCAAGCCTCAGAGAAAGTGTAGATAAATATTCCGGTTTTTTTATGTATAGTAAACAAATCCTGTATAGGTTTTATTATTCATGCGCGCAATTGCGCGCCGAAATACGAAATTATTATTATTCATTTGCGTGAAGCGCGGCCCAAACGAATAATTTCTATGCCTGTAACGTCGAACTCACGCTTACTCTTCTTTCGAACATAGCGACTGCCAGCCAGGCCTATCACTGCAGGGCATTTTTGGTAGAGTTTGTTTTTCCTCGCCAAGATACACTTGTTCTTGTGAACGGTGCGAAGGTAGTGTCTTCATTGCGCGAGTTGCCAAAGACTAGACCAAAATTTTTATTATGTATTGAGTGAAGTGAAGTAGAAAAATGCAAATGATAGAGAAGTTGCTGGAATAACTACTTAGAAAATGTCTTGTGGTCCCCCTTTCAGGCCTTAAGGTTTTGAGAGATCCCCCCTTTCGCTCTCCCCGAAATGAAGTGATCCCCCCCAAAATCCTCTGCGGCGCTCGGACATGGAGCTCTGCAGCCCTGAGCAGCCTAGCGCTTCACCATACGATAGCAATCTAAAAATAATACGTAGCGCTTCCTTCTGCACAGATTCGACGAGTTGCTCAAGTATTCAGGCAATCCAGACCACACCGGGGACGCGTACTCCAAGGATAGATCTGATGAGTACACTGTATACATGAACAACCTCGCCAGTTGACCCGATTTCATAAGCACTCGAAGAGCATAGAGTCGCTTGCGCGCGCGCTTGACAATATAGAGCAGATTTCGTATGACTGTGAAAAGTTCCGCGACAAAGTTGTACCGCTCCGCGACCGTGACCGCGCCGCGACTAAGTGATTTCATTCGGTATCTACAGCAGGCCAGGTTCGGTACCGCCACCGCGACAGTACCGCGCCGCGTCGCGGCACTTTTCATAGTCATACGAAATCTGCTCTATTCGCAGTATTCATAAGATAAATCAGGCAATAGAGCAGATTTCGTATGACTGTGAAAAGTACCGTGACACAGCGCGGTACGGTCGCGGTGGTGGTACGGAACCTGGCCTGCTGTAGATACCGAACGAAACCGCGTAGTCGCGGTGCGGTCGCGGTCGCGGCGCGGAACAACTCTTTCGCGGCATTTTTCACAGTCATACGAAATCTGCTCTATACACCCCAAGAACTTTATGGAAGAGACGCGCTCTATCACAGAGCCGTTGATGTAAACGGGAGGAAATCATCTAAAATCCGCTTTGCGGAAAGCGGCGTGCATGAAAATATGTCCACTGGTTCTGGGTCCTGTCTGTCCACTGGCGATAGAAATTCGACGCGGGTTACCTGTGAAATTCTCTTCGAATCACGTGACGTATTCGTCTCAAAATAAGCTAGTGTTGGTCACATAACACTTTAGAAGAAGAAACTAGTGGCAATTCAAGCATGGAATCTTCCTAAACAGGACATGAACTTGCTAATGGAGACTTATTCTACAAAATGCTCTACCATATGGATGTGGTAAAGCCTTAGGGCTATGGCTTAAAGGGCCCCAAAGCGGAGTTCCATCGAGTTTTACTCCCCGGACCGCTCGAATTTGTGCTTCATAACGCTGCTAAGCGATGAAGAAATGCTTATTAATTCCTCTAAATTGGTCAGAATTATTAAGAAATGGCTGGATGGAAACTGTTTAAAGTATTCCCAAGGTGTTCGTGCACTTTAAATGCCTAATATAGGTATATAACCATAGTTATGGGCAGAAATTATTTACGGTGGACTTGTTCGGAAGTGCTCTATGCTGCAATCCTTGGTGTAATAATACGAAATGTTGATGCTAACTGCAAAGGACGAACTATAATAAATAACCAGCTACAAGGAACTGTACAGGATGGCCCTGGCAATTACCCCGAGAATACGCAATGCGAGTGGCTCATAAATGGTGAGTTGTCTGAAATATTCGCTCTTGTTTGCTCGATGCTCGAATTCGAAGTGGTGTCTGCCAGTGTCTGACAAAACAAAATGCAGCAGCGGAAAAAATGAACTCAAATTTACCTTTTTGTGGTAATTATGATACCCAGAATGGTCCTACAGCTACCAGATATGTTTGTGTAACCTTTTTCTCAAGAACATCACTTTTACGATATAGAGATTTCTTATGTTTTTTTTCGTGTTATCTCATCTGACATAGTTCTTTTTGGATGGTGATGACAGATGCTGAATATTCCGGATAACCCCATCTTTGAATGAATGCTACGCTCGCAATTTCAACGAATTGTTTACATCTATACTTGACATCTGTACCTAGATTTATATTAAAAGGTTAAATTGTTTAGTCTGTTGCCAAAGACAAGGTACAAAAAAATTGTGGTGAAACTTCATTGAAAAAAATTACAAGAGACCAGACTTTTGTGTGAAAGTGAGAAGTGAATAAATGGTTGCCTTTTATTTAAGATATTAAATCATTTGTCGAAAATGATTTCTACACTCCAGTGTTTTTCATATTGATAAAAAGGTTATCTCTTTGCAGTGTTGAAGTATGGTTTTTAAAAAGATATGGCATGGAGAACCTAAGTACAGTAGTATTATAAAATTAAAGTAATGCTCAAGTGAAAAAAAAATATGAGACAACAAGATTAAATTGAAGTACTTATTAAGATATAGGCTTTTCTTAATGTCTTAGAAATTACCTTATTCCTCTGTTATGCAAATTTCTGTCCCCTCTTGCCAAGGCTGAGCCTACAGTATAATTTTATCAGCAATTTAGAAAAATGTTGACCAAACACAGGGTAATACTTAAATGGCCTTTATATTTAAGCATTAGAGCACAACTTTCTATGACTTTATCAGCGAAATAGAGCATACGCGATGTTGGGAGAGACACAAGAACGTTGTAAAATCATGTGCTCCAAGCGAGTGATTTTAAAAGTTTCAAGTGTCCTCCCAACATTACAAGTGCTCTATTTGCCGATAAAGTATTAGAACGTTGTGCTATAATGCTTTTATGATATAGCAGGGAGAACCATTACTTTAGCAGTCAAATAGAGCATAGATTTGGACCAGAGTGCATGTTATATCGTAGCTATATTATAAACTTATAATTTTCCCTGGTAAAGCACTTGGAAGATAAGAGAAGAAGACTAAGGATTGTTGAGTACTTCTGCATATGATACGAAGCTGAATAAATAAATAAATAAATAAATAAAATCACTTTAGTAGACTCTCGGTAATGCTTTAGTGCTCATATGTAATAGCATAGTTTTTTTTCAAGGTGAGAGCCAACTGAGTGTAGAACAGAGGAAAACATGTTTATGTCTAATATTCACATTAAAAACCTTTAACAAGAACAATGTCTTTGCGCGAATGAGGGTTTGTTATTATTTAAAAAAATATTGATAATCTATAATTTGCCAATGTGTTTTGCCATATTGTGTTAATGGCAAAATATTAAGCATATGTTCCTCAAGTGAACAGGTATATCAGTATTATAGTCACAAGGCCCTCAAGGTTTATAAGAGGTGCCACTGGCAAATTCTCCCAAATTAATGCTGTTGACACAGCTACAGTATATACCTAGTTTTGAGAAGGGCATTAATTTTTTTTAGAAAACCTACAGACTGGAAATGTAAGTCACCATTTGGCAACTAGTGGTTGGACTGTTTGCTTGCCAAGCTCTTCATCCAGTCAACATTGTTCAAATGAAACAAATACACCAGATAGCAGTTTTTATTATGTTATTTCTGGGTGAGTTTTCAATCTTTTTAGCCTTCCCCAACAAGTAATATTCCAGAAGCGTGCACTCAGTACCATAATCGATTTTGTGAGAAAAGTACTTCAAATGAGTAAAAAGTAGAGTACATTTGGGACTTATTTTTTGTTGCTATGGTTACAGCCATGTCACCTTCCTTGGTGCACTGCACCCCTAAATCATCAGCAGTATTGATAAGTTCAGATGTGTTTGAGAGGGGAATCACAAAACACCGAGTTTGGAACCGAGTCCGAGTTGGAACCTGAGTTGGACCCCGAGTTGGGGTTGAGTTACAGATTTTTGGCTTTTGGTCAATCACAGAACCTGTCAATCATGGAAAGAAGGCTTTACACTTGCAAAAAGGAGGAAATTACATGTGAGAAGTGCTATAGCGTATACCACAGGGTTCCCATGTGTACACGGGCGTACAGTCATGTTTGGTCACCAAAATGAAAAATAATAATAATATCTCTCGTACTTGCACACAATTACTAGGGGGTAAGGGGAGTCTAATCCCATGGTTATGTGGCACACTGGTTTTAGGCGAAGAACCAAGGAGGGGGGTTCCATCCACCCCCTCGACCCCTACTTGTACATTGGGTGAGTTAGCTTGTGCGTCCAAGGGTTCAGTCCTGGTTCTGCATTGCATTGCCTGTGTACACAAAAGTTTACAAAATGACCGTTATGGATGAAGGCTTGCAGCACTCCTCCCCTAGCTAGCTAAATGTGTCTCGTTCCTATATTATTTTTTTTCTGAGCCTGAAATGTCTATTTTTTATTTTTACTTGGCACCATTTTTAATGGACCGCTCCTTTTTCTTAATGTATCCATCCTCTTCAAATGTCTGGATTCGCTAATATTATTTGTGTCAATTTAGAAAATTTAGGAAACAACTGGGGTTAACTTGGATTCCAACTTGGGTCCAAACTCAGTGGTTTATGTCTCCCATTTGAGAGGTGGTACCAGACAAAATAAATCATGATCACCTGTTTCATTTTGTATGGTATTTAGAAAACACTGTTTAAAGCCTCCTTTAGTAAACAATGTTTTATTTCTTTGCATAGAATTTGTGTGACAACCCTAGCCTAACCATGCATCTAAATCACAAACTGATATTTATTATTCTTTTTAAAGCATTTTGCAGCCCAAACAGTAGCCAATATTGGCTTGGTTGATGATGTTCCACATAATTTATTTAAAAAATAATATTTCTGTATCAGTGGCGGATCCAGGATTTTACAGAGCGGGATTTCCTTTCTTTTGTCACTCCTTTGAATACTGATACAGGCAATAATATGCAGAGCTCGGCCATGCAATTAAATCCTCATTGTTTGGGTGCTCAAGGGGGGTTCCATGGGACCCTTCAAACCCCCCTGGATCTGCCACTGTGTACTTGGGTCTCAAATTACTTGAATCCTTTGAAACTCAGACAAAATTGCATCCCAACCTGTGATGAAGTGTTAGTCAGACCTTTGCTAATTTTAATTTTATTTGATTTCGTGATTGCCATTAAAATGGCAATCACGAAATCAAATATCTTAATTAAACAGAGGGATTAACTCCAGTTGAAAAACAGACATGCAGGGACGTCAACTCTCCTGAGTCTCAATATTTTTTGCTTCTTCTCCCGGAATAAAATAAAGATGACTGCCTTATATTTTAACTGTATTTCTCCTGGGAGAATTGCAGGAAATTTTGCCATTTCAATGCTACAGTATCTCCAGATTTTTGAAGTCCCTGGACGTTTGTATGACTGGGAGTATTGAGCATGTCCCCTCTTGCAAAGTCTGCAAAATTTTTAGTTAATATCTAAAAATCAGTGAAACTTTGGACATTAACAAGAAAGTGAAGTTGGAGGTTCTGGCATAGCCTGCTTGCAGGTATTGGAGAGTAGTTTTAGGTCAATAAACACGAGTTTGCTTTCTTCGCTTGGTCGCCATCTTGGATTTGTGACAAAATGTGACAAATGGGGGGGGGGGGGGGGCAGGTAGGAAAGGAGATAAGAAAAGTTCTTTCTTCCCGCCCCCCTCCCCCCGATTTGTCACATTTTGTCACAAATCCAAGATGGTGGCCAAGCAAAAGTAAACTTGCAGTTCTCGACTTAAAACTACTCTCCAGTGTCTGCGATCGGGCTAGTTCTGGCATTGGTATTGCTTTTTATATTATATTTTTTGCTTTGAGAAATGTGTTTACTACCAACAGTATCATGGGCTTAGACAGAGTTTGATGTATAAAATGCTCAATTGTTATCTGTACAAAATGCTGTCAAATTCCAGAAAAAAAAAATCATGCTGGCTTTGACAACTAGAGGTACAGTTGTACTTTATTATAGAATTTCAGTTTTTTTTTCTGACTTTTTGTGTGCAGATTTTTCCATTCAATGAAAATATATAGTGGATATTTTTTGGCAGATTGGTTCTTAATGTTCTTGATTTGTTCTTAATATTGATTAATGAATTGTACTTTTTATTGTTGATTTTTCGCAGCGACTTCCCCAAACATGACCATAACCCTGACGTTTGCAGAGTATGATACAGAATGTACATATGACTATCTTTATATTTTTGATGGCCCATCATACTCGTCACCATTATTGGCTAGTTTTAGTGGCAGCATCAGTCCAAAGAAGCTTATAGCCCACTCTGGACAGGCAAGTGTGTTTCACTCATTACATTGCATAGGTGGCCCATGCTTATTTCTCAGGAAAACTTGACCATAACCAAAAAAATAAGATTTGGCAAAAAGATGTGTGAGGTACTTATTTTAGAGATTTTTGGTGGTGATGATAACTTTTTGTAACTTTTGTACCTTTGTTTTGTTTGCAGATGCTTCTTCATCTTTACAGTGACAAAAACTATGTACGGAAAGGATTTGTAGCGAATTTCAGTGTGGATAATTGTACTGAGGGATGTTCTAGTCATGGGGCATGCATTAACAGTGTCTGTGTATGTAATGCTTCCTGGCATGGGAAAGCATGTGATTTAGAATGGTGCCCAGGCGACTGTAACAAGACATATGGGCGTGGAGTATGTCATCAGGTGATTGTCAAAATTTGCCTTTTTAGCAGTATTAAGGACATGGTGACAGAAAACACAAATATCATTTTGAAAGCATTCTTTACTTTTTTGGAACAAGTGTTCACATAACCTTGGTGGGTTTGGTGACCATGCAGGGGCTTAGCCAGGAATTTTGGTTTGGGGGGGGGGGATAGTGAAAACATGGGACGAAAATTTTCAAATTTCCACCAGCAAATACAGTAAATGTATGGGAAAACACCCCTGCCATGTGCCATGGCCCTTACTTATTTGCTTACCCTCAGATGTTTGTCTCTGTCAATGTGCCTGTTTCTCTTTCATGTTAATGTCTGTCACCCTTTGTTAATGCTGAATTGTCTCTCACATACACTACACTGACCAGAACCAGAAAGTTGCCCAACCTCTGTGTCACAGAACTCACCATACTTACACACACTCATGTTTATAAATTGGTTTCTATGGGATGAGTTATCCAAAGTGTAAAGCACTTAGAGCTCTGCGAATAAGCAGAATATAAACACAGTTACTTTTCATGTTTTAATGTCCATTGTATTAAAGGTACATCTATTTTCTTCTTGTTGTCTGTTGTTCTGTCTGTGTCTGTCTGTTCGTCCATCCACCTGTTTGTCCAACTGTTTTGTTTGCAGACTAGCATTTGCTATATCCGCTCCTCTTAAAATATTTCGCTCACGTTATCTTCTCCATTATGCTGTACAATAGGCTCTACAGCATTGTGCATGCAGCCCTGGTTATGGAGGTGAAAGCTGTTCTCTACCATTCTTCGATGACACAGGTTCAAACTCCTGGTACAGGATGGTCAGTGAGTCAGAGATCTTCACACCCAGAATGAGCCATGGTGGAGTTTATTATGAAGCCAAGGATTGTGTGTATATTTTTGGAGGTACATACATATACATATATCGACAGACTTAATATCCCAGGGGGGGTACTTGGATATAAAAATGACGGGGGGGGGGGGTCCGACAAAGCTCCAAATTTCATTCCCAAAAAAATACCTGAGCCATAAATTTTTTACCCAAAAAAATACCTGCTCCCAAAATTTGATACTCAAAAACATACCCAACTTTTTTAGCCTAAAAAGATACCAGCATACACATGATGGCCTTCCTTTTATGTTTCCTGGAAATAGCTTCAGCTTAAGTAAATGCAGTATCTTGGTGATCAACTTAACATTTCAATCCCCAAAAAATACCCACGGATTTTTCAACCACTAAGAAAAAAACCTGGTAAAATTTTCAACCCAAAAAAATACTTTTACTACAAATTTCATAACCAAAAAAATACGTCGGACCCCCCCGTCATTTTTATATCCGAGTACCCCCCCTGGGCTTAATATTCTATTCATGTATGGTGCGTGCCTCCTTTTCATGCTGTACTAGACTGGAAACTACAGTATTGAAGTACAGTAACGATTGCCAACAATCACCAAAGGAGCCTGAGGCGACTTAGAGTGCCTCCTTGGCGAACGTCCATGTAAACAAGCGTGTGAAAAAAGGAGCGCCGATGGCTTGAAGTACCGTTCACCAAAGAAGGGACTAACAAGAGTTGTAGACAAAAAACTGTTTTTGTTGGGTATTTTCATGATCATAACAAAACTCGCACGCACATTCCCATTGCTTTCAATTTATGTTATAGTCACCGGTAGGTGTTTATAGCAAGAGAAAACAAGACTCTCGACCACTCAGCACGTGGAATTTGTTATAATCACTTAGAAATTATACTAATATAATATAATTTATAGAACTATCTTTTGGTTACAGTTTTAGCTCATTAGGGTAAGCTATGTTGTACCTTGTACCTTGGGCAGGACTTCATTCGCGAAGCGAATCTGCCTGCTCACAAACTGCTCTGCCTGCTCACAAGCTATGTTGAGCCTTTATTTATATTTGATCTTACTTTAACAAATGAAAAAATGTTTTCTTTCCATAGGTTTTGATTTGAATAAAGCTTCAGATGATGTGTTAGAGTTTAATGTGACATCTGGATTATGGCGAAAAATAACAACATCAAACCCTAAACCAGTGAGTTGACCTCAAATGGGTCGGCGCAAGAGGAGCTGCCAACCTACAGTTGAGCCTGATCACTTGTTTTGACCCCTAAGTTAAAGCACTACTGACACTAATTTTTATTGATAGCTTGCCTTTTCATCGGTTTTTGTTTTGTTTTGCTTGTTTGTTTTATTTGTTCTCGCGTTTTCCTTGTTTGTTTGTTTTTTCCATAAATGAATTTGTGTATCCTCTAAAAATCTTTTACGCACACGAGCTGTCAAATAGCGGCGCCAAACTTTGATGCTCAACTGTCAAAACTTTGAAGTTTCACGTGCAGATACCTGTAGGGAATGTTTCATTGCGTATGTGCGCGGGTGGATGCAATCGACAGTAATTGCGTTAGGGCCCATTTGCACGCTGCGATTTGTCGGACCGTGCATTCACACGCTGCGATTTGTCGGGCCTCTGCTTTGATCTGCGAAATGAAAATCGGGCCCGACACAAAAATCTGTTGAATCGCATCAGATTTTCAGAAGTCGGGCCAACACCAAATGAATGTAAACAAAACGGCCCTACAAATCGCAGCGTGTAAATGGGCCTTTACAGACTACGCGTAAAGGCTGATCTACACGCGGCGATTTGTCGGGGCAGATTTTCTTTACGTTCATTCGGTGTCGGCCCGACTCAACAGATTTTTGTTGTCGGGATCGATTTTTTATTTCACAGATCACAGCAGTGGCCCGACAAATCGCAGCGTGTGAATGCACCGTCCGACAATCAGCCCGACAAATCGGCGCGTGCAAATCAGCCGTAATGATGTTTCTCCTCTTATATTTGCAGGCTGCTCGCTACTCTCATACAATGTCTCTATACAAAGACAGCCTGTTGATATTTGGTGGTCATCTGAACAACAGACAGCTATCCAGTGAGCTCTGGTCTTTTAACATCACTGTCGAACAGTGGACGCAACTAAGTTCTGGTGACTCCAATGTCCCGATTGCTCTGGCAGAACATACCGCTAATGTTGTGGACGATAAGCTCTACATCTTTGGAGGTACTGTAACTGAGGACTTGATGTTACTATACCTTTATATACTACTGTAATTGAAACGTTTCTGTTTGAATGGCTTAAGTATGTATTATGAATAAAGAAGCTAGAGAATGTTTTCACTTTAGAATTAATTGTTTTCAAAGTTCTCAAAACCGGGTAGATTTGAATCCAGAACCTTATGAAAATTTCAGGTATTATACGTATAACAATAGAAAAGATACTCTGACGAAACAAAGCTTCATTTTACGATATTTCGGTTTTTAATTTAAAACCATCATCAGGTAGACACGGAAAGAGAGCGCGCGGAATATCTATACATGTAACTACAGGACAATTTGCTCGCCCGTTTTGAAGATCGTTTTGCCTTCTATCAAGTCAATTAAGTAATGGTCCGTAAAAGAACTAGGCAAGCCAACGGCCAAGCACGCTGGAATGCAATTAATTTCTATTGAAAATATAGGCAATTTCATTGGCTTAGACATAAAAATCAGTAAAATCACTATGCTAGAAAAAGTTGTCTGAGGATTTTTAGGGAGATTTATGCACATATGGTACACACAAACAGGATATGCAATTTTCAAAGACTTTGTACGTGGGGAACCTAGCGTAAAATGCTCATTCTCCATCCTTTGTTCTTCTTTAATTTGATTGGTCTAGAAACTTTTTGTTGCCATATTTTCTCAAAGCAAGTCGAAATCTATCAATTTTTCACTTTTATTATGTCACTAGTCATGATAACTTTCTGTGGTAAAAAAAATTGGACATATTCCACGTTGGAAACCTTCAAAGCCGTAGAACAATGGAGGTTTGCCTAGTTCTTGCATGGATGATTACTTAACAGTGGACTTAGTAATAATAATGAAGTTTATTGGCTCACACCTATTGCAGTGAAAACTGAATTACAGGTTGTGATTACAATACAGATTATACAAATGCTATATAAATACAATACAATACAATAATTACAAAAAAAAAAGATTCACAGTGGCAGATGCTTAATGGTTACAAAATTGCTGAAACGGTCAGTATTAGTGCTGGGTTGATAAAAAGTATGGCGAGATCTAAAGTTGTAGCGTTCAGTTGATTTGGTTAAGTTACTGTACATCATAGGATGGAGCGGGTGGTGTTGGTGAATACGATTAACAAAAACACTCTTTTTTTATAAGAACGTCTAATTTTCAGTTGAGGCTGGGCCGTTCTTATTTTTGGAGCAGTTTGAGGCTGGAAATGGTCTTACGGATGTTCCTACATTTTAGTGACGTCGGAACCTGAAATATGATAGATCTTATAGAAGGATACATACCAATGAAGTATTTAAGAGAGTTTATAAATTACAATATTGAAGGTCGTTATTGTTAACACATTTGATTCTGGATTTTAGAACGCATCACTGAAAATAAATCTATTTTGCTCCTATTTGAGGCTCAGGCATGTTCTTAGCATGTTCTTAAAATTTGGGTAAATTTCAGGCTGAACGTTCTAATAAAAAAGGTTCTTACAAAAAAAAAGAGTGTACGTCATTTACCGTAAATTATCATTTACCGTCAATGTTACTGTCATTTGCATATATCCGTCCTGTGAGCATTTCACAATGCAGATATTTCAAAAATCAGTGCTAGTATTTTACAACGTAAGCTTTCTTCCCTTCAGGACGCACTGAGAACGCGAGTGTCTCTTCTGCAATGTTTACCTTCACGTTAACTCCAGGAGGTGGATGGGAAAAGGTCCAACACAAAGGCGGGAAGGAGGCAAATTATAGGGTCGTAGGGCACACGTCTGTCTACTATCATGATGCCAACTCACTCATCATATTTGGAGGGTACACATCTGATTCTGGGAGGTATGTCTCTATTCAAGGCATTGGAAGTGTCTTTTTAATAAGGGCTTTAAGTGAAATGTAGATGGTTCCCTATTTGCAGTTTTTAAGCGCCATCCACAAACATCTTGGTTTATCGATCAAGTTATTGGCAGGACAAATTAATTAGCATGTCTAATGGCAGGTCGTCACCAGATCAATACTGCCCTTATCACCCTAGTTTCACAACCAAACATATGGTATCCCTAATTGCAATTTTTAAGCACCATCCAAAATCTTGGTGTATTGATCAAGTAAGTCGGCAGGTTGTTACCTGTATCAATAAAGTGTTGTACTGCAAATGTCACCCTAATTTCACAACAATTCAAACAATTGAAGTGAACTGCTCTACTCTTTCCCCGTGGTATTCTAGTACTTGATCACAAACTCGCATGCTATTTTACTGCCTGAAACATCAGAGAAACTTTAACTCCAGAGCCTAGCAAAACATATAGTATAACAGCGTGAAATTGTTGTCGGACTAAATTGGTCACTTGGATATTTTTATAGAAGAGCACAATTGAGCGAGAAGCCTACGAACTTCAAGAGTATCCCAGTTCAGGGATGCGACGAGTTCAGACGTGCTTGCTCCGCATAAAATAATTTTAAGTACCTCTGAGCAGGTTGTAAAGCATCTCATCTGATGTCCGCGAACATCGTGACAGCAATCATTTCTCATCAGTATGGAATTTTTCCGTTCAAATCAGTCAGACGCTTTTCTCTGAGGTTCGATTTGTTTGTTACTTAAGAGCCTGTCGTATCTTAAGATCAATACTATTGTTTATAGGGTTTACGTAGTATTCCTGTTTATTTTTTAGATTAAGCACGAGATTGAACAAGATTCACGTATTCCACTTAGACGAGTTATTATGGAGCGAATGGCAGACACCCGGAGATAGTAACATTCCTGTTTCGCGTGCATTTCATTCAGCAACGCTCGTCAGGGACTACATGGTTGTATATGGTATGTCTTCTGTCTCTACCGAGAGTTGCTTTGTTTCGTCTTCATGTCCATTTGGAGGAAATAATGGAAATCACCACTCTAATTGTGATTTAAAATGTAGTGGAAACCCCACGAAAAAATGCTTGGCTACCAAAGACTCATCCAAATGCTTTTCCGCAGTTAAAAATGACCATTCTCCCCTAAAACAAGGTTGGTTGCGGCATACACCACCCAACCCTCTCAACCGGTCCCATTCAAAATGTTTTGACCACTTACCTTAATCAACTTTTTTTCTTTCACTTGCTTTACAGGTGGAACTCGTCATACACATACATACGACGAGACATGCTATGATCATGGTCTGTACTTCTATCACCTTCCATGCAGGAAATGGGTCCCACTATCAGTATTCAACGCTCTATCTCCTTCCGCGACCCCACCCAAGGATACGCCCCAGGGGAGGCTATCCCATGTCGCAGTAGTACGAGACTCCACACTAATAATTATAGGCGGATATGCCGGCGTACCTCTTGGCGACGTGCACGCATATAACTACCAACAGGAGTTGCGGCTGTGAATCACACAGGTATATATCAAACAGAGCAGATTTCAGATGACTGTCGTCATTTAACTGCGTTTGCTTATTTCTATCAACACATCAAATTCGAGAGCAATTGTGTGACTACTAAGCAATCCTAAATTGGTTCGGCTCCTGATTGGCTGGGCTGGAAACCATTCAACAGCAAGTTGTAATTACTCTTGTTTCTGATTGGCTAGTGATTACACAATTGTGTGACTTCTAAGTAATCCTGAATTGGTTCGGCTCCTGATTGGCTGGGCTGGAAACCATTCAACAGCAAGTTGTAATTACTCTTGTTTCTGATTGGCTAGTGATTACACAATTGCGCTTACTTTCACGACGGTCATCTGAAATCTGCTCTATATTCCAGCCTATTCCAGGCTTTCTCCCTTTGAGTCAATGTCCCACTGCCAAATATTTGCACTTGCTCAAGTCGTAACGTTTCGTCCCTTAGGAACAGCTGTGACCGGTTCTCATTGCACGTCGGTCACCACGGAATCGACCTGCAAGTCTGACCCAGCTTGCGGTGGTGTAGTGGAAACCCCACGCAAAAATGCTTGGCTACCAAAGACTCGTCCAAATGCTTGTCGGGATGGTCTGCCAGCTCATGTCCCGGACCCTGTGCAGTACATGCCCAGTGCACCTCCTGTCTTGTCTGGGGTACAAGACACTCCCCCAGGTGTGGCTGGTGCGTGCAAGACAGCCGTTGCTACCCACGCAGTACCCCTTCAGGGGCGTGTCAGACCCCTACTGCCAGTAACCAGGAGTCCATACGAGGCTGGTGGGGCACCAGTGGAGAATTCCTCACTTCTTCTGTGTCAGAATGCCGTTCCAAAGACTACCCTCCGGGTTTAATCGAGTGTTGTACTTCCGCCCTCCAAATAAAAAGTTCCCAGATCTCGTCAGTCTTTCGGGTACAACTGAGTTTAAGATACCTGGACTGAGTCTCTTCAACTACTGGTTCCTTGTTGCGGTTGTGCAGAAGGAGGTGCGAGGGTTCGTTTACCCACACAAGTACCGCTCCTCGCCTTACAAAGAATACAAAATGTGGCTTGATGTGAGACCCACGAAATACAGCGCAGGCGAGATTTATCTCAGCACTGACAGCTCCTCGTCTACCTCCGTAAGTATCCTGTTTATGGTGAATTTTCCCTCCCAACTTTTAGTTCTTTTTATAGAAACAGTGTGGCTTCATGTGACTTCTATTCGAAATACCAGACACAATAAAGAGCCCGTGTCAGCCACTCCTCTGTATTGCTTTCGTTCGACATTAGAAGACGAATTACTAGAAATCTCTTAATAAACATCTAAAAACAAAGTTTCAGATTTTAATTTGATTTACCAAATTCAGTCGAGAACATTGCTCTATATTATCTAAATCAGCCGATGGAAATGGTGCTTTCTCTGACTTGGTATGCTGCTATGCTGTCAAAATGGCGGCTAACACAGGCTTTTGTTTGACATACTGATGATTCAGACGACTGTTTTTGTTTACGAGGATCGTATGCTGCCTTGTTAAAGAGCATACGTCAAATGGTATTCTTAAACATTATGATTAGAGAAACACTTAGTGCAAATTTGAGTACGATCCGATGAAAAGCCACTAAGTTATGACATCGAGAAGTTTCTGTTTTGCGCGCCGAAAATGACCCTCCGAGTCTCTTTGTCAAGGTGTCGGAGGTCTGATTTGCACGCCGTAATCTTGTTGTGTTAACATTAAATGTAAAAAATGTTTGTCGGCGAGACACACAGAAAAAATATTTCTCGAAGCGAAGTTTATTATGAACTGTATATCCGAGTATGTACTACAAATATACACACAAAAGCGAATGTATTTTAGGTCTCGTGAAAGAGAAAAAACATGTAAAAATCCATAAATGACTTTTTTTTCCCGAAATTCATTTGATACTCGGGGTGGAAGCTGAATAAGTGGACCTTGATTATTCCTTATTCTTTGACATTTTTCTTTAGTTATTCATTATTCCTTTTCATTATTTAGGCATTATTCATTATTCACACAACCATTATCCATTATTCATTTAATGTAGGAACTTCTTATTCATTATTCCTCGACTTTTCGACGCAATTATTCATTATTCATTTGTTCCTAAGACCCGTCATTCATAATTCATTATTCAGCTTCCACCCCCGATGATACAGTCCTGAAGTATATTTCTAAAACCTCAAATGACGCGTCAACTTTTTTCCTAGGCTTCAATTGCCCATTCTTTTGTATTGCTCGCCGCCCAAATTTTTCTAGCACTTAAATTTTAGGTCACATTTTCACCTTCGCGAAGCTCCTGACCCCGCACGATTTAAGATATCGGCGTCAAATTTTCTGTGTCATTAGAAATTGATAACAACTAAAAAACTGTGTGAGGGAATTTTTATTTTTTACTTTTAAAAGATTTTATGATAAATTTTGCGGCCACAAACTGTAAAAAATGGGACTTCGCGACCTAATATTTTCGTAAATATGCAAAATATCGAAAATCGCTCACACGGTTTTGCAGTTCATTTCTCCGAGAATAAAATCCGACAAATTGTAAAATTGTACAACAAACCGCTTGTGGTCTGGAGCTTCTCAAGTAAACAAGGTAGTTTTTAGAAAAAATTAACTTTCGATATACTAAACAACTTCATAAGATAGAGCGATCTCTTAGCTTTAAGTAATGGTCCGTATAAGAACTAGGCAAGCCAACAGCAAAGCATGCTGGAATGCAATTAATTTCTATTGAAAATATAGGCAATTTCATTGGCTTAGACATGAAAATCAGTAAATTCACTATGCTAGAAAAACTTGTCTGAGGATTTTTAGGGATATATAAGCACATGTGGTACTCACAAACAGGATATGCAATTTTAAAAGACTTTGTATGTGGGGAACCTAGTGTAAAATGCTGATTCTCACTCCTTTGTTCTTCTTTGATCTGATTGGTCTAGAGACTTTTTGTTGCCATATTTTTCTCAAAGCAAGTCGAAATCTATCAATTTTTCACTTTTATTATGTTACTAGTCATGATAACTTTCTGTGGTAAAAAAATAGGACATATCCTACGTTGGGAACCTTCAATGCCGTAGAACAATGGAAGTTTGCCTAGTTCTTGCATGGATGATTACTTAAATGATATATAGCTGATTATCATATCATAAATTGCGACGCGACGAGAATTGTTTTTCCGAAGACACCCCTCACGGGTTTACAGAGACCTTAACACACAAAAATTTTCGCCTGCCTCTTATTGTGAATTTCCTCATAGAGCGGATTTCACATGACTGTCAACACTCGTTATGTTATTGCGATTGCTTTGCGTTCTCATTGGCTACTCGTTTTTCTCAGCCAATCAAATTCTTTAGTAAATACAATTGTGTAATTACTTAGTAATTGGTTGGGCTTGTGATTGGCTGAGAAAAAAAGCCATTTAGGAGCAAGTGGTGATTTCTCTCGATTCTCATTGGCTAGTGATTGCTAAATTGCAATTGCTTTCACGACAGTCATGTGAAATCCGCTCTATTATGAATTTCCCATTTTGGCAGGAACTGGTCGCTGAATGCAAGATAAATACAAAGGGCACATCGTGCCTCTCCACGGCTCTGCGTGTCCCCAGTAGCGAACCACTGTTCGGGAATCCACAGGAGAGCAAGAAGTACTTGATGAAAGTAGTGGTGACAAGAGATTTGGTATCCTTCACAAATGGTATTCCATCTACTTATAAAGTAACGTGGGATGCTTATGAGCTAGCAATGTTTTCTAGAGTGGTAAGTCTATCCAAGAGTCCATTAAAAATGATGTGCTACAGCGGAAAACGTGCTTTTTATAGAATCTCATGTCCTGGGAAACCCTTGTATTCTCTATTAGTCAAATCACACTAGTGGTCTATTGTCAACGTTGCGTTCTGATTGGTTGAGTTATAGGCTACTATTAGCGAAAAGTGTCGGATTTGAAAGCCAGAAAATGACAAATGACCAGACCAGAAAACGTTTTTTGCTATACAAATTGACCTACTAGTGTGATTTGACTAAAACAATTATTCCTCTCGTCCTCATGGCCTCTGAGTCAATAGCTATTGACTCTGAGCTAATCAGCGCGCTTGATTTTGATAGTGTCGCTGTGATTTATATGAGGGCGCATTGCAAGTTGCAAAAATTATTGTAACATCCAAAGGCAATTCACAATGATTTTTAATTCGTCACCGTTGCGTTGCGAGTTGCAAGAAAAATTGCCTCGTCTAGCATGGCCGAACGTCGTAATTAAGATTTTGTTGAGAAGATGCAGCGTGTATCTTTTTCGTGTGCGTGTGTGTGTTGAAAAGAACAGAAAATCTTAATGCTAACAATATTCCACAGTGTTGGCGGACAGTCCTAACGTGCAAGATCGTCACTCATAGTAAATGTATCTTTAACGCCCCCCCCCCCCCCCCCCCCCCCCCCCCCCCCCGATAACGGGACCTCGGTTTATTGTCTCATCTGAAAGATGTGAAACACAGTAGAACAACGTTCAACCCACAATATGAACCAATTTTGACTGAGACCAGAACAGAAAGAAAATTCCTCAGCGGTGAGAAACCCAGCGTAACGCTGAGGCAACCGTGCTTGAACTCCTGGTCTTTACTATTAAAGTGCCACTCAAGGCAGAAATCAACCACATTTCATCAAAAAGATTCATTATCCAAAAGACCGGTAGCGAAAGAAAAATGTGTTTTGCGCGTGGCGTGAATATTTTATTGTTTTTTAAATATTTCCGATTGCCGTTTTTGTTTTTCGTTAAACTATGCACGCTGCACCTTGTGGGATGAACAATGGTTCCTGTGACGTAGCAACTAGACCAAGAAAGAAGAACAAAGGCTGGAACCTAGCTGCCTTCTTTCTTTGTCTTGCTGTGAGATCTTTTTGATGAAATGTGATTGATTTCTGCCTTGAGCCCGTGTCAGCCACTCCTTTATTATTGTTTTTGTTTGATATTAGAAGACGAATTACGTGCAGAAATTCAGATTTAATTTCAGATTTAATTTACCAAATTCAATCAAGAACATTGCTCTATTTTCCCTAAATCAGCCGATGGAAATGGATGCTTTCTCTGACTTGGTATGCTTTGCTATGCTGTCAAAGTGGCGGCTGACACAGGCTCTTTAAACTGATTCCTTTCCTCAGCCTATAAAAAGCAGCAACCTGGAGCCATACTCAAGTAGCGGTTTGGAGTGTTCTACTCACACAAACTGTATGGCGTGCATGACAGACGCCAGCTGTGCTTGGTGTGATCTGCAGTCTACGTGCATGGCAAGAACTACTACCACCGCATGCCAGTCTGGCGGGCGCCAAAGACACTGGATACTGAACGCGACTGAGTGTACACGATGTGATGATCACACGGACTGTCAATCATGTAACCAGGTAACGCATGTTTTGATTACTCGCTCGATCGTTCTTCTTCCTGACACCAATATACCTCTTTCGTTTGGGCGTAATGTTGTCTTATTTCAGATCACGTGGCGTTCCCATGAGAATTCTTTCTTTGCTTTTCTGCTACGCACCGAAAGATGTATGAATGTGGAAGCAACCCAAGCAAAGAAAGATTATTCAAATGAATAATCACGTGATCTGAAATGGGGCAACATTAGACGCCCAAGGTAAAGAGGTCTATTGTAGATTGATCACGCAACACTGGGTAATAATTTATTATGAAAACAATTTGTGCCCTTTTCAACAGGATCCTTGGTGTGAATGGCTTATTAACAGCGCTCAGTTCTGTATCCGTAAGGGCATGTATTCTGGGGTCGCCCAGATCTGCGGCGAACCGTGCACAAGGTCAGATATGTTTCTATTCAGATTAGACACCTTTAAAGGGGAAAGACACGATTTTAGGGGGTTACTTTAGTTACCTCAAATGAAGTTCAATTCACAAGAAATAAGCAAAATGACCGGGTTTGTTGGTTTGTTATCGAGCTAATGGAAATGGATTGCGAATTGTCCTTTTTGATTTCTTACCACGCTGAACTGTTTTCAAACCTGGAAATGTGATACAGAAAGCTATAAAGAGCTGGCCAGCCTCCATTTTGTCAGCCTAGCAACATACAGAGTCAAGAAAAGCATCCATTTTTGTGGCCGCTTAACAATTGCATTCGGGATCGGAAAATAGTGGCGGCTGGAAAGAGGTATTAAATACAGTACTTGAGTTACAAATATTTGGGAACTTCGAAAAGTGGCCGCTTAATAGAGGGTGACCGCTTAATATGTGTCCGCTTAATAGAGGTACCACTGTATGAAACTTTGTTTTTAGAAGTTTCTTTAGAGATTTTTACACGTTTTTCGTCTTCTAATATGACATGAAAACAATGACAAAGACGTGGCTGACACGCGCTCTTTAAATCTTGCATAAGGATTCTTTTATCTTTGTATGTCATCCTTAGCACGCAGTGCTGGATGTTATATTTGGATTGTTTGGTGGGGGGCCCACGTAGGCTCGATTTCCAGCCATTGTTTGTATCGGTCTGCGATCGTCCCCCACAAACGGCTGGATCAGTGGTCTCGCTCGCTTTGTAGGCGCCGGCGGGTTTACTGGGATGCATAGTAAACTTGGTTTAAATTTACCTAGCCCAGCACATCTTACCTACAATAAACCTTTATCCCGGTAGATTTGTCCAAAATAAAATAATGGCCCGATACTATTTTTAGCCAGCCCAGCTACTCCCTATAAATAATGAACGATCCCTTAATGTAACCAATCCGTCAAGTTCAAGCTTCTTGAAAGAAGACCAAGCGTCGAGGCTGAGTTTCAAGCTTCAATATAGCGAAACGTTTCCTGCCCAAAACCTTATTTCGCAAATGTCCGCTCTGTCGAGCCAACTTGTAGGCGACTATTTTACTCATTGATTGATTTCTCCCGGCAGGCGTAAGACGTGTAGTGATTGTGTATCTGACATGACCTCGGGCTGCGCTTGGTGTGATTCTACTAACGAGTGCTTCGTCTTCGGATCTTACATCACGCGGTACCCACACGGAGAGTGCGCACACTTTATCGACAGGTAGTCCGTCACCATTCTCGAACCAAGAGCTCCCCTGCTCATCACCTCGCGTGGTGACGAGTCGGGAAGCTCTGGTTACGTCAATCTTGTAAATATGAAATATGTTTGCGTGTTTGCGCCTTATGCCACGCCACAGAAAATACAACCAATCAGAATGCAGGAATGACGCATATTCGGCGGTATTCCACACGCACTGCATTTACGTAAAAATGTTCTCTTTAATTTTCTGTAGCGTGGTATAAAAAAATTATACAAAGAATATCCCATTTGTCACTTGGATTTTCTTAGCATACACACTCGCCAGACTCTCGTGTCTATACCAGAAAGTGTAAGTGACGCGTGGGATATTCTGCAGTATGCCACTCAAATATTGTATAATTAAATGTACACTGGAATACCTGATTACTATTAGATATTATTAATCAATATTAACGTAAGAGATCACTTTATATATCAAGATTACTTTATATTACTATGTTTATTACAGTCACAGTTTGTCGACGAATCAGTGCCGTAACTGCAGTCAACATACAACGTGCAAAGAGTGCCTTGCAGACTACAAGTGCGGATGGTGCAGCAATGATTATAACCCATTACTTGGAGGGTATGTTAGACATCAAATTGTCGTGCATTGGATAGACAGACAGGCAGATGCAAGGTCAGACAGACGGATCCCAGACACGTTGACAGGTAGATAGGCTTCACGGCGTTTCAGACATGACGCATAATTTCACAGCAGAGAGAAAGACAGACAACCACGGCATTTCAGGCATATGCCACGACAGACGGACGGACACGGAATTTCAGACGTGGCACGACAGACAGACTGGCAGTCTTTTGTGCTTTCTGTGGCAATGCGGGCTTCTAAACGAGACACACGGATGGATGAACAAACAGGCAGGCAGATATGCAAAATAGACAGAATCAGAGTGCAAGACAGACCGGCCGCCACACAAGCAATATGGGGAGAAGGCGGAAAGCAGACAAAAGAAAAAGAAGAACCACGTTGCTAGACATTTTCTATACTTCAGCTTTCCATGTTTTTTTTCCTTCAGTTGCTTCTCGGGAGATTTCCAAGGTCCTCACCATAGTGTCTGCTCCAGTGACGTCATCAACGTCACCGGAAGTGCGTCATGGGCGTATGAAAAGTGCCCGGATGTGGACGAGTGTAAACTGGGTCTGCACAATTGTCACCACAATGCGTCGTGCGTGAACACGTACGAGTCTTTTTACTGCATCTGTAATCCGGGCTTCACGGGAGACGGCGTGACGGCTTGCAATAAGACGTAAGTACGGGAATCGTAGTAATAGGGATCAGGGAGACACATTGAGCTCATTGTAAGGGCGCTGTCCGCCTACCGCAGTAATCCGGGATTAGGGAACTTACTGTGCGACTTTGTCAACCCGACCATCCCTCAAAAGGTTTGTCATTCAGAGTTTCAAACCATTTTAAGGAAATTTAATACCTGAACTACGTTTGGCGATGAGTAATTAAGTGTTTCGAAGTGATTTCTGCTCATAATTTTCACAATTTTTAGAGTAAAGCGAATATTTTATGCCTGAGATCTCAAGAAAATCAATATCCTTTGTTCAGTACTCGCTTTCTGATTGGCTAACTTCTTCCAAAATGGCCCGGTTGACGTAGTCGCACAGTAAAGGCCCTTTGTCCGATTGGCGTGTCATGTAGCTCTGTAACCCTATGCTAATGAAGTAATGGTAAAAGTTATGAAATCAATCCGTTAAAATCTCATGGAATGTCGACCCATCCTTTGGTCTAAAGCTGGTTTAAGTGATATGTGGTCGTAACAGATCGCAAACATTGTCACACCCATCGGACAATGAGCAGACACTTTAAGCAAACACGTTTTTGGACGGATGCAGGCAGAAGGTCGACTTTCAGGCGGAATTACCTCCCAAACCTATCAAAAAAAAAATCTTTAATTCCGGTTGCCGTCCGTTGTTTAAAACGCGTTTATTCCTGGCCGGGACAGAGGAATTTTATGTTCTGTTCGGGTCGTGGTCGAAACTTGTTCATATTGTGAGTTGAACATTGTTCTACTGTGTTTCACATTTTTCGAATGATACAATGAACTGAGGTTCCACTTACCGTTCACTACCCTACCCATAACCTCTGAGCTCGTATTAGAGTGGATTTCACATGACTATCGAGACTTGTTATGTAATTGCGATTGCTTTGAGTTCTCATTGGCTACTCGTTTTTCTCAGCCAATCAAATTCTGCAGTAAATACAATTGTGTAATTACTTAGCAATTGGTTCGGCTTGCAATTGGCTGAGAAAAAAGCCATTTAGGAGCAAGTCGTGATTTCTCTCGATTCTGATTGGCTAGTGATTGCTCAATTGCAGTTGTTTTCACGACAGTCATGTGAAAACCGCTCTAAACCCTACAGTAGTATAGTGTGTATCGAAACTGCATTATTTTAGTGAAGTGTTTAGCATTCCATCAAGCACAATGTACTGATTGGTACGAATATGGTATTTGAACAATGTCATTCTGGAACGCTTTCACTCCGATACGAAACCTCGTTGTACAAAGAGTCAACGGAGATCCCAATAGGACATTTGCATGATGACGTGGTTGACTACCAGTACCAGAAACCTTTGCGTAGCGGCTTATTGTGTAGAAAATTAAGGCTATAGAGGTTTTGCACGGGTCACGTGACCGCTATTGTTTTCTTATATGCCGCCATCTTGCATGCTAGGCAAAACAAAATGGCGACCGGGAGAGACGAGTTCGTGCCGTTGTTCCGTACTTAAAACGAGTCACTGAGCACTTAAAACAAGAAATTTACAGTAAAACGTTCAAATAATACATGCCATCGATAATTGCTCTTTTAAATCTATACTAGCCTTTCTGTCAGAATTTGCTGAAAGTGTTCACAAATTACTGACAAGCTACTGAGTCGTGAGCTACTCGTTCGATAAAAGTTTTTATTCATTCGTCAGTAAAAGAGGGGCACTAAAGTCTACAAATATGTTTTATTATCTTTGATGCACAATTCTATCCCAATAACCGGGCATAAATGAGGGAATCCGCTTTACGTTGGAATAGTTTTTGAAACCGTACGCGAGTGGCGAAAGTGCCGGCGCAAAAGCCACTATTATCAAGTTGCCAAACGAACTAAATGAACGTGGCCCGAAAGCGCGTAAGTTTAGTCATTTCGACCATAATAAGGGAAACAAGACTAATGAAATGGCTTCAAGTATTACTTTCAGCTTTTTACTGTAAATTTTCTTGTTTTGCGCGCTCAGTAACGCCTTTTAAGTGCGGAACGATGGCACGAACTCGTCTCTCCCGGTCGCCATTTTGTTTTGCCTAGCATGCAAGATGGCGGCATATAAGAACACAATGGTGGTCACGTGACCCATGCAAAACCTCTATTATGTTCTTATTCACGAAGGAATTTGTTGATCTGAATAAGAAAAGGAAACTGAAAAGGATTCTGGTAGTTGTAGTCAAATGACTTCATCATGCAAATGTCCTATTCTGATGATGTTTTTCATTCACTTGTAGTTGTTATCCAGCTTGCGTCCATGGCACGTGTGGACCGGACTACCTGTGCAAATGTGACCTGGGGTGGCTTGGTACCAACTGTTCTATCGACTGCGGCTGTAATGGGCACAGTTCCTGTAACACCGGGATCGGCATATGTGACAAGTGCCAGGGTAAGTGTGTTCTATTTACGAGGAGCGTTTCTACTCCCTATATTCGGATGATAGGTATGGCCGTCGTATTTTGTAGGGGTTAAAATCGGTGATCCGGTATTTTTTAGGGGTTCTTTGAATGAAAACGGTACGCTGAAGAAAATCCGGTATTTTTAGGAGTTCTTTGAACTGAAATGATACGCTGAAGGAGGTGATTTATGACTGAGGAGTATTGTTTAGGGTGGAAATTTTTCCGATAGTTATTTTTTAGGGTGGAAATTTTTCCGATAGTTATTTTTTAGGGTGGAATTTTTTCCGATAGTTATTTTTTAGGGTGGAAATTTTTCCGATAGTTATTTTTTAGGGTGGAAATTTCGGCTTCCCGACGGTCATCCCGCTACCATTTTAACCTTGAAGTACCCCCCCCCCCCCCAATACAAAACTGAAACAAGAGTAATGTATATGCATTTCGTTCGTCACGACAAGAGCACGACGTTTGAATCAATGTCGAACTCTTGCCGTGCGGCGTGACTGTCACGGCTCAGTTCCGTGCCGTACTAAATTGATTCAAACGTCGAGCTGTTCATATGCTAAATCCAATTAATTTAGAATTTTGCTCGGCACGGACGGTACGTATGAATTGGACCTTAAAGAGCCTGTGTCAGCCGTCATTTTGACAGCATAACAACATACCTAGTCGGAGAAAGCATCCATTTCCATCGGCTGATTTAGAGAGTATATAGCAGTATTCTCAATTGAATTTGGTAAATCAAATCTGAAGCTTTGTTTTTAGATGTTTATTAAGAAATTTCTACATGTCTTCTATAATCGAACGAAAACAACAACAAAGGAGTGTCTGACACGAGCTCTTTAACTTCAATAACACTGTTTTCTCCCTCATATAGATTACACCCATGGCAACCATTGTGAACTCTGTGTCCCGGGTTCCTATGGTAACGCAACAACCTCGCATGGATGTCTCAAGTGCGACTGCAATGGTCACGGGGATGTCACGCTAGGTATATGCGACCGTGTCACGGGGATGTGCTACTGTATTGACAACACACGAGGGAACCACTGTGAGCGGTGCATGGACGGACTCCGGGAAATCCGAGGTGAGAAATGCAATTTAAATTTCCATAGAAACCTACAAAAACAAAGAACCACCATTTATTGAAGGTCCATCGGAGATGATCGGAAGCGTTCGTTTGTCCGGGGTCGGCTGCTCGATTTCCGGCCGACTTTCGACGTGTGGCGACTGTTTTCGAAGGCAATGTGACGTCCATGTAACCTCCTGAAAGTATAGTAGCTGTACGGGAGCTTGTGTCCTGAAAGCATGGTTGACTCAGTGTTAAAGCGCTGGGTCTCTTCCCGCTGTGGTCCAGGATCAGATCCTGACTTGGGCAGAGAAAATGTTCTTGTTGTTCGAGTCGTGAGTCAGGTTCCCGGTGCAATGGCCTGACTCTTGGAGGCACTAGACATACTGTCAAAACAATCCGCATGATTGTAAGCTGCGCGGCAGCAAATTGCGCCATCCAATGCAACCTGTAAAGTCCCCTTACCTCTCCTTGTCTAGCGGTCGTGCACTTTCGACCGCTTTGAATTCCCTCAAGATGAGGAGAATGATTCGAGTAGGAAAAGCAAAAGAAGTTTTGAAGTTTCATCTTTATTTTTATTTTCAGGAATGAAGGGCGTTGTTATTACGAATGCAAAAGCCGTAGTGTCCTGACGAATGTCACGCAAGGAGATATTTCTACGGCGGGAGGAGATGGCGTTATTCCTCCGTCACAGGCTAGTTGTGTGTGGGTTATTTCTGCGTCACGCAACACAAGTCACGAGGTCATTTTCAACCCTGCTCCCTTTCCTTCGAAAGATTCTTCCACGTCATCTGTCACCTTGACTTTCACTAATATGAGTGTGGATTGCAGCACCGATCACGTGACTGTATATGACGGCCTGCCTCCCTTCATCCTCGGGTCACCCCCACCCCTCTCCCCCACGTTTTACCAGCTGGGCTCGTTTTGCGGCAAAACTCACAACGGGCGTTCTGTGGTCGCGTCGCTAGGTAACATGGTCGTCGTTTTCAAGGCAGACATTTCAGGGGCTCTTTCCTCCGGCTTTAGTGCTATATTCTCAGTGCGCAGATGCGAAGACCATTGCCATGGCAACCGACGTTGCATTGTTACAGTGCAAGGGGAGCCTGTGTCTGTAATCCCGAATGGACTGGACCCGACTGTAATATTCTGATTTGCCCAAAGAACTGCAGCGGACAGGGTACCTGTGACAAGGCAAGTGGCTTTTGTTAATCAGTTGTAGATTGTTTTATTGTTTTTTAAGGGGCCAAAACACCCTACATGATGCACGGAATCACTGCCATTATTATACCATTAAAACTCAGGGAGCCAACAAAAAGCTGTATATTTTGTCCGTTTAGCTCAATTTGCCACATGAGAGACGATAGAAAGGGATTAAGTAGACGAATTTAGCCAACATTTCGAGCTTTCACTTCGGTTCTTCTTCAGGGCGGTTACAATAAAACAGTTATAATTTACGTGTCCACACGCGTCGTTGTTTTTGTTTCCCTTTTCCAAGCTCATTTTGCCATACAAACGCGACAAAAACTCATAAAAGTACAAATCGTCTTCTGCAATAACTCGGAATTTCTGATGCACTGGACCGTGTAAGCAAAAACAGCAGCGCATTATTGGCGGGATGCGTCAGCTATACTTTGCTTTTGTCACCCAAAGACGCCAAGTCATTGCGAGATTATGGTGACCTTCATAATTCAATTGTACCCCTCTTTGAATCCCACAATGTCCAAACGACTTCATGGGATGGATGGACGAATCATATTGTTTGGACGTCGCTGTCACCTTGGATAGGATGTCATCTCGCCCGTCAAATGGACGCTATAAAGAACCTGTGTCAGCCGCCATTTTGACAGCACAGCAACGTACCAACTCATAGAAAGCATCCATTTCCATCGGCTGATTTAGAGAATATAGAGCAATATTTTCGATTGAATTTGGTAAATCAAATCTGAAACTTTGTTTCTAGATGTTTATTAAGATATTTCTACACGTAATTCGTCATCTAATATAAAACCAAAACAATAACAAAGGAGTGGCTGACACAGGCTCTTTAATTAATTAAAGGTGCCAACTTTGTCATATTTTCAGGCTTCCGGACGATGTATATGCAACCCTGGCAACGCGGGAAATGACTGCGGCACGGCTATCCCTGCTGGCATGGGATCATGGGAACTTCTGAGCGATCTCTCCTTTCCAAACCGCACTGCAAGTCCTTATTTAGCACGTATGGCGCATAGCCTGGTAACAAGTGGACAGTCCCTGTGGATTTTTGGTGGTTTTTCCATGGCACACGGACCATTGAATGACATCATGGTTTTTGACGTCACTGCGTCGTCATGGACACACGTAGTGACCAATCAGCTTGCAGCGGTGATTCCGACTTCGCGGTATTTCCATTGTGCCGTTTTGCATCAGGTACGCCTTTTCGCGCCTTGACAGAGTTAGGCCAGTTTTAGACGTCGAACCTAATTCTTGTCGCTTTAGGTAGGGCTATTGTCTTGAGCTCATTTTTTTGCGTTAGGAACGGCACTATCTGCCGTGCCAACGCCGCGCTACTGCCGTACTAAATTACAATTTTGAATCCTTACAGCGCTCCTAAAATCAGGGCTGACATCTTCTCCATTGGCCAGACAGGTTATATTAACCTCATAAAATCACTCGTATCAAAATAACTTGTTTTCACTGGCTAATAAACCCAGTCAATTTAGTGCGACAGAATTAAGTTCGACGTTTAAAACGAGCCATAGACTAATTGGAGGTCAAAGACCCTGACTCAGCCGCTTATTTATTATTGTTTAGGCCAAACCTCGCCTCAGAATCTTGTGGGTAATTTTCAAGACGACGGCTCTGACTTGCTCTGACAAGACCTCTTAAACGCCGCCATTTAATCTGGTTCCCTAGAGTCCATCCTCTTTTGGCCAGCGTCAAGATTCAGGGTCTCTGGGGGAATCGATTTTAAAATTAAAGTTCACTATGCTCTTGGTCTACCACGCATGCTCACAAATCGAGTTCCCCCAGAGCCCTGAATCTTGAGCTCTGGGTATTAGATTGACCGCCATTTTGAAAATTACCCACAAGACCCTGGGGGACGAGGCTGGTACAGGTCTTCCTTGCGGTTAGGAGGAAAACGCGCGAGCTCATAAGCTCACTGCAGGACTTTGACGAGGTGGGGGGGGATTTGTCCTGTGACGCCACGTCTTTACTACCACAGGGAGCCCGAGCGCACGCCGGGTATTTGGCTGGTTATTGTCTACAATGGATATCCAGTGGAACTAGAAATACGTGTACAAATCTCGAAATAGCAATCTGGAAACAAAGTTCAATCTCGATGCATTGAATTCTACTGAATCTGGCGCATAAACATCTGAAACTGTGCGGACGGAAATAGATATTCCCTTTTATTCGGCACTGTTGTTATTCACAGGGAAGTATGGTAGTTTTTGGAGGACTTACCAGTCAAGGCGTTACAAATGAAGTGTGGCATCTCCGTCTCAATTCGCCTTCTTGGTCTCGTAAAACGGTGCGTACATTCTTTGTTACCCTGCAAAATCTATACATCAGCGCGCCTGTAAATGAAATAAGAATATAGTATGTTTTGGAAGTGACTGTGAACGTGATGATGGTCCCATTATTGACGTACTACCGAAACAGAGGAAGATTGACTAAAACCTCCGACAAAAAGTCTCCTGTCTGCAACTGAAATGATCACATTCCTTGACCATAGTCGTTCAACCGATAAATTTAAATCCCTAGAATGTTCCCTTTGTCTGTTTCAAATGCTTGTTTTAGACCCTAGGTTTTCGGGGAATCATAAGATCGGACTATTTATGTAATCCGAGATTCCATTGAGCTGGTACGAATCAAGGAATGATTTTTAACATTATTATACATTGTACTCACTATCTCGATTCTGATTGGCTAAAAGCGCGCGCTTTACTTTGGGAATCACGCACTTTGAGGGTCTCCAAGAATCAGCATGCTGACTCTTCAAGAATCAGCTAGCTGATTCTTGATACGCGCGCAATGCATCATGGGACTAGAGCGCTTTCCCTATTTTAACAAGGCGCTTGTGCAAAATAAATTGCTTGACAGAAATAAAAGTATTTCTACTGAATCAATGTATAATAAAACAATTATTGAATTCGGTTTTTGTGATCTCCAGAATAAACAATATCTCGCCAAGTGGAATCAGGCTCGGCCTCACGGCCTCGCCTGATTCCACCTGTCTCGACATTGTTTATTCTGGAGATCACAAAAACCTCATCCAATAATTGCTTACAAGCGACGTGTTTTTTTACTGTCCTGTATCCCAAAACACTAATATTGTTTATTGACACAACACACATGCCTTCTTTAGAATCATGCTTTTGGGCACCTAAAATATAACGCCCTTTTCCTTCCAGCTTTACTGAAACTGCTGCTTGGTTTAAAATTTGTGTTTCTTTCAGCCCTCGAACCCAGGCCCCTCGCTTGCAGCCCACACATGTACCCTGGTTGGTGACGTCATCACTGTTATCGGCGGCTATGACCCAGTCTCTGGGTTCAACGGCCGCGTCTATCAGTATCACGTGATCAGCATGAGCTGGTCCACTATGGAGCCCCTAGGCACGCAGCCTGCTGGTATGTGAGAGGCCTCTGACTACTTCTGCATATTCTACATATCTGTGTCTTCTTTTACAAAACTGAACCCATACATAACAATAACATATACTATGGGAAAGAACAGTAAATACTACTTTAGAAAAACCTCACACATAGCCATACCTGATAATGAAGCCTGGAAATAGAAGGCATTTCGATACTCAATTGCAGTGCGTAATGAGTCCATTTTGCTACATAAAATAGAATGCGATGTTGGTTATGTTCGTCCTCATGTTGTGTGACACGTTATACGCGATGCTGCTATAGTAATGTGTGACCTTTCTTCGCAAAAACATCGCGATCGATTTCAGCAGTTGCGTGACATAAGGGGCAAAAACATTAGCATTCTTTACTGTTCGACTTCGTCAACCGGGCCTTCCCGTGAAAAGTTTATCGTTTAGAGATTCAAACCATTTTAAGGAAATTAATACCTGCAATACGTCTGACGACGAGTAATTTTAGAGTTTTGAAGTTAATTCTGCTCATGATTTTCATAATTTTTGAGAAAAGCGAATATTTTGATGTCTGAGATCTCAAGAAAGTCAAGATCCTTTGTTCTGTGCTCGCTTTCTGATTGGCTAACTTCTTACAAAATGGCCCGGTTGACGTAGTCGCACAGTGAACGGGGAAGCAGGCCTTGGGAAAACTGGAGTCGCACAAAGTTATCAAGCATTCCAAGGAACCTTGCAGGAACTGATATCATTCAATTTGTTTCACTGGGTTTCACAGAAGAACTTCATCGTGGAGGCTAAAATATAACTAATTTTCTCTTCCGTTTCCGGTTCTTTTCCATAGGTCTCTATGGCCACACCGCCGTTTATCACGCACGAACCCAGTCCATCCTCACGTTTGGAGGCTACAGTTACAAATGGCAGTCGGTCCAGGCTTCGGCCGAGTTGTACTCGCTTCACCTTCCTAGCAGGCGTTGGAGCTTACTGCAACCGTTGCCTGGCAACCAGGTAAGTGCTCCGCGTTGTCATATTTCTTTCTTGACAGAAGGCATTGTCGTTGTCGTCCTCCGAAGATTCCTAAATTTCCAGTTAGGAATCCTAAAGACAGTTACACAACGACGAATCCTAAACATCCGAAAAGATGTGTCGTGAAGACAAAAATGATGACATTCCTAAACTTCCCGTTAGGAACACGCGACAGTGGGTTGAGTATTTTTATCCACTTTAAGACCACGTATTCAGATTTATGATATGACGTATTTATGATTTTCATTGTTTAAAAGCTTGATGAATCATTAATACGTTTGAGAATCCTAGAGACAAATTTAAAATCCTAATGGCTGTCTAGGGTCATCATCGATATTTGAATCTTTCACGGTAGCAACGCCGTCACGATTTTTCGAAGAAATCACCTAAGTAAATTGCCAACACGATTATTCTGCAGCCATCACCAAAGTATTTCCACTCCGCCGTTGTTGTTAATGATTACATGGTTGTGTACGGAGGGCGGGCGGACACGGATGACAAGAGCTTCTCAGAGGAGTTGTTGGTCTACAAGATCAACTGTAACTACTGGCACGACATGCAAAAACAGGGTGAGTACACAAACTATAGAGTGCGATAAGTTTATACGAGTAGAAGATACAAAAAAAAAGAATTGTAATTATTGCAGAGAGTCAGTGGCATTGATGGCTCGCACCGATCTGCAGGATAGACCGTCGTTGACCGCGCTGATCAAAAGTGATAGTTTGTTGGCCAGTCCAAAGGCAGCAACGGTCGGTGCATGAATCCGGAGCTAATCCACTCCTCAAATGCAGCGCGGGGGGGATTCTGGTGTCAGCTATTTGAGGGCCTTCTCTGATTGGCTGATGTTTAGCTTTGGGATATGCACAGAAAGTTATTCTCTTTTAGTTCATTGCTGTTTCAGAAAGGTGGCTATAAAAGTCGTAAAAGCACGAAAAAAAAGCAGCAAACATTTCCCATGCAGCTTGAGATGTTTCAATTTCAACTTGTGTCTCACATTCAGGGTCTATCGTTGGTGTGAACCCAGGGCGCATGCTCGCTACAGCATCCGCAGTCCTATCAGACAAAGTCTACCTGTTCGGTGGCTCAGACGGTGAAGCAAGGAGCGCCCTTTACCGTCTGACTTTACCTGCTGATATCTGCCATGGCGTGACAGACGGAAGCGATTGTCACGCAACCCCGGGCTGCAGCTGGTGTGAACTACATAATACCACGCTCTTCCTGAATCAATCCAGCATATCAAACAAGAGCGCTTGCTACTCTGTCACAGACCCTGTTCCCGCGATCTGTCACGCAACACCAAATATCACGCATGTGGTGTTCCAAAACGGTAGCCAGTGTGACGTCACTGCGGCTAAGCAACGCGCATGCGCAAGTTACCACACATGCGCAGCTTGTCTTGGCCGGTATCCAGACTCCCCAGGTGCTAATAACCCGTGTGATTGGTGCCTTGGTTGTGAATCCGGTGGCAAATGCGTACCACACCCTGGTTCCGACTGCTCCTCCCTCAATCCCTGCGGTGGTACAGCACAGTCGTTACTCACCGACGCCGGGAGCTGCCGCGAGAGTACCACCCAATGTCACGCACCCACATGCTCTAGCTGTACCAGCGGCTCTTGTGTCTGGACATCGCAGCTGGAATGGCTACAGGAATCCAGTCAAAGGTTTACTTCAGGGGCGGCGCCGTACTCGTGGAGCTGTTTCCGGGACTCGTTGATAGCTGTGTACCCTTCGTTGAGTGTGAAAGTGACGCAAGCCGCGTCCTGCCCGCAGAGCTGTACCGTACATAGGGACTGCCAGTCTTGCCTGAGCTCCAAAGGTAATGTGATTTGTTCTGTAGAGGGGAGGGGGTGCAACGGCCTAGAAATACACTGGGAGAGGGGAGCACTATCTTTGAAATTTAGGGATGACGGGGATCGAATACAAATGACAAAAGGAAAATAGGGCGAGGGAGAAAGGGGGCCAAAACAAGAGGGAGATGGAAGATCTGAAGTATGTTCCTCTCCATTCTAGCCAAAGGGCCTACGTTTTAGTCGGTATGACTTCTAATTCACACTACTACTAGGTGCGTATCGAGTTCTCCGAAGATTGCTCATGTCAGCTTTTTTCTCTTCTTCCCCCTTCCCTCACCTTCTGCGCACCCCGTTTCCGTTCGCCAGGACGCCATATGTCCTGAAGGATGATTTCAACTATTGTGATGTCAGTTAGTCCGTGTCTCTGGGTGTCAACACCGAAGCTTAGGTGTCTGCCGGTCCGTCTGTCTATCCGTCCGTCCAACTGTCTGTTTGTAGGTTTTGTTTTTAAGACTGACATTTGCTATACCAGCACCTCTGTCTATCTATCTCTCTAAATATGCATGTCTGTCCGTTTGCCGGTCTGTCTCTCTATTTGACCAAACCACTCCAGTGTGGCTTCAAATAAGTAGGTATTTCATTGACACGTTGTTCTTTATCACAGGAGGCGATGGTGGTTGGAATGAGTGCGCGTGGAGCGAATCCCTTGGCAAGTGCTACTCTCCGTCATATCTTCCCTTGCTCGGCGTAACAGGGGGGTCAGGTCGCATTGTTAGGGGATCCTCGGCGTCCTGTATGCCTAGCTGTACCCTGTGTACCCACTGCGCCATGTGTTTAGGCGGATACAACTGCGCGTGGTGTGGCAAGCAAGGCTCTAATGGTATTGGGGTATGCATGGAAGGCGGACTAAAAGGTTAGTGAAAGCAACATAGTTAGTCTGCGAAAGCATTCATTTCAGTCGATTAATTTAGGGACGTTAGTGCGATATTTCCGATGCCTTTCAGTAGATCAAGTATAAAACCTTAAAATCTTTCTAGATTGTTTGTTGAAAATTCTACATGTCATTTGCCTTCTAATATCAAATGAAAACATCTTCGAGCCGAGAGCAGACGGATCACTAAGCAGGCGCTAGATAGGCGGCTAGAGGTTTCATCGAACTTTGTCCGAACTTTCTACCGCATCAAAGAACCGTCGTACCACTGTTCCCTCGATCTACTTTGGGTTGCCATCGTCGCATTTATTCTGGTAGACAAGGGCAGTGTGAGGGGAGACCTAATCTAACGGTGTTCACATCTTGTTGCCATCCAATTCAGTTCATGTGATGATTTCTTTGGGCGCATACGATTGTGTAAAGGCCCGTTTACACTTCCGATTTTTGCTGCAATTTTTGTCGCGCGAGTAGCGGCGGTTTTTCTCGCACGTACTCGAAATCGCTAATGTAAACTAGGTGCGACTCGACGCGATCTGCCGCGATTTTTGTCGCGAAGATTTCAAACATGCTCGAAACTCTTTGCAACTTGATGCGATTTGAAGAAAAGAGAGCACAGAAATCGCACCGAATTTGCATCTGGTTTACACAAGAGAGTTGGAATTGCAACTCGCGCGAGAAAAATCGCCGCGACAAATGCAACAAAAATCGCAAGTGTAAACTGGCCTTAATTTATCACACACGACCAGGTTTCTGCAAGTATGTGCAAAATGAAAAATTTTAACCTCCAAAATAAGTTATCACGTGATATGTCAACACCGTTAGTAAGTAGATTGTTTCTATTACAGGACTAAATTTTGTGAAGGGTCTTTGCGCCCCGTTTTCTTTTGTTTTCAATTTGATCCATTGTTTTTCGGGTGCTCTGATTGGCTAAGAGTCCGCAAAGGCTCTCGATTGGTGATGGGCCTTTAAGAGACCATGTCAACCACTCCTTTGTTATTGTTTTCGTTACTTATTAGAAGAGAAATCTCCAAATAAACATCTAAAAACAAAGTTTCAGATTTGATTTACGAAATTCAATCGAGAACATTGCTCTATATTCTCTAAATCAGCCGATAGAAATGGATGCTTTCTCCGACTTGGTATGTTGCTATGCTGTCAAAATGGCAGCTGACACAGGCTCTTCACACGCCATCATTGTTGTAGTTGCGGGCAAAGTTTTAGTGAAGTTCTCCTCCAGACAGGAATGTCAGTGTATTCAGTCAGTTACATCACTGCATTTCTTACTGTTCTCTCTTCTCGATTATTGCTAAAGACTATTTGTTATGGCATTTAACCGCAGGTCCATTGTACGGTACTTGTCAAGGGAACCTCATTGATGCATCTCGCATTGTACCAAACATCACCACTCGTATTAGTACCCTCACCTCGCCTATTTGGGCCCCATTATTGTGTCCCCTCGAAAATGAGTGCCTGAATGGTCGCAACAATTGCACGGCCCTGCAAGACTGCGTGGACACCCCGGAGTCATTTAAGTGTGTATGTAAAAATGGCTACGAGCAAAGCGGAAGGTGAGACTGGGATACCTGTGGTACGCGGGACTTGTAAAGAAAAAAAGATTCATAATAGCAGTTCTTTGTAACAGTGTCAGTTTCGAATTATTTGCTCTACCGCTGAATAGGCATCAGTGGTGAATAAATACATTGGGAGCCTCAGTTTGAAGTTGAAAAATTGTGAATACCGACGAGAAACTGTTGAAGCTTGAATTGAGACACTAAAGGCAGAAATCAACCACATTTCATCAAAAAGATCCATTATCCAAGGGAACAAGAAAAATGTTTTGCGCGCGCCGTGAATATTTTATTGATTTTTCAATATTTCCGATTGGCGTTTTTTTTTTTCGTTCAACTATGCGCGCTGCATCTTGTGGGATGAACAATGGTTATTGTGACGTAACAACAAGACAAAGAAAGATGAACAAAGACCCACTTTATTACTGATCAGTTTTCTTTAACATGTCTTCTCTTGCAATAGACCTCCTCGGCTTGGGCGTAATGTTTTCCCATTTCAGATCACGTGGCATTCCCATGAGTATTTTTTCTTTGTTTTTCTGCTACGTACCGAAGGATATATGAATATCGAATCATTCCAAACAAAGAGAGAATACTCATGGGAATGACACGTGATCTGAAATGGGCAAAACATTACGCCCAAGCCGAGGATGTCTATTAGATCTTCCATTTCTGGTCGTACATTGACTATACACTATATCTGTTTCAGGGACGTGTGTATACCGATCTGTAGCCAAGGTTGCGCCCAGGGCAAATGTGTGTCACCCGATGTGTGCGAGTGTGATTTTGGATGGACGTCACGCAACTGTGCTGTTCAGTGCATGTGTAACGGTCACGGGCATTGCGCTAACGTCACGCACTTAGATGTCTGCTCGGACTGTCGAAACTTCACAACGGTACGTGAGACGTAACCTCGTTCCAAGGTAACCTCGCGCGCGTTGTGGTATAATTGCGCTTAATTAAATCCTGTATGATTTTCTTCCTCGATTCCCAGGGTATCAGCTGTCAGCATTGTAAGCCACTGTACGTGGGAGATGCACGTGATAATGGCTCGTGTGCATCGTGTTACAAGACATGTAACCACTCGGCTCAAGTGTGCATGAATAAAACCGACCTACAGCGCGCTCGCTACTTGAACCTCTCCCTGGACCCACACGAGGTATGCTATGCCTTCCCTTCCCTTCCCTTCCCTTCCCTTCCCTTCCCTTCCCTTCCCTTCCCTTCCCCTTCCCTTCCCTTCCCTTCCCTTCCCTTCCCTTCCCCTTCCCCTTCCCCTTCCCCTTCCCCTTCCCCTTCCCCTTCCCCTTCCCCTTCCCCTTCCCCTTCCCCTTCCCCTTCCCCTTCCCCTTCCCCTTCCCCTTCCCCTTCCCCTTCCCCTTCCCCTTCCCCTTCCCCTTCCCCTCTTCCCTTTTCTCCTGCCTCCCTTTTCTCCTGCCTCCCTTTTCTCCTGCCTCCCTTTTCTCCTGCCTCCCTTTTCTCCTGCCTCCCTTTTCTCCTGCCTCCCTTTTCTCCTGCCTCCCTTTTCTCCTGCCTTCCTTTCTATCCATTCCCTAGCATAATGGTTTCTCAGCAATCCAGGGTACTCAAGATAAAACTGTTTATGTACTTTATTAGCTGTGCAGATATTAAAGCAAAGTATTGTTTGTGTACCCTAGGTACTAAACTGGTTGGAACACGGCCCGTTGGCCATTGTTGCGGATGGGGAATGCTTGTGTGGCAACAACAGTCAAGGAATCAAGTGCAAAAACTGTCTGGCTGGGTTCTTTTTCCACAAGGGATACTGTTCCTCGTAAGTCTTGTTAGATATGCTTGATCACGCACGTATAAGGCAGACAGACAGACAGCCACAGACGTATAGACAGAGGCGGACAGAGACGGACGGATGGATGAACACACAGCAAAATAGGCCGTACAGACGGACTTGACAAACATAAAGGCCTAAGCTGAATGGTGTAAGCCTTTCCATCTTTGCCTGGGGACGCGGGAGTGACCACAAAGCTGGAAATAATTTTTGGTCGGACATATGTCCATTAAAACCATTTTCTTGGTGGTCTCTACTGTATAATTGGCCGGACATATCTGAAAATTGGTTGGACATTTGGCGATTTTTTCCGGCGGCTCTGGACCATCCTCAGTGACAGTACAGTGGCAGTACTCGTCCATCTACCATGTTATCACAGTGTGACAGCGTATTGGAGCTCTATGAAGTTATGTTTAGTTTGAAATCTTCACGCAAAGCTTACGTCACACATTCGCTCAGCCAATTTGAATACAGGTAGCGTGTGCTCAGAGAAGTTTGTCCAAGCGGCGAGTCTATTGCTCTAAACATTGCTTCGGACCTGCTTAGACCTCTTTCGCATGGGCGTAATGTTGTCCCATGTCAGATCACGTGGCATCCCCATGAGAATTCTTAATTTTTCTGCTACGCACCCAAGCAACCCAAACAAAGAAAGTTTATTCAAATGAATGCCACGTGTCTGAAATGGGACAGCATTACGCCCAAGCGAAAGAGTTCTATTTTCCCATTCGCTGTTACACCTTCTTCATACCCTAGATGGGTACATTTAGATTGACGACGCTCCTAGGTAATGGGCTCTGTACCCACTCATTGGAAACGTCTAGTATTCCTGTCCATATCTTATGGGGATAAGTTATATCTCACATCTGTCAACCGCATTTCATCAAATACAGTATGGATATTTGCGGTATACAAGTGTTGATATTGAATTTCATTTAATGATGTTATTATTACTAGCTGCCGGTGTAACGGACACGGTGACACGTGTTCTGAGGCGACAGGAGCGTGCCGTTGCTATAACAACACCATGGCGGATTGTACTAGCTCCAGGCAGCCCTGCTATGACTATCAGGTAATTCACCTCCCTCATTTCCTTCCACTACGTTTTGTGTTGCTCCCATCGTCGTCAGAAAAGTGTCAACTTTTGCGTTCCCCAAGGGAACGTATCCTAATCCCAAGGGAACGTACCTTTATCCCAAGGGAACGTATCCTTATCCAAAGGGAACGTATCCTTATCCAAAGGGAACATAGCCTAATCGTGTAGCGTTGAGTGCTTTCGCCTCGTATGCATGGCTAGACGAGCGGTCATGCAGGTTTTGCTACCCGGTTTGTCGTGACTTGTCAGTGGTAAGGCCCGATTAACTTTTTAACAATTTTTGCTGCAATTTTTGTCGCAAAATCACTAATATAAACTAGGTGCAACTAGGCGCGATCTGTCGCAATTTTTGTCGCGTGATGTCGCGGAGTTTTCAAACTTGTTCGAAACTCTTTGCAACTTGATGCGATTTGAAGGAAAGAGAGCACAAAAATCGCACCGAATTTGCATCTCGTTTACACGACTGGATTGGAATTGCGAGAAAAAAAAGCCGCGACAAATGCAACAAAAATCGCATGTGTAAACCGCACGACAGGGAACGCACTTTACTGATCTATTATTCTAGTTAGTAAGGTATGTTCATTGTATTCAGTGTATGTCGCAGCTGTCGTGGACAAACTTGTTCTGCAACAGCTACCGCGAGCAAAGTTGTTCTAAGACAGATGCAATATATGGAAACCGGGGTCATAGCAGTCGCGAAACTCCAGTTGCAGCTGTCGCAGAGATAGAACACCAGCGATTCCTGTAACACGAGTTGCAGCAGTTTCGAGAGTAGCAGCATGTGTTGCAGAAGTCGCGAACGCCGCCGGTTTCCATATGTCGCAGATGTCGCAGATGTCGCAGATGTCGCAGATGTCGCAGATGTCGCAGGACAACTTTGTTCACAATAGCTGTTGCAGAACTAGTTTGTCCACGACAACTGCGACATATGGAAACCAGGCTTTAGCTTCCCGCTAGCCGAATGCTCAAAATAGAACTGCCAGCTGTTGTTGCATTGCGCTCATGTGGCGTGGAGGTGCTTCTACGCGATTAGTTAGCTACGTGTTGCATTTCATGGGCAATTAATGTGTTTCTAAAGATAGACGCTTTTTTGTCGATTATGGGAACAGACCTACTTAACATGGGAGGTTCTTAATATTCTTAGTAATGGACTCGAGATATTTTCAGTGATAATCAGTTTTTAGATTAGTTTACCAGGTGCTCAATGGGGTAGGAGATAAGTGAAGAGAACGAACGGGCACTAATTTATAGTTTCTCTCATATTTCAGTGTACCAAGTGCCTGGACAATACTTTCATAGGGGACCCGTCGGAAAACCGCCAGTGCTACGCCAAGATAAGTCATATGCAGGAATTTCTAATCAGTAGCGATCCCCGAGCGGACATCAACAAAAACGTGCCGCCACTTCCAAAGTGGCATACCGTTCCTTACGCTGTGTTTCCTAAGTACACTAATGTTGATATTCGCACTACTATTGACGTATTCACGGGAGGAATTGACGTCTTTATAACTACTGAAAGGCGCGCTTTGTCGGTTATACAAAACAAAAGCACGTTTGCGCACCAGGTCATTATCAATCCGAGCAAGCGCAAGCGGAGATCTACCGCTGTACAATACCATGAAGGAGTGCTAGAAGTACTCGCGGGCTCAACCAAACTTAACACCTTTGTAACATATCAAGCCTCGAACTACGTCATCAAAGTGCGAAACGTCCAGAAGAGGCTCATTATAACGTTTCCGCATACCGAACACACTTTGCGCACTCAAAGATTCTTTTTGCTTTTCTACGGTGTTGGGAACGCTGCGTCGTCTGACACCACAGGGATCCTGTACTTTAGACAGGACCTCTCCAACATCGACCTCTTTGTGTTTTTCTCGGTATTCTTCTCAGTATTTTTCTTGGTTCTTTCGATCATCGTCTTGGTGTGGAAGATGAAGCAGTTCCACGATCGCCGCCGCATCGCGCAGGTTCAAGAGCGCGAGCTGGAGACCATGGCTAGCAGGCCATATTCCGTGTACTCATTTCTCGTGGACACAAGAAGCCCACCACCTAAAAGCTGTTTGAAACTCAAGCGCGAGTCGTCGCGACTGCACATGCGCGGCGAGCATGCGCACAACACGCACAAGTCGCAAATCTATTTGCGTGACGTCACAGAGCGGCCTGTGATTGGTCAAACGGCTGTCGAGAGTACAGCCGACGCCAAGGCTGCTGTCGTCACTGTCGTGTTCCAGTTGCCAGGCAACGAGAACTCTCAGTTCCAGCTCTCCTTCGGTTCCGCATTGACGTCAACAACACAACAGCATTCTATAGGCACCTTATTTGGGCATCAGCTTCTTAATGGTCACAAAATCCACACTAGACGTACAGTAACCGTAACAAGCTAACAAAAAGTTCTTAGATTTTGTTTTCATTTAGATTTTTCCTTATGAAATCGATACACCTCCTCGGCTTAGGCGTACTGTTTCCCATTTTAGATCACGTGGCATTCATTTCAATTTGAATATCCCTTACTTGTTCTTCCATATTCATATCCTTCGGTTCGTAGTTGAAAGTTGAAAAAGAAAGAACGGAATACTGTTGGTAATGCCACGTGATCTGAAAAGGGAAATCATCACGCCCCAGCTACTGAGGTCTGAGAAATCGAAAAATCTGGAAAAACAACACACGACTCATATAATATTCTCTCACGGCTCATATTATTCATTTCATATGATGTTCTCATGTTACTAACATGGTTGTTTACATTGAACAGTGAATCGTGTAGCCATTGTTAGTTCACTATTTCCATTGCAAATCGATATCCTGCATGACAACCCATTTCACACCACTCCGAAAGGTAGTCCTCAACGAGCCATTCCAACTCTAGTAGACCTTTTCCGCTTGAGAAATACTGAGTTGAACGGGGGTACTGTCGTTTGTTTCCCTTTGCAGCCTCTGTAATATTTATCTAACCAAATACAGAAATATTGGTTCTCACGAGTGCCAGTTAGGGAAACACACCACAGGCTTCCCGCTCCACTTTTTTTCCCACTTTTACCAGCTTACAGTGCGCGCCTTTTCAGTTCAATCTGAATGATGCGTGCATTGCATTCTGGTAAATGTGGGAATGGTCGAGTCAACTTGATTGCCCTTCTAGGAGTCGTTATCTTGCACCGTATTTTTAAGAGAAATGTAAGTAGGAGAAATATATTTTCTGAGTTCAGTTCAGTGATTGAGTGAAAGGGCCCTCGCCAGCCACTGTTTTCGTGTTCATTCCGTTTACGCGAAATAAATACCTTCAAGTCATTCATCCTGGAATTTGCCACGCTTTTATCACAAAGCGCTCAATTCGGGAAAAAATATTTGCTTAGCCGCCTGTCTATAGGCGGTTATTTGTTTACTCATTTGCATAAGTAGGGTCTAGCTTCAGAATTTTAAAAACCTGATTGGATCATTCAAAACTTAGTGAAAATCGTTAATGCGTTCTTCGGAATAGTAATTATTTGATCTTGAGCAATTTTATTACATTTTTCAAGACTTGATTTTTTTGTGGGGCAGGAAGCTCATTAGCCCAAATGTTTCTTGCAAATCGAGCTTCTCGCCATGCGCTCATAATTTAAGTTACGAACGTCAAACTTTCTTAGTACGCTTCATTCCCAGACGCTATTGAAATTCAGATCTTTTCTTTTTGTAACTCCGTACGCTTGCTGATTTTCACTAATGCTTATGCAAATAAGAAAAATCATAAACACTGACGTCACAATATAATCGCCTATTCAGGGGCGTAGCTAGACTTGCCATAAGTCGACCTCTCTAAGGTTACTAACAAAAGCGAGCGAAGCGAGCCGAGATGAAGTGAGATGAAGATGTCGCGAAGTGAGCTTTTGTAATTTTGGAGGACTTTGAGAAAGTCCAGAGGGGGGGAGGGGGGGGGGGGGTCCTCTTTTGAAGCACAGTAAATGTGACAAAATGTCTTAATGCGTGGGAAATTTTACAAAAGACTGGTACGTTACCCACTGGTACCTCCTCTGCACCCTCGCTACGGCACTGCTATTGATAAAGTCCATCGTAAGTAGTATTGCTTTCATAAAGGCGCATATAGTGTCTTTGCAAAAATGTAACATTTACCACCGAATGCGTTGCTACGCGACCTCAAAATTCACTGTTGCGATGGGCGATTCTCAGCAAAGGAATTGTAATGTCAATTTTCTTGAGCCAGAAAGTTAATAATTTTAAGGATAGCTTACACTAATTTTAGTTGATTTTGCAATCAATGTGGACCGGCTGAAGTAGCCGAATCCAACGTTTTGGTTTTGATTGACAGCTATCGCCAATCGCCCATCGCAACAGTGAATTTTGAGGTCGCATAGCAATGCATACAGTGGTAAACGAAAATTCAACAAATTTGTACAATACGAAATTTAGAATTAATGACAACAATAGAAAAGCAATTGTGAACTACTCTTCAGGGAACCGACGCACCCTTCCCATAATGCAATGCTTCGCCGCCATTTTTGTTACCATCAAAATTCAGAAACTTCACTAAAAGCTTAAAGGGGCAGTGACACGATTTTGAGGCAAATTTAGGTTGCTTAAGGTTATTCCCCTGTTTTGCACGGCGCACGCTGTTCTGCGCATGGACGCGCGATCAATTCGTTCGAAAATGACGCAATCGAGCGTGCGCGCGCAAGCTAAATATCCCCATTTGAGCGAGAAACACCAAGAAAAAGTCGCTATTTGGGATATTGCGCGAAAACAAGATTGGGCACCCCCATTTTTTATTTTACCATTTTGATAAAACTATCATTCCCCTGTTATAAAAAAGTTTAAAGAAATTTCCACGACAAGTTTTTGAGCTATCGTCATAAAAAGCCCCAAAATGAGACACCAAAGACTCTCAAATTATCACGAGCGGTGCGCACATTTTTGCACATTTTCAAGAGTAGCGTCAACACACATTGAAAATTAAACATTCCAATGTTCGTCCTAGGTAGTGAAGCATCCAACAGTTCTGTTCAAACTTGCAAGCGAACTGGATTGCTTCATTAGTGAGCGTTTTATCACAATTTTCTTGTTTCACGTATTCCTTCACAAAATAGCCCTCAGGCACTAAAAATGGGGTATGTTTGCGCCATCACAGTTTCTAAACGAGCATGGGCACCCTCTCTTTTTATTTCATATTTTCATTCCTTATATACTAAATAGTAAATAGACAAATTAAGAAAACAATTCTACGACAAGTTTTATTTTAGGGGAATTACCTTAAATGTAGTCAAATTCAAACGAAATGAGCAAAATAATCATCTAGGTTTGTTAAATAACCTTTCACCTGCTAGATGAGCACAAATTTGGAGTGTTTTCGTGTGTTATCGAGCGGATGGAATTGGATTACGAAAGGACATTTTTTCATGCTGAACAGTTTTCAAACTTGGAAATTTGATAGCGAAACCTATAAAATCTTATGTAAGAATGCCTATATAATGTAAGTTTCAGTTCCTTTGTCTTTATAACACTACATAATAGTATAATGTAGGATTCTGAGAAGTTTATGTAGATTTTTATGTAGATTTTATAAAATTTTGTTGAAACAACCCTGACACAGCCCCTTTAATATATTTTTTATCCGTTTAGCGCGTTTTACTAAATAAAAGCTCCTAAAAGTATAATCTCTTTGCATCAAGTGTCTAGTGCACTGTGTCTAGTGCACTGTATCATGTAAACAAAAACAAAGCAATGTATTATGGGACCGGTGTCTCGGCTCCTTCAAAATGGTCACAAAATTCACAATTTATATATAGCACGAAGTGTGAATTGTAAATAAAAACATTGATATTGAAACCAGGGTTCATTTTAGATAATGTTTTACACAGGAAATAACATCTTCACTGTCTGTCTTTTTCCCCTCAAAAGTACTCGTGGCTGATCACAAGACTGCACGTGATGAAAAAAGGCCACAAGGGTGTCAGGAATTGTGCCTGTCAAATTGAGTGAAACCCCACTCGTTCACTTTGTTTTCTACTGAATTTGAGCGTCTATTAAATTGCTGTGTTTTGCTTGCATTGACCTGCTAGACAGACATGGACCAAGGCGCAGCGAATAGAATCACAATATCGAAACACTCAACAAATGCAGGACAAACATCCGTTACGCGATGCTCTACGCACACGTGATCAGACGTCATGCGGCATTTTATCACGGATGTCAATGACATAACGTGACAATCATGGGAAACGTGCGCACTGAAATGTATATCGTGGATCACAAGAAGATGTATTTAAAGATAACCTGTCACGATGCGCGCATGGTCCGGGAGCGATCATTGATTCATCAGTTTCAGTCACGATACGCGCATGCTCCAGGAGCGATCATTGATTCATCAGTAAAACTCATTAATAATAATAATAATAATAGATATAGCATTACACCATAGTTTCAATGCTTTACATTTCCGTGCTTTACATGCTTTAAATGTACATCATATGTGGAAAAAAAAAATATATATATATATATGTATTTACTTAATAAAAATAATCTAAAATTTATAAAAGATAAAAAACTCTAAAAAATAAAAGATAAAAGATAATAAAACTACAAGTTATTTGTGTAGCCAGGACTCCAACTCATTAGTATTATGTATATATATTCCGAAAAAGGTAAGTTTTAAGTTTGGATTTGAAAATTCCCAAAGTCTCAGATTTTTTAATTTGGAGAGGTAGTGTGTTCCAGAGTCTGCTGGAATAAACAGAGAAAGATCTGTCTCCGTATGTTTTAGTTCTGGCAGGAGGAACGTTCAAAAGCAGTTGATCTGAGGACCTTAAGGAGCGAGCTGGATTGTATTTGGAAATCAATTCAGTAATATAGTCGGGAGCCTGATTGTGGAGAGCTTTAAAAACTAAAACAAGAACTTTAAAGTCAATCCTGGCGCGTATTGGCAGCCAATGTAGGGATCGGAGGACCGGCGTGATATTATCGTTTTTCTTTGCTCGCTTGATTAGCCTGGCAGCGCAGTTCTGAACTGATTGTAGTTTAGATATTTCGGAGTCAGGCAAACCAACAAGGAGGCTGTTACATGAGTCGAGCTTAGATGTAATAAAGGCATGAACTAGTTTTTCACATGTATGCTCGTCGAGATACTTCCGCAGCCTGCCAATGTTCTTTATAGACATGTAAGCATTTTTGCACGTGTTATTAACATGCTTGGTCATCAGCATGTGCGAGTCGACAATCACACCAAGGTTCCGGGCAGCAGGCTTAGGGTCAATAGCAAAGCCATTGATACTAAGACCAGGAACAGCCTCATGATGAGAGAAGCGAGAAGAGAGATGTACCACCTCTGTTTTGTCAGGGTTGCATGCAAGTCCATTGGCATTACACCAGACCAGGATGTCTCTAATGCATAATTCAAGCTTAGCCAGGACAATCGGGCGTGCTTCAGGAGTATCAATTGACACATAGAGCTGAGTGTCATCAGCATACATCATGGCGTTTAGGCCGTGACCCAAAATCACATCTTCCAAGGGAGAGAAAAATAAAGAAAACAACAGAGGTCCAAGAACCGATCCTTGTGGAACACCGTATGAGAGATTCCTCTCAGAAGACAGCACGTCATTAACAGCAACTTGTTGCGTTCTGTGTGAAAGATAGGACTCAAACCACTTCAACACAGTGCCATGGATACCGAAACGTTCTTCAAGGCGAGACAATAGAGCATTATGGTTTATGGTATCAAAAGCAGAAGATAGGTCAAGTAAAACTAAAACAACCTCACGCTGTCTGTCAATGGCGAGCAGTATATCGTTAAAAACGCGAAGGAGTGCTGTTTCAGTACTGAAAAACAGTCTGTATGCAGATTGGAACTTTGGAAGTAGCTTGTTTTGGACAAGGTAGTTAAGTGTCTGCGTTGCAGCAACCCTTTCCATAGTTTTCGAGAGGAATGCAATGTTTGTAACAGGTCGAAAATTAGGAAATTGTTCATGGTCAAGAGACTGCTTCTTAATTGAAGGGTGTACTACACCCTTTTTAAGTGCCATTGGAAAAACACCAGACTGAAGTGACGTATTGGTGATAGACGTCAGTGTTGGTGTAATGACCTCAAGAGAGTCTTTGAGAACGCCAGTAGGCAAGGGATCAAGAGAACAGTATTTCGACTTCGATTTCTGAACAACTTCTTGAATGTGCTTTTCTGAGATCACAGAAAACTCAGAAAAAGAACTACGGCATATAGTCGGATTTAGTTTTACCGACATTTCCATTGACGCAAGATTTGATGAACTCATTTGCTCTTTCAGCGCTTCAATTTTGTCAGTGAAGAAGTCAGCAAATTGCTCCGCCAGTATTTGGGGGGAGTCACGGGTTGGCAAGGGTGGAATTGTTTTAACCTTAAAAAGGCCATCGATGACACGGAATAACTGATTCTGGTCAGAGTCAGATATTTTAGATCTGTAGTAGCTTTGCTTTGCAAGGGTGAGGGCATCGTTGTAGATGCAGCGATGATCGACGTATATTTGTCGATGGACCTCAAGTCCAGAGAGAACGAAGCGCCGTTCTGCTTGGCGTTTCTGCTTTTTAAGAGATCTTAGATTCTCATCAAACCAAGGTGTGTGGGGGCGTAGAGTGATGGTGCGTGCCTGAATAGGGGCGTGTTTATCTATAAGATTACCAATCACATTATTGTATTGGTCAACTAGGGTGTTGACATCAGAGGGAGATGTTGTTTCCCCACTGCAAAGGGATGAATTTTTGATGTCGTCACACCAGGAGTTCATGTCCATGCGTCTCACGTTTCGATGCATGATGGTCTTTTTAGTTGCTCCCGGTTTAGGCATATCGGCAGAGCAAATAATAGCACTGTGATCAGATATTCTTTTGTCAAAATTGATAATGTCAGGAGCCTTGGTAAGTAGTGTGTCACTCTCCCGAACGATGACCAGGTCAAGAGTGTGGCCGTGTTTATGAGTGGCCCCTACTACTTTTTGCTGAAGACCAGCTGACTCCAACAAGTCAAGGAATTTCAAAGCATCAGTGTTGTTGACATCATCAACATGAAAATTTAGGTCACCAGTGATCATCAAATTCCCGGGACAATACTTAGTACCTCCAGTAGGCGCGGAAACTCATCAAGAAACATGCGTGTAGTAAGTTTGTTTTTCTTGGATGGAGGTGGTCTATATATGGTAAGAAAGCGCATCGTTGAATTGGAAGAGCTAATGCATACATCCATATATTCCATAGACTTGAAATGTATGATCGTGTTTCGTTTTACCTTAAGGCCTTTCCTGATAAAAATACCAACACCCCCACCTTTGTAGAAAGATCTCGGTTGTTGTAAAAAATCGAAGTCCTGCAGGGAGTTTATCACTGTAGCCAATGCAGGATTTGAGTTATCATTTTCCTTTTGCCAGGTCTCATTGAGAGCCAAAATGTCGAGCCTCTTGGAGACCACTAGATCACACAGAGAGGCGACCTTGGAATTATTCAGAGATCTTACATTCCAACAGCCAAAGCGAAGGCAAGAGGCAGAATGTTTCTTAGCAGCATTTATGTGAATAAGGTTTAGTGCGTTGCTGCTAGTATATTCACAGGAGGGGGAGGGTAAGCATTCAGGCCGATTAGAGATTCTCACCGGGATCCTTCTACTATGCACATCAGAGTCTACTATGTCAATGTCGTTATCAACAACGACATCTTTGATAATATGCGACTTACTCTTCACAGATCTAGCCGGTCTGTGGGAGTTTCCAGACGCCTGTGGTGGGTTTGTTTGTATCGTAATTAAATTTGACCAGTTGATATAGACAAAATTGTTTGTTAGCTGTTGGCTGCATTTATAGTTATGATTATTAAGAACAGGGATTGTATGTATAAAAGAGAGAGGGGAGTGCTGTGATATTGAATCGTTGCCATTGATTGTACTTGATGTCGATTAATTGTGCGCGTCAGTAAGTGGCGGGGGTTATTCACCGCTAGGGGTGCTCGCTGGGTGTTGATCAGATTATGAGCATTGCGAGTATGAGTCACTGTCGGCTTTTGAACATTGGAACGTACTGAGATAACAGTGGCGATGGGCCGAATTTCAGGACCTGGGTTCAGTTTGAATAACAGGTCGCCGACGAGAGGGAGATGAAAAGTTGCACTGGTGTTATTATAGTACACAGAGGGGCACTTCTGCCGTCTGATTCGTGCTCGAAAACAGAAAACTGGTTTAGTGGAGTGATGCCCCATCCATCGATCTCCAGAAGAAGAATGCGAGTTTAAGGACACCAGCCATAGCACAAGGGATATGAAGAAAATTGGGCGAAGTTATTCCACATAGTGCATAGAGACAATATTGTATAATGTGTTTGAGTATTGTTTATTATGTTTATTGATTGATAATGTTTCAGTTTATATTTGTTTTACTTTTGTATTATTTACTTTGTTTGATTTTGTTAATAATGTTTTAGTTTATATTTGTTTTACTTTTGTATTGTTTACTTTGTTTGATTTGTGTTAATAATACGTTTGGTGCAATTTATTACATTTATAACAACTAGAACTATGTGAAATAATTATTTGATTGCATATAAGAAATTGTGTTTTCCTAGAAGTAAGTTAATAAATATTGTGAAAATATTAAATTGATAAACTAATGTAGTAATTAAAAAGGAATATTAAGTCGTAAAAAGATAAAATAAGTAATAAAAGCCCGCGAGTCCCGCGGGTAAGAGAACACAATTAAAACAATAGTATGCAAATTCAAGATAAAATTCACGGACGGGTGAACCTCAGTCGCTGCAAACGAATTAATTAAGATTTAAGAAATGTCGGAAAATAGAGAAAGATAAAAAATATATCGAGAGCTGTCTACCGTTAGCACGAAGGAAATAAAGAGATAAATCAGTGGTATACTTATAGACGTGTAGGATCCAATCCGTGTAGGCTCTTTGGTAATCAACGATCTTACAGGTCTTTCTTGGCTTTAGTGCGTGGCGGGAAACTTGAACAGGACTTGAAAAGTACCCAAAAATTGCTGGATATTCGCTTGGATGTCCCTAAACGGCTTCAGCAGAGCTTCCCTGTCGATTACCCTTTACAATGAACCAGAATTGGAGCAATCGGGGTGGAAAACGATGTATTTTTCGGCTTCTCCGAAGAGATAGAGAAAAACACGACTAAGCTCCTCGCTGACCGCTGACACAATTGATTAGAGTCATTAGACCATCCTATCAGATAACTATTTAAGAATATGTAAAGCTAAAAAACATTGTCCAATGTATCGCGAAATATCGAAATTATATACGATTTGTTTTCGAGGTTTTTAGCCTTCGCTGGCCATCGTTACGGGACGATACTTCTTTGTTTTAAGATGCGCAGAACAGCTGCACAGTTGCGTGACAGGCTCCCTTTAACTATTGAAGCGTGGCGTGACAGTGGCCGCCAATGAAGTGTCACGCGCCGCATTCGTGACAAAAAAAACGTCGAATGGAAAATGCGAGATTTTCCGAGACGGCGGGGCCGAGGTTTAAAATCCGAGATGGAGAGACCACCAAAGGTCTATTCTCTGTAAATTGCCAAAGCCAGCTCAGAATATGAATTCACAATTTTTCGGGATCTGTGGGTGAAAAAATATATTTTAAAGAATACCAAATTTCGAAAATTTCCGGATTTTCCTACAGAGGAAATTAGTTCGAAGCTTCGCTGAGCCTTACCCATATTCGACTTGAAAACCTCGGCTAGAAAACCCATGCGCTTTGCAATCCTCGGTGAAAGTATCGGATGCACAAAATGGACCGTCCCGCAGCCTCTCTCTAATAAAGCTGGCTGGAAAATTTTGGACAATGCGGTCGTCGCTGGGGAAAAAAGTTCTGATGGGAAAGTTTTTGGGAGAAACTTTTCTGTTGCCGCGAAGATTTTTCTCCTGGGGCTGGGAACATTGGTGCTAGGGTTCACCTGGGAAAACTTCATTCCAGGTGCCTCCTCCTGGCCAAAGGAAGACATCGTTGAGAGAAATATTGATGCTAACGGAGCACAATTATGCGTATCACACTGCACATGCGTGACATGTATACGCATGGGCAATAGGATACCTCTCGCGACTCAACTTTTCAAAACCTTCACACGATATCCATAACACATGTTTTGCGTTACTCGTAGCAATATCCAGTATATTTCTATAAGTGCATGCATGCTTGAGTCACCGACATGCGCCATGACCCCGCTGAAGGCAGTCAGCCAACCATCGGAGCGTGGCTCTAATCTTTCAATTACCTAAACCGCATCCTTTAGGCAGCAGGCACTTAATATATACACAACAACTTCAACATAAACCGTATTACTTAAATTCAACTCGGTCAGACGCTCATAAATAGCTCGCTTATAAATAGCAAAGGGCGGCTATTTCTCGGTTAAAATCGACGAGTATTTGTTATCCTGCGTAAGTACGGAATAGAGAAGCAAGGAAACGCGCAATGGATAACGCGCGGCATCATGCTGACAGAAATATCATAGTAGCGATCGATTTCGGTACTACTTATAGTGGCTTTGGTTTTGCTCCCATAAGTTCGGTTGAAGAGAGCGATATTCAAGTCTTCAAAGGCTGGGGTAGAGGCCAAGGCTTTAGCTTCTACAAGACCCCTACATGTGTGTTGCTGACGGGAGATGGTGAATTTTACCGGTTTGGACACGCTGCAGTCGAGACGTACGCGAAACATTTAGCAAGGAACGAAGGACATGAATTGTTATTCTTCGATCGCTTCAAGCTGGTGCTCTACAATGCTGAGGTAATATCAACAATTCTATTTCCTTGAGTTATATACATTCCATTTTGCTTGGTTTTTACATATTTCCTCTCTAAAATAATATTCTACTCTGTTCTATCTATCGACCAAGCCCTCCAGTCTGTCAAAATTGATATGTCATTTATTATTAGTTTCTTACGTTAGTAACATTTAATGTTTTATTCTTCTTTGAGGCTGTATTTGGTGTGGCTCGACATTTGAGTGGCATATCTCATGTGTAAATTTTAGGAAACCTTTAAAATGCACGGGAAGCGAAATTGAAATTTTATGTAGTAACGCGAGCGACGGGTGGGTCTGGTGTTATCGAGACAGCACCCAACGAGTCAAGACAAAAGCCGTCAATTCTCTTTGGCAAGTTTAGCAGTCATAGACAGTGCCTAGCCCTTCATTCAATTGAATATAAATGAAACTTTGATTATTGCAAAGCAAATTAATTTTGCCTTATTCACCTCTAGTGTCACTTTCCACTCTGAAACTTCCGTTATCTAATGGTATTTACAGAAAGGTCGTGCGCTTGCGTTCATCTAGATGTTTCTACTGTTACTACGATTGTCATAATTCTGCGAACTCTAGACCGACCAACAAACCACGGTTTGGCTTCCGTCAATCAAACAAACTGGGTGAATTCACTGTTCACGGAGGCTTGATAGATCTTGTAATCTCATAGGGGCTATAGCTAGGCTCCAAAACATTCTTTCACTGTAAATACAAACCGAACTCAGAAAACATGCGGGACTTAACTTAAAAGGTTTGATTGACGGAAGCCAAAACGGAGTTTGGCGTTTGGAAATGTCCGGTGTGAGTTCGCACAATTATGAAAATCGCAGTAGTCTGGTATATTTTTCTGATTAAAACTCAAGCTGTGCCAAACGCTAAGTTACAGTCGCACTTATTTTCAAACGCAGAATCTCTAGACAGTCATAAGACAAAATACTGAATTATTCAAATAAAATACAATAAAGATTCAAACCGAGATTAAACCGATTCCCACATGTTCAGATTATTAAACTTCTAGATTTTCTGCTTGGAGGCATTTTAGTACTAAACAAATCAAGATTGAAATGGCTGTTGTTTTCTTTTGACACTAGTCATTAAAACAATTAAGATAAAGCCTGTTTTTGTTTAAAAGAATGGAAGTGGTGATTAAAAATGCTTCGACGATTAACTAGACGAGCGTCACGCAGGGCCAAATTGAGGGGTGCCATGCAGCAGTTACAGCTACAATAACAAGCCGTCAGCCGTGCGTTACCATGACACCGGGGCTTGAATGTAGACCGTTAGATTGTAGCCCCTTTGAGATGCGACGTGTATACATCGTTTTAACCCCCACCCCAGTCCCTCCGAGTTTCAGCTCGCTCCCTTCTCTTTGCTTTTCCGCCCCTCCGCCCCTCGTGTCCAATATGCTCGAGACCACAGAAAACCCTAGTAAGGGGCCGACCATTGAGGGGGGAGGGGATGGGTATTTTGGTCTGTGCAAGAAGAAATCGCTTGTAAGTGGTCAAAGTGGCGTTTTTTGCCTTTCATAAATCTGTGTCAGGTTTGTTCGGAAGAAATTTCAAAACTTAATACCCCCACCCGCCCCTAAAGTAAGAGGTATTGGAGTCCCTGCAGAGAAAGCTAATTTACCCCCTGAAGGCCTTTAATGTGATACTTATTAGTACATGTAGATGCAGATGGCTGATATTTCTAATAACATTTCACAGCAAGGTCTCAAAACGAACACCCTGGGTGCCAGAGTCTCCAAGCTCCTCTCGCTTACTGACACGCTTAGGCTGGAGAGTCTGGTTATCAAGGGTACAAAAAACATTTTTGTGTGCGTTACAGCCACGAATCATCTGAAAATTGCATTTTCGTACCCATACGTTATTTTTTTGCGGCTCTTGCGGTGATTTCTCTATGAAAATTATTTTGGAGGCGTCGGGACTGGGAACTGCGCGCCCTGTTAAAAGTATCCCATAACTTCCTGCGCGCCCTGCTAATCTTTGCGCGCCCTCAAATCATCGCCATTGTTCAGTTGACTGTCGAAAGTAAATCAGACTTTCCTATTGGTCGAGGCCTTCGGTCTTTGTTTAGTCAGCCAATCAGAATGCGAAGAAAAAAACAAACACACAATGACTATTGTTTTCTTGGGTCACGACTTCTTCGACACTTCGTCCCTGATTGGTTGATTGTTAAACGGGTTCAACTCCGCTAATTGGCTAAGTATATTTACTATGCGTTTAGTTTTCGACACTTATCTGAAATCCGCTCTATTTATATAATCAAACAAAGAAATTGCTTCGCATGAGTACCAGTATTAGGTAGGTCTGTCTAAGCCAATGAGAATGCGAAACAAATTTGGATAATGAAAACATGCGACAAATACAGGAAATGTATGGAATAATCTCCTGACAAAGGGTGGACAATTTGACTTTTGAGGGAGGATGGGTCGGTGCAAGAATTATTCTATGCCTCTCATAAGCAATGTAAGAAACAATGTGGATTATTAGGTTTTCACAAAATATTATGGATTAGGCCACTATTTTGCTATGCAATAATTTGTTTTCGACAACACCCATCTCCCGTCCCCCTGATATTAGAAGACACATTACGAGCTAAAATATCTCGAAATGAACATCTCCAAACAAAGTTTTGTCCTTGATGAACCTAGGCCTACTCCACGGCTCCTAAGATCGCCGTAATCTTGGGCGATCTTAAGGCCGGTTTACACTTGCGATTTTTGTTGCATTTGTCGTGGCGATGTTTCTCGCGCGGAGTTGCAATTCCAACTCTCTAGTGTAAACGAGATGCAAATCCGGTGCGATTTCTGTGCTCTCTTTTCTTCAAATCGCGTCAAGTTGCAAAGAGTTTCATGCAAATCGTGTGCGATTTCTGTGCTCTCTTTTCTTCAAATCGCATCAAGTTGCAATGAGTTTCGAACATGTTTGAAATCTCCGCGACATCACGCGACAAGAAGTGCGGTCGGTCGCGTCGAGTTGCACTTGGTTTACATCAGTGATTTTGTCGACGCGTACGTGCGAGAAAAATCGCCACGACAAAAAGTCCAGCAAAACTTGCAAGTGTATGTAAACGGGCCTTCTTGGGCGATCTTAGGACCCGGAGTAGGCCAATGTACCGAATTCACTCGATGATATTACACCCAATCCCTAAAACAGCCTCCATACCAACTCGGCATGTTGCTAGGCTGACAAAATGGCGGTTGCCTGAGGCTTAATTCTAAGTGCACTTCCATTACATCCTCATCTTTTGTATCACCATCATCATTATCACTTCACCATTTACCATCATCATACATCATAGCCATCATCATACCATCATAACCATCATCATAGTTTTCTTGACGGAACTTAAGTTTGGTTGTGTTTTTTGTGTGCCAATCCATCCTGCGATCCTGACCTTCGCGCAACAGCGGTTTTGTAATGTAACATTTGCGCATTGTACAAAACATCCTACGTGCGTCTGCGGTTAAGGTAAATTGCACTCTCGTGATTAACAACTAAATCGTGGGCCGGTTATGAGTGCATAAGAGCTGAAGCGTGTGTGATATTGTGTTCGTTAATACGTGTGTGATATTGTGTTCGTTAGATGAACACAATGTGCTTGTCAAGACGCAATAGTCAGGGAAAATGCACAAAACCATTTTCAATAGTAACAGCAATAGCACATGTAGCAAGTGTTGCTCGTGGAATTTTTCAGGCCGAGAAGCTCAGGCGACGCGCGCGGGCAAAATCTCGCACGTCAAGTTTTATGTGCCCTAAAGGCTGGTTTCCGTGTTACAACTGTCATGGACAAGCTTGTTCTTCCTATTGTGAACAAAGTTGTTCTGCAACAGCTGCAATATATGGAAACCGGGTGTCGTAGCAGTCACGAAACTCTAGTTGTAGCTGTCGCAGAGATAGAACACGAGCGATTCCTGCATTGCAGCGGTCGCAAGAGTAGCAGCGTGTTGCAGAAGTCGTAGCTGTCGCAGTACAACTTTGTTCACAATAGCTGTTGCCGAACACGTTTGTCCACGACAGCTGCGTCATATGGAAACCGGGATTAAAACTCCACGGTAACGTTTTCTATGCAGGCTACACAAACACGCAAATGAGAACGTAGCTTTAGTACCATCCATATGCTAGGGGGAGGTGAGGGGATGACTCTGGCCCGCGAGGGTGCTTCATTACTCAGAAATACTCTTTGAACAGACGAAAGATTGAGCGCAACTTAAATACTTGGAAACACACACAAGACAAAAGAACGCAGTTTCAATAGTCTGGAACACACGGAAAAGGAACACTTAAAAAAGAACCCAACTTCAATAGGTCATTGTGAATTTTACGACTCGATGAAAAGCACTTTAATCGGAAATTGCTGACACAATATCCGCAGGAGTTTTGGTTGAGTAACGGTTATGATATATTTTCCAAATATGGAGAGGAAAAGGTAAAGGAAACAGGAACGTGTGGAGTGGCCATTCATGAGGAATTAAAGCTATTCTAGGTATGGCGACGTGATTATCGGCGAATAACTGTTTTAGTATAATTGATCAGTGACTCACGACAAGAAACTTGATAACGAGAAACTTGCTTGTTTTGTTTTTCACGATCATAACAAAACCTACAACCGCACTCACAATTTTCCCAATGTTATAGCGTTCACGCTGATGTTATCCATTGTTATTAATGTGCCAACCAGAGATCGATTGGCTCACAGAACAAAGGGCGCTATTCAATCTACGGTTGGCACATTTGCATTAGAATGGCAATGTTGATAAACAGTGAATATCGCTATAGTTGCCACACTTGCGTTTAGTCAGCGTTTCTATTGGTTGAGAGCAAAGTCTTTTGTCTTTCAGCCATTGCTCACGTCATGACAAAACGCAAGTCTGACTTACTTCGCCTCCTGATTTGTTTGTTGTTGAATGGCTTCCACTCCTGATTGGCTAGTGGTTTTGTTTTTGCATTTAGCTTTTGACACTCGTCTGAAATCCGTAATGCATTGTATTAGGTGATGTGGTACTGCTAGCCATTGCAGTTAGCAAAGCGGATTTCTCAGTAAATTTCTTGTACTTCTGGTATTCGTTGTAGTCTACTCTTTGAAAGATATTACAGCTAAAATCATTGCATCGCGACCCGCGCTTTTGAAACATCGATTTTGGGCTTTGCTGTTCTGTCAATCAAACCTTATGAGCCAATCAGATTTGTGCCCTGTTTCGCGCTGTGCACTCGCCTGGCTTCCCTCTCAACGAGAACCAGACAACGTCGCGTCGGAAAGCCAGGCGACTGCACTAGGCGAAAGAGAGCAAGAATCCGATTGGCTCATAATATTTGACTGGCGGAACTGCAAAGCGCAAAAAACGCAGTCGCGATGGCAATGATTTAAGCTGTGAACGCTTTGTTTCCACAGTCTTTGGACAAAGAAACACGCATTGCTGCCACTAATGGGCGAGTGGTTTGCGCACTGGACTTGTTTGCTGTCTCTCTCGCATATCTCAAGAAAATGGCCATGGATACGATCAACTCGGCCATGATCCGGACATCGGACAAACCCAAATACCAAGCGTCCAACATACAATGGGTGTTGACGGTACCGGCGATCTGGGAACCCACGGCAAAGGAGTTCATGCGCGAAGCTGCTCACATGGTAAGTATTATTTTTACATGTAAAGAGCCTTAGTCAGCCATACTATTATTGATTTCGTTTGATATTAAGGCCCGTTTGCACTTGCAAATTTGTTGCTGCAATTTTTGTCGCGCGAGTCACGGCGATGTTCCTCGCACGTACGCGTCAATTCAAAATCACTAATATAAACTAGGCGCGATCTGCCGCAATTTTTGTCGCGTGATTTCGCGGAGATTTCAAACATGCTCGAAACTCTTCGCGACTTGATGCGATTTGAAGAAGAGAGAGCACAGAACTCGCGCTAGAAAAATCGCCGCGAAGCCGCGACAAATGCAACAAAAATCGCAAATGTAAACCGGCTTTTAGACCGCGCATTGCGTGTAGAAATCTTGAAATAACGATCTACAACAAAGATGTATTCTTCGTTTACCAAAAAATAACAGAAAATCTAGCACTGCGTGCCCTGAATTAGCAGATGAATATGGATTGGGACTCGGTATGTTGCTAGGCTGATGAAATAATGGCTGATCAAGGCAATTTTTCTTGCAACTCGCAACGCAACGATAACCAATTAAAATCATTGCGAGTTGCCGCGGGATGTTACACGCTCACAATATTTTTTGCAACTTGCAATGCGCCCGCATGGAAAATTATCAATTACAGCGGCACTATCAAAATCAAACGCGCGGATGGCTCATTCAGGAAGCCATTGCGGGATAAATTGCCAAAACATGTTACACGTAGCAACGTAGCAACTTGCCTCGCAGCATTGCGGAAAGTAGAGCTCGCTTCTACATTTTCGGCAACTCGCAACGCAACAAAATCTTGCATTGCAGGGGGATGTTACACGCGCGCTTTTCGCTGCAACTCGCAACGCAACAAATATTGCGTTGAAAGTTGCAAGAAAAATTGCCCCGTGTAACATGGCCTTAAAGGCCATGTCACACGAAGCAATTTTTCTTGCAACTCGCAACGCAACGATGACGAATTGAAAATAATTGCAAGGTGCTGTTGGATGTTACACGCTCGCAATATCTTTGCAACGCGCCTGCATGGAAAACTATAAATTACAGATGATCAAAAATCAAATGCGCTGATTGGTTCATTCAGGGAACCCATTGCGTGATAAATTGCCAAGACATTGTATATAAAGATGAGAAAAAACAAAACAGCGACGCTCCCGGATCCTTAAGGATGCTGGTCTCTCCGAAGATAAGTTCGATTTCAGTAACCGCCTTGAAGAAGGACTGAATAAAGAGTCCGAAACGTTGGCAATAATAACTCCGTTAGTCTCTCTTTCTTTTATCAAATTGCCAAGACATGTTACACGTAGCAACTCGCAACGCTACGAAAAATAGAGCTCAGTTCTACGTTTTCTGCAACTCGCAACGCAACCAAATATTGCATTGCAGAGGGGGATGTTACACGCGCGCATTTCGCCGCAACTCGCAACACAACAAAGTTGCAAGAAAAATTGCCTCGTGAAACATGGCCTTTAGGCTAGGGCTAAACCAAGTCAACATTTGTTGCATGATTCAACATCATTCATCATTTGTTGAACGCGCATATTGAACAACCACATGACTTGATCAAAATGATCACATGGCTTGCATTTCTTTTGTTTGATGTTGGCCTATAGAATTCGTAAACTTTCCATAGACAGCAAAACCACATACAAAATTGTATCAAAACCAGAAACCACAATTCACAAATAACGTATATTTTTTCTATCAGCTTCTTGACAATAAACAAGGGTGTTGTAAAGGGTGTATTGACCATGAACTACAAATTTTGTATGCGTTTGTGATTAGCTTTTGCAAATAATTCCATTTTGTTCAATTGTAATGTCACAGCACAGTGAAAGACGCGAATTTTTTTCCAGAAGACACCCCTCACGGTTTTACAGAGACCTTAGGGGCAGACCATTTAACTTTTGAGGGTGCAAGATTGTCAGTGCAAGATTTTTTTATACCTCTGTTATGCGGTGAGAATTTTTAAACCTACCCGTTAACAACTCCCGATATTTTCGGAGTGAGTTGTATTTACTTATCAGATTAAGGTACATAAACTGTTGAGTGCGCGCTTAGTCTCGTGCTTTCTTTTGTCCATTTTTCCAGGCCGGCCTTGCGTCCCGTGACGACCCGAGCAACTGTTGATAGCTCTCGAGCCCGAGGCCGCCTCGTTCTACTGCCGTCGTTTGCAGATGAAGGACTTTATAGGCGAGAGCGGAGAGGAGCTCGTCAATGACAAACTGCGGCGAACATCGGGGGCGTACATGGTGGTCGACAATGGAGGTAAGAAGACTGGCTGTAGCTGGCGGATCAAATCGCCTAATTGCCAATGGCGTACCCAGACGCTTTCCGGTGTTTCTAGGATACGCAATGGTTTGTGGGATAGTTTTTACAAGGCGCGCAAGGAGAGGTATGGGATTGTCCCACAATTCATTGCGCGCCGTGTCTAGAACTTATTCCCAGTCCCTGCGGCTCCAAAACAATTTTCATAGAGAAATCGACTGGACAAATCACCGCGCAAGAGACTGCTTTTGTTATGTGCGAACAGTTTATATGTCTATGAATTCAATTCTTCACCAGGTGGAACCCTCGACATCACCGCACATCAGATACAGAAAGACGGGACAGTCAAAGAGATTCACCGCCCCACCGGGGGACAGCTGGGAGGAATTTGCGTCGACCAAGAATTCAAAGCAATGCTCAAGAAAATCCTAGGCGAAGACTTCATCCATCAATTCATGCGCGATTATCCGAACGACTGGCAGAAAATCATGAATGACTTTGAAATCCAGAAGCGCGCCGAGCACGGCATCGACAACGAAGAGATTAGCATCGTGCTGCCCTATAATTTTGTTAACGCGTATAACCAGGTTATAGGGAATGATGAGAATATTAATGAAGGTATGCGGCTGTATTACAAAGAGGATGAAGTGAGCTTGAGTGACGGGTACATGTACGTGAGTCTAGACGTCATTAAGCAGTTCTACGAGCCTGTTGCTGAGAAAACTGTAGACATGATACGCGACCTACTGAACAAGGAGAAGTTGGCGCAAGTAGAGACATTGTTCCTCGTAGGAGGGTTCTCGCAGTCTATACACTTGAGGCGGAAGATCGCAGAGGCGTTTCCGGATAAGTGTATTTTAACTCCAAGAGAAGGCGAGTTGGCTATTATAAAAGGCGCGATCATGTTTGCGCAAAACCCGAATCTTCTGTCCGCGCGCATCATGGCGAAAACATACGGCATAGACATTAACGAGAAATTCGCGTTCGACAAACACCCCGAGGAGAAGCGCACCCAGATTGACGGAGTCGACTTCTGCGAGGACGTGTTTGATGTTCTAGTTCGAGAAGACGAGGAGGTTAAAGTTGGCGAGAAGCGGTCTTTCTTTTTCTCTCCCGTGCACCCGCAGCAGACTCTAGCAAGATTGAGGTTTTTCGGCACTAATAATAAAGCAGTGGAGTTCACGACCGACTCGGGAGTTAGCCCAGAAAATGTTCAGTTCGAAGTCGTCAGCCCTGACACAAGTAAAGGACTGGCCAGGAAGATAGAGCTGGACGTGTATTTTGGAGGAACGGAAATCAAGGTCAGTGCTATTGACGTCACTTCCGGCAGCTCGGCCAAGGCTTCCCTGAGACTGGTGACTAAAACTTTGGCATAGGAAATGAGGTCACCAGAGATGTAACCATGGGAACGATAGCTGCACAGACCTCGTTAATGCGTACAAAATTTAACCGCACGTGCTTTGGAACATTTAGGGAGAAAAGAGAGGGTCTCGTGACGTCACATTTTGTATGAGGAACAGCAATGTTTATGCCAGTACGCATGCGCAAACGTTTTGTGCTAGTCAGATCTCTCATCTTGGGACGTAGAATGTTAAGCCGATATCAATTGTATACGTTTTGTATCTAATAATTTCAAGAGATTATCTCAACCAGAATCTCACAGGTACAGGTGCATAAAAATAGAGGTAGAACACTATAGGTTTGGTTGACTACATAGAAGGGTTGACTTCTAATAATAGACTTGCTACAAATCGACCTCCTTGGGAAGTCTAGGGTTTACGAGAGTTTACGAAAGTCTTTTCCCTAACCTCCTCCCCATAAATAGATAAAAAGAACGAACACATCATATATGATGGCAATAGACGAACTCGGCTAACGGTGTTTACATCTTGTTGCTACCCAATTCAAATGATGTGATGATTCCTTTGGGTGTATACTAGCTTGTGTTAGTTCTGCAAGTGCGAAACATTTGACAATTGTAACCACCCTGAGGAATCATCACATGAATTAGGTGGCAACGAGATGTAAATACCGTTAGCCGATTTGGTCCATAAATTAGGTTTTCCAGGGTATAAAGTGACCTCCTTGTTCTCGTATTGCACTTCAATCGATCCCAAATGAACGTCTGAAACTACACCAGACAAGTCGCAACAACGACAACAATAGACACACACAAGATGCACAAATTTCAATTCAGATTTATTAAAGAATATAGATTATTTTATTTCAAATCTTTATATTATATTACAGAATATAAAGCGATATCGTTATTAAAATAATAGATGCACAATCGTGTAGATTCTAATTGCAATTATAGTATCATTTTCATTAAATATTTTGTAGTTTACACACTATGATCAGAGAAAAATAAAGTATCAACTGAGAAACGAAGGTGGCCTCTTTGTTTGTTTGTTTATTTGTGTTTGTTTGGAAAGGAAGAGGGCGACTCTGGGACCTTATCTCGCCTTTCAATTGGATCATTTCCCCCTTATCTCGCCTTATCTCGCCTTTCAATTGGACCATTTTCCCCTTATCTCGCCTTTCAATGGACCATTTTCCCCTTATCTCGCCTTTCAATTGGACCATTTTCTTCTTATCTCGCCTTTCAATTGGATAATTTCCCCCTTATCTCGCCTTATCTCGCCTTTCAATTGGACCATTCTCCCCTTATCTCGCCTTTCAATTGGACCATTTTCTTCTTATCTCGCCTTTCAATTGGATAATTTTCCCCTTATCTCGCTTTCAATTGGACCATTTTCCCCTTATCTCGCCTTTCAAATGGACCATTTTTCCTTATCTCGCCTTTCAATTGGACCATTTTGCTCTTATCTAGCATAAACTCGTGGTCCCAGAGGAGGACTGAGAAGGGCCCCAGTTTCTAGCAATGAACCTGTGAATTCTTTTAAAACGGCTTCATCCCCGAAAAACATACATAGCAGAAAAAGCAATATTTTTGTCCATTCCCTTTGCTGCCGTACAAATCGTCCAAACTTGTCCTGTTGATATTGGGCAATCGCAAAGTAATGCACCCCCCTGTTGTGGACCCAAGGTTCACCTACCCACCCTGGAAGTTTTAGGTTGTCCCTACCCACCCTGGAAATCCAGTTTTCTCATGACCACCCTGGAAATTACTTAACCATCCTGGAAGTCCATATTTTTGGGATACTAGACTGCTTGCAGCCCCTCTTTTGGTATACGTTGGAATCTTAATTCAGCCCTGCTTCACACGCGAATAAAATTCCCCACTCGTAAGCGAAAATTTATTTAAATAACAACACAATAGTGTAGCAATGTTAACGTGCTGCGTTAAAAATCCTGAGCATTTCCCGCATTTTTGACAATTTACGGAATCGGCTAACGGTGTCAACATCTTGTTGCCACCTAATTCATATCAGGTGATGATTCCTTTGGGTGGATACTTTTGTTAGTTCTGCACATACATTCCTGCACTCGATCGAGTGAGAAAAATTACTGAATGGACGATTCCAACTATAACGCACGCGCGCGCGCTGCATGTCGGTAGATGTGGGACATTTGACGAACGAACTGTTAAAAAGCGCGCACTGCATTTCCCTTCTCGTACCCAGAGCTCCCCGGTTCGTCTGATCGCAGGGGAGGCTCTGGGGACATCCATTTGAGGGCCTTCGTTGATTGGCAGATTCTGAACGTTTGGACATGCGCAGAAAGCTGTTTCAATGGCTCTGTATCAAATATCGCGCATGCGTCAATGGCTGTCGCACCAGAGCCTCCCCCGCGAGGTGACGAAATTTAAGCCTAGTTGGAGTTTAAATTTCGTGCTCGGTGCGCATGCGATTTTAGTCCGAATATTTTGTTTAACTTCTCTTTGTTCTTGTTAAACAAAAGAAATCAAGAAATTCGGCCAAAAAACGCATGCGCACTAAACACGAAATTAAACAATCTCGTACCCAGAGCCCGTCATCTTTTGGCCAGCGGCAAAGATTCAGGGCTCTGGGGAATCGATTTTTTAAAACCCAGATTCTGGGTTTCCGGTTTGATTGTTGTATGAAAGTTCGTTACGTTTTTGACCTACCACGCATGCTCACAAATCGGATTCCCCCAGGGCCCTGAATCTTGCCGCTGGCCAAAAGATGACGGGCTCTGGGTACGAGGTTGGAAATTAAACTCCAACTAAGGCTTATAAAGAAGAGCGCGCGCGCTTATGCGCTTATAGCTGGAATCGTCCATTGGGTGGCAACAAGATGTAAACACCGTTAGCCGATTAGGTATGTCGCTCGTGTGAACCAGCCTTTACTGGACAGGGGAGTGTGATGTAATGGAAAGTCGAAACATTCCATCATCATGAGGTTGATATCGGCGCCGTTAGCCGATTAGGTATGTCGCTCGTTTGAACCAGCCTTTACTGGACAGGGGAGTGTGATGTAATGGAAAGTCGAAACATTCCATCATCATGAGGTTGATATCGGCGACGATGCGTCACGCGGTGCTGGCGTCGTTGCAGGTTTTGTCTTTGATCGGTGAAAAGCCTTGTTCGTTATCCACACCACAATAGCAAATATTCGTATAGGGAATTGACTAGAACAACAACAAGAAAACAACTGTCATACTTAAGAAAATAAGTGTCATATCAAAAGGAAGCTGACTCTTTCCCCGGTGCAAATTGATAAAGAAATATGGGAAGTTTTATTTTTTTATATAGCATGTAGACTAGAGGTGAGGGGAAGGAAGGATTGTAGAAGAGAAGCTCTGTGCATCCAAGCAGCAATGGTTGGCTAAAAAGTCTACCTCATTTTGCTGGTGGATCCAATAAATTATGAAATGGGATGGGTGAAAGGGATAGGTAAAAGTGTTAAAGAGCCTGTGTCAGCCGCCATTTTGACAGCATAGCAAGATGCCATGTCGGAAAAAGCATCCATTTCCATCGGCTGATTTAAAGAATATAGAGCAATGTTCTCGATTGAATTTGGCAAATCAAATATCAAACTTTGTTTTTCGATGTTTATAAAGAGATTTCTACACGTAATTCGTCTTCTAATATCGAACGAAAACAATAACAAAGGAGTGGCTGACACGGGCTCTTTAATTTAAAGGCTTGTACCATACAGTGTACATACATCCTAACTCGATAAAGGAGGAGCACCAACGAAATGTCACTACCCCCATCCATATTATTATAAATGAAAGTCCTCTAGACAATCAACAAACCAGTTGATTTTATTTTATTACTATTTTCATGGTGATATACTCACTTTGTTTCTGCTGGGTTTGATGCATTACCACTAATGATAAACAAGGGAAGAATATGGCAAAAACACAGCCACTGAAAAATGGAAATGATGAACAAACTTGTCAGAATCTCTTGCTTTTGTTCACTGTTTAAAGTGTTTATTAATTTTCTAATCATTGGTTCAATCCAATTCTATTCATAGTTTTGAATAGAATGAAGATAATTGTTATAATACTGCCATGTCACCTGAAGTTAGCCATAATGCAGGGACGTCAACTCTCCCGGTTTTGCCGGGAGCTCAAGATTTGTTCGCTTCAATTCCCGGGAAAAAATCACGACGACTGCTAAACTGTATTTCTCCCAGGAGAATTTCAGGAAATTTCACTATTTCAATACAGTCTCCAGATTTTTGAAGTCCTGAGTTTGACATCCCTGATAATGGGTAATTGAAGCACAAAAGCCATCTAACGGCAAGAGCTGTATTGAGATCATGTGTATTTAAAGGGAGCCTGTGTCGCTACTGCGCAGCTATTCTGCGCATCCCAAAACAAAGGAGTAAGTCGTCCCGTAACGATGGCCATCGAAGGCTAAAAAACCCGAAAACAATCGTTTATAATATCGCTATTTCTCGATCTAATCGGACCATTCTTTTTAACTTAGCATAATCTTAAAAATAGTTATCTGATAGGATGGTCTAATTAGTTGTTAATGAATCGCTCCTGGAGCATGCGCATATCGTGACAGGCTCTCTTTAATATGGTACATGTCTTTTAGGGTTTACGATTTTATTTGACAGTGTCAAACTCGTTTTTTCAAAGGACCATCCATACCCCTACCATATTGCAGCACCCCACCCATATTTCTCATCCTTACCTGACGATAAACGATGAAGGTAAAGATGTGATGATTGCCAGTGGAAGACCAAATCCTACAAAATATGGCCAGTTAGACTCGATGTAGGCAAGCCTCTTAGGTGCTGACCAGTCTAGGGGAGAAAAAATAGCACCAGCGTTACCATGTGTAGAAGGGTTCATTACGTTTATAATGACTGCTGCTACAAAGACCTGGAAATTCCAGAGGGGTAGGGGGTAGAGAATTCATATCTCGAACCCTTTCAATGGGAGGGTATGTATAATTTTCTTGAATCATACAATAACGCTTGGCAAGACCGTTATTAACGGCCTGCCATCTAAAAAATAAAGCTCTGTGGAAGTAAAAATAACGCCTTTGAAGACCGTTAACGGTTTATCTAAAATAACGGTTTTTCAATCAGTCAAGAATACTGTACTGCAATTTTCTAAATGAACTGATGGAAACAGATTCTTTCAATGACTCAGTATATTGCTATGCTGACAAAAAATGCAGGCTTTAACGTTGCACCAATTAAGGCCGGTTTACACTTGTTACTCGTTTTACCATCGCCAAGGGAATTTGGTTCGCAACAAATTTGTGATTTGTTGCGAGACAAGTTGTTACGTCAGGTGGTAAAACGCGCAGCATCGCTCTTCAACTCGTTTTGCAACAATGTTGTGAGACAAGTTGCGAGCGTTTTAGTTTCGTTTTAGCTCCCCTTACCATCTGACAAGTCTGTTTGTATCGGATTACGTCACAGCTTGTGGCATTGACCGATCAGGCGTCGGTATTTATCAAACTTTATCAAACTTATGCCCTTTGTTGTTCAGCGATTTTGTTGCCCCTTTTACCTCGTCCTAAGTGCAATTCGTCGCGATCTGCCGCGATTTATGTCGCGTGATGTCGCTGAGATTTCAAACATGTTCGACAAACTCTTTGCAACTTCATGCGATTTGAAGAAAGAGAGCACAGAAATCGCACCGGATTTGCATCTCGTTTACACTAGAGAGTTGGAATTGCAACTCGCGTGAAAAAAATCGCCGCGACAAATGTAAACCGGCCTTTACAGATACTTATATTTACTTACCCATGTTGACCCACTTGTACTCAAACACATACAGAGAATACAACAGACACATGTGAATAAGACTTGCTAATGGACCAAAGATGGGGAGAAAACTCACTAATAATCCCTGCAAATAACATTAGGTCAAACAGTAAAAACATTGCATTGCATGAAAAAAACCTGTTTAATGAGTTCTGAATCAAAGTTAGGCTTATGTAGAATAAGATGAGTGTTACAGTCACCCTCCTGACCTCCAAAAACGTCAGGGACAACCTCATTGCTTTGCTTCCTGTAATTTCTTTTCTTTTTTCCAGGGATGCTCTGGCATTGGCTAAAATTTCCTCATATAACTTAGTTTTTTTTTCGCAAAAATATGTGTATTTTTTATTGGCATTTTGTCATGATAAAAGCCAAGCAACTGCACTTACTAGGTAAAGCAATTAGACAAGAACCTGATAAGCAGAGGCTGTTGAAAAGTCAATGAATGGGCTTCATGTGAACAAATAATTTTCTTAATGAAATTACCAAAGGCAGAGCACACACCTGATATCTCCCCATTTTAGGGGAGGAGAGGCTGTATACAGACTAATACAATAATTTTACATAGAGCAGTCCTCACATACAAATCAATATAAAATCACTATGTTGTACAATCTTCATCGACATTTTCTTCATAAGTATCTAAAAGACAATTAAAATTGAAAGTAAGAGACTGGCTTGTAAGAGACTGGCAAGAAGACATGCAAAATTACCTGTATTAAAAAGAATGCTTGAAGTAATATACTAAATGAAAAGTCTGCTATAGTTCTGCTCACATAACTTGCCATGCTGCAAGGTAGACAAAATAATATAGTAGTCAAGTAAGGGCAGTGTAAGTAAGCAGTGTTGATTGTGCCAGAAAATATCCATCCCCCCCCCCCCCCCCCCCCCTGCTCCCACGGAAGTTTCCTGAAAGTGAAAAGTGAAATTTGGGCTCCCCGACGGTAGACATCCCTACCATTTTAACCAATCACACAAACACAAAATTGGTACCTTTCTCCTCTGGTGAGATGTAGAAATCCAAGAGGCCTTCCTCTGCTCTTCCTGTATGCAGTGTCAGCAATTTCCTGAATCAAAATGTGGTACATGTAGAAATAGTAAGTTGACTTTATACCTATATTTCTACAAATGAATACTGTTGAAAGTAGTTCATTACTGTTGCAGCAAGTGTAACCAACATCAACAGGCAATCTAATTGCTGGTCACCATAGACAAAATTGTCAGGGTCCGACATTAACTTTTTTCACTAGGTGCCATTGGCGACCTATTCAAAAAATTTTAGTTGCCAAAAAGCAGTATTTAGTCATATCATGGATTTCAGCCGAACTTAGAAAGATGGGGTGCCATTTTGGCGACTAGCTTTAAAATTTTGGTCGTCAAGCCCCCAAATTTAATCGCCAATGGTGGCCATATGGTCACAATGTCGGGCCCTGATAGTAGACAATTATTACTGGTGCAATATTCAATTTTGCTAAGCCCCATTAACGCAACAGAAAGTGTTGGCATGGCTTCGATAAAAATGGTTCTGGAACTACCTTGCCAGTCACATAGTTCTGCCACTGATGAAATTTGGGTCTGGCTCTGATAAAATTTAGTATGGCAAAGCCATTTACACAGTGCAAATACAGCCAAGTTGTGGCATTAAATTTGGTACCCATACTGTACCTGTTTTATCCAAGTCATGCCAAAACATTACTACTGGTATCATAGAGCAGATTTTTTATGACTGTGAAAAGTACCGTGACACGGCACGGTACGGTTGCGGTGGCAGTACGGAACCTGGCCTGCTGTAGATACCGAATGAAACTACGTAGTCGTGGTATGGTCGCGTTGCGAAACAACTCTTTCACGGCATTTTTCACAGTCATACGAAATCTGCTCTATACATGTAATGAGCCTTGATGATGCTCACTAGCATGTTTCAAGGCATGTATGAAAAATGCAGGTTGAACCCTTTCTATGACTGGGGTCATGGTGCCTACAACACACAGCTGTACCTGAAACCAAAGGGAGTTCAATGGTTTGCTGAGCCAGAACAGCGGCAATACCCAAAGTGCACTGAAGACACATGACAATGCAGGTGACATCCAGTACCAGACGCCATTATGCTGCTTGGAGTCTCCTGAAACAAGCCCTGTAAATTGAAACCACATGACAGAGCGGAAATGACCAAAAATGAAATGTCTAACTTCGCCATATTTCAATATATAAGCTCAAGATTCCGTATACAAAGAGTTTCTATGACCTAAAGCTTAGTTCCAAATTTTCAAGAAATTTGAAGAATATGAATTTTAGATATGATTGAACAACGTTTGCAGAATTCCTGATCAAAGTACTAATTCTCCCATAAAATGGTGCAAAAACCAAAGTTTAAAGCCTAATATCTCAAAGACGGATCCATTAGAAAAAAGTCATTTTTGATATTTTTTTGTTATTCAGGCAAGGAGTCTGTATGCAAAAAATCAAGCTTATCTGAGTTAACCTGAGCTTATTATTTGAAATTTAGTGATCTAAACAGGTCATTTCCGCTCTGTCAAACCACATAGAAAAGAAGTCAACCACAAGGCTCAGATGGATCAATATCCATCCATGAGTGGAGAAAGAGGGAAGAAAGAGCACGTGAGAAACTGGCTTGTTGAGCTTTCCTCGCTTTCTTCAGGTGAATCTCCATCTGAATGCTTGCTACACAGGATTTACATGTTTATGGTAGACAGAACATTGTAAAATTTAAATGTACATGTACTGTAGAATGCATTCCTGATCATAATTATACAATACTGTATCTTTCAAACATTGTCAGCTTTATATTATCTTCAAAATCTTGGAATTTTGAAAATTCACTTTGCATTATAGCACTGCTCCATGTTACCAGTAGTTTACAAACACAATTTGAATAAGCCTGCTTTGTTCTATGAACCAATCAGTCCCTGGTTGCCACATTAATAATATATAAATGGATGACTTCACATGAACTATTGCTATAGGCTGGATTTCGCTTGACTGCATCTTATACCTCAGATAAGTTGCATCAGAATCATTTTAACCTTTTTAATGTCTGAGAGTCTCAATACTCTAACTACAGTACAGTAGGTACATCTTGCATATTCTCAATTGTCTACCTGAATCTCTATGGTACTGTATAACCCCAATATGTACCACAAACAGACAACTCTACTCACTGAATATTGTTTGTGTCAGGTACTGGAGTAATGGAATGATGTAACTTTCAAACAGCAATATGCTCATCTGTAAAAACAAAAAATAGACAATACAATTTTTGTACTTCCTTGATGGGGTGACTCTTGCCTGTGAGAGGGGAAAAAACATTACACTGTCCATACTATGCACTGGTTTATCAAAAGATGGTAAAGCTATAACTATCCAGCTCAGACCTCAGAATTTAATAATTGATTGTTTGGTATTGTAGGTCGACCTCGTATACAGAATTATACCATAAAAGGTAAACTTACCCTTGTTGTCTGATTTCACAATTTCATAACGCAGATGAGAAGAGATAGATATACATGTGATATTGAGTGTCACTAGAATTCTAACTGAACAAAATGTTGCTGGACATATTTTTGCTAATAGTTTTATTCTACCAAAATGTCCCACCATTTTTAGGGAAAGGAGCCTTTTGTGGCCCCGTGCTGTTATAAAAATATTACATCTCACCCAAAATATTCCTCCATTCAATAGGCAGCACTGTATCATAGTCTTGAGGATTTGTTTGGAAGGTTGACTAGCACTGAAATGAAGAAAGAAAATACCATACAATTCAGAATAAATTACATAGAGCTTTGTCCTCTCCAATTCACCCAAAAAGAGAAGCAAATTGATCAAACATTGTTCGTTTATTTATGTAATCTAATCAAGATGTCTGCATTCTATTTAGTTAAAATTGTGGCAAATAGATTTAAAAAGGATTTTAAAAATTAGTGACGACTTTGTACCCTTCCTTTCTTGGTCGTGTTCTAATGTTTCCTCGGTACTGCTGCCTTTGGTTGTGTAATTCCTCTAATCTTCGCCTTCTGTCGGCTTCGATTTTCTCCAAAGAGCTGTCCAGACTTAGAAGAGAAGCCATGCCAAGTACAGAATCCTTCAATCCATTAGCTACACCGAGAATTACTGGTTTAAATTCACTCATTTCGCAGTGTTTTGATGTTTTTGTGTTTTTCTGAAATTGTTGTTAGAGCCCAGTCTCTCAGGTCGGGAGTGACAGTTCGAGGCTCGAGAGGCATCTTGGGAAACACAGGCAACCCAAATAAGTTTTTAGCCTGAGTATCAGGCGGAATTATTTACTTTTCGCAAGAGAAAATCGGGGTCTGATCCTCAGGTTAAAATAGTTGTTGACTTTACGCCTGCTTCCCTCCCGAATCATTCAAAACAGAATTCACCATCAGAGCCAGAACTTCTGTCAAAGCCCAAAATCTCAAAGGAGCGGTCCGTCGCCGATGAAAAATGTAACAGGGACAAACAATTAAGTTAACAAATTTTGTGTGATCCAAATATACTATATTCGAAGCGACACGAGTAACCAATAGCATAGACTCCTTTGCAGTCCGTGGGGGCTGCGAACTAGTCCCTACCAATAGCTTACCTTGGATTATCCAAGCGCAAAACAAACTGAGCACCACTTTTTAATTTTTTTATTTTTTATTTTTTTTTGCAAACAGGCTTCCCCTGCGAGCAGAGGCTACTTTTTATCTCCCTGCATTTTCATTTACTTTTAATTTTTTCTTGTGTTTTTGAATATGCAAAAGTAGCCTCTGCACACAAATGACATTTCAGTCTGTCGCGCATGTGTGAGAAAATGGCGTGAGCTTGGAAAACTGGTCGATCAAGTTTGTGCGCGAGCAAGAAAATAGGCAATTTATAGACTTAGATCCTTAGATCCTTAGATCCTTAGATCCTTAGATCCTTAGATCCTTAGATCCTTAGATCCTTAGATCCTTAGAACCTTAGAACCTTAGAACCTTAGAACCTTAGAACCTTAGAACCTTAGAACCTTAGCGCACAACATTGTAGCCGGACACATGTAGATGTTCAGGCAAGCCAGTGGCCGCGTAGCACTAAGTTCAACATTTTCTCTTGGTTCAATAGAATGGAGATAAGGAATTAACCTTGTGTGAAAGCTAAAGTGCTAATGAAATGTTCCATGTGTGCTTCTGAGCGTTAGCCCTAGTAAGCGGAGAAAGAGAACAAATCTCTGACCCCGAGAGGGATCTGGACACGTTTCCTTCATGTTTCCCTGTTTAACCAGGCGAGAAACATTGTCGCGCGCCAACAAATTTTGTAGCCGGGACACAAAGAAATCTTTCTTCGCAAGACAAGAAACATGTTGTGTTTCCGAGACACGCGTGCGATGCAGGATACAAATGTTGCGCGCTACATGTGTCCACACGCAACGTCGATTTTTCGCGTAACATTGTTGCGCTAAAAATCGAACGCCGTGTAACATGACGCCCGCGCAGGGGACGATTTTTCGCGCAACATTCAGCTCGGCAACATGTTGCGTGTTTTTGATTTGCCTTCAAAAACACGCAACACAAAATGACGAATATTCAGAAAGTTGACTCGTGTAACATGTCACCGTCGATTTTCCGCGCAACATTTCTGTCTGGAAGCGAGGCAATCGTGAAATTCGTCAGCAGCTTGCGCTAAAAGTTGTTTTAACGGTGTCTCGTGTAACATGCCCGTTGCCGAATGATTCGACGGCCAATTGTTTGCGCAACAATGTTTCGCGGAAAGTTGTTGTTGCGAGTTGTCCCGTGTAACATAGCCTTTAGACTCTTAGAACCTTACATCCTTAGTTCCTTAGAACCTTAGATCCTTGGAACCCTTAGAACCTTAGAACTGGCCATTTGGTGTGTTATATGAAGCGTCAACTCTTTTTTTTTAGTATATTAGTAATTCTATTGCACAACCTTTACATTATGTGCTATAGTATGGATTTAACTGTAAATTATATGGCTTAGAACCTTAGAACCTGAGTTCTAAGGAAAAATGAAATTTTTTCATTCCGTTTTCGGGCATTGTATATAAGAACATGTCTCAGCTTCGACTCATCACTGTTTAAGACTCACCAATGTTTATACAAGGGTTTATGGATCGCAACTTTATAGGATATCGGTTCGAAAGGATCCTTTTTCTCAGGAGGATTATGATAGGGATTTAATCAGGAGCAACATTCACACAATAATTCAAAACAATATTGCTCTATATCAAGCTTCTAAGTAAAAACGTATACACCTCTTTCAAACACGTTGCTCTATTAAACCACATGTCAGAACAAACAATGCTTCATAATAAAGTCGCTTTTTATTCGATTTGCATTGACCAAACCAAACTATCCCTAAAAATACTCGATGACATTGCGTTTACTGCTTTGGCATAATTCGACATGAACCGCTGCGTTTTAAACAACAATTATATCATTCATTTGCTTAACAAGCATTGTTAATGCAGATACAGGGAACACGTGGTTTTACGAGCAACATCACTTGAAATAGGTGTAAACACAGGCAGCGAGTTAGCGCTTGTGATTGCCTGGCATCCTTCCTATCTCTACTCTATAAGCTGCGACATTGTTTCTTTTCTAAGCACCAGTTTCGAGTCTACATTCGCACCTCTCAAAAGCCGCATTCTGTTTTCTGAGTGTAATACAAGCTAATCACCAACCTCGTCCCCAGGGTCTTGTGGGTAATTTTCAAGATGGCGGTTGGTCGAGCACAAGACCCTGGGGGAGGTTGAGTCACATGTCCTCAAACCACTGTTTGAGGACATGGGAACGAGGTTATCCTTTGTTTCAAAACGGTCATGTGACTCAGCCTCCCCCAGGGTCTTCTCCCGAGTCAACCGCCATTTTGAAAAACGACCGAGAAGACCCTGGGGACGAGGTTGGCTAACCACACACCATTCTCGAACCCAGAGCTCCCGGCTCGTCACCTCAAGGGAGAGAGGATATGCTGACAGCCATTGACGCATGCGCGAGTTTTGATACAGAACCGTTGAGAGAAACAACCTTCTGCGCATGCCCTAACGTTCAAAATCAGCCAATCAGGGAATACCCTCAAATGGATGACCCAAGAGCCTCCCCCGCGAACAAACGAGCCGGGAAGCTCTGGGTACGAGAATGGCCACGCTCTCTTGGTCCTAAAGGTTCCACAAGGTTTGTTGCGCATGGGCAGTCAACCATTTGAACTTCCTGTCCTTTGAGTCTAATTGTTCTAAAAATATGGGTTCAAGTACATTCTCCAAGGAGGAGAAAAAAACGAAACAGATCACGCGATCCAATGGCGAGCGCCAAGCAAGGCACCACCAAGCTACGTGACTGGCTAACTGACCCAACCTATCCCAGTAAAACTGGTTCTTATTGCTTCTTCGTTCCTACGCAACTTATATCTACTAATTTTCTTTTTTTTTATACTTCACAAAAGTTGCCTTCTCTCTGCAGTAAATGCGGGCATACCTCGCTTCCGCGTTCCGCAATTACATTTATTTAGCATGAGCAGTCAACTCTTTTAAAAAGCTTCCTGTTTCGAGTCCCTTTCGTCTTTACATATTCACTATCGAAACTAGCAGGGGTTTAACTGGTTGTACATAGTTTCCCACAGACTCGCAAAGATATTCCAGCTCCGATAAAGAGAAAGTTTCACATGCCGATTCGAGAGTATTGAAAAGTACGAGGAATCGTAGCAGGTTGTATTGTATGTCAGTGTCGCTGGAAGTAACGATCGTTCAACGTAACCACACTACAAGAGGTGAGTTATTGTATTAGCTGATTCTACAAAGTTTTCAATTCACCACACCCAAATTCATTCTTCGTAAGTTTTATTCCATCTCTATCTGCAAGGGTGTACTTTTATGGACTCAAAGAAGTAATTTAGTGTGTTATTTAGTGTTATTTAGTCCAGTTCATGTGAGTGAGCAAATGATTATTCCTAATGATATATTGACTGCTTTGCAGTTTAAGCCCTGTCCAAATGAAACGTAAGTTCACGCAAGTCGACGCAAGTTTTGCTACTTATGTCGACTTGCGCTCGTTCGGCCATCAACTTGCAATGACGTCTTGCGGACCTTGCGTGGACTTGTGTTCACTTGCGTCCACTTTGAACATGTTCATTTTTTTATGCAACAACTTGCGTCTCGTTTTGCCTTCGTTTTTTCTTCGTTTTCCAAAATAACGAAATTTATGACCAAAACAAGTCATGAAAATGTTGCAGTTATATTTCTAGCTGTTATTTACAAAAAGTGGGTGAGATTTCTTAATTTCTTTTGTCTTTGTTAACTAGAAAAACCCAGCTCTGAGCGCGCGCTCCATGTTCGAAAGTGGCGTTGTCATTAGCGCACTCAAAGGGGGAAACATGCATCTCGTTTGGCCACCTCAACGCAAGTGAACTCAAGTCTGTGCAAGTCACAATTTGTATCGAATTGCGTTTCATTTGGCCAGGGCTTTACTACCGAAATCACTAAACTGCCGGCACCCTCGAAAATTCGATCGATCGTTTGTCAGTTTCGGTTCGCTCGTCTGGCTGTTTGGATCGATCCAAATGGTCACGTGACATTTACATTTTTGTATCAAACAATGGAAAAAGCGTGTGTTTCCATGGTTTGGTACAAAATTTAAATGTCACGTGACCATTTGGATCGATCCAAACAGCCAGACGAGCGAACCGAAACTGACAAACGATCGATCGAATTTTCGAGGGTGCCGGCAGTTTAGTGATTTCGGTAGTATCTTGTGCAGTCAATTGGTGACACAACGGCACGCACAAACAATATACACACACAATATACACCACTACACATCAGACGGCTGTAGCTGACCATAGATATAATTTGTTTTAGGTATTTTCTCACAGTAAAGTATATATACTATTATTTAGTGATATTAATTTTCTTATTAGCCTCCTGTGTTTAGCTTATTCTAGCTATTTAGGAGTGTAATAAACCAAGAACCAAGTACATTACTGCAATTTTCATTTTATCTCAGCACTTCTCTCAGCCGGATATATGGAAACGTTGGAAAGGGTGCGAGCTCCGCTATGCGCCGTGCTCCGTTTTGTTGGAGGGAGAAAACCAAAATATCTACTCGCTCGGTTGGGATTTTTCGGCTACTAGATGTGACGTTTATTTTCCAACTCGTAAAATGTAAATTGGATTACAGTACTAATAATACACATGAAAAAATCTCTGGATTCTGATTGGCTGAGAGCAGTGCAATTTTTAGGTAACAAAGTGCCAAAAAAAGGTAACAAAGTGCAAAAATGGTTAACAAAATGCAAATTTTCTTTTGAAATGCTAACAAAAATTTTATAACATAGAGCTATATTATGGAAACTTTGGTTTTTGTTCATGCTCAAATTCTGTCAGGTTTTGGTCTTTGGTTTTGGTTTTTGTAAGCAGATTTGTGAATGACTCCTTGAAATTTTTTTCATGTGTATTATTAATACGATATCATACGACTTTTCTCGTTCCATTTATAATTTATTTATACTCGTGGGTTTTTCAAAAGCTCAAAATTTTGATAAACCCACTCGTGCAATAAATTCCAAATTGAACTCGAAGTCGTATGATTATTCCCTATACTAACTGCATCATTTTAGCAAAAGGTAGGGAAGAAAAACCGCTACAGGCCACATATCTGTGGCCACCTCCGCCAACTATTAACAAACCACGGTTTGGCTTCCGTCAATCAAACGAGTGAACAACTCTGGTAATTTCACGCAAGCTTTGAGAGTTCTTTGGAACTAATTACGACTAGCTATTGTTATCTCCGCACGCCCAAGTTATGTCCTCTATATGTTATGAAAACGCTGATCCCGATGCAATGGTTTAAACTGTAATCAAACGTTTCATAATTTTTCAGGTCGTCTCGTTGACAATCAAAAGATTGAAATATCCCAACATCAAATGGCGCCTGGGAGATTCTTTCTCGTAGCGTTGTTCCTTATATCTGGTGTCACGGTTGTCGTAGCAACCAATACAACTGACCGCGCTTGTCCCCGCCCCGCTGTTGGACATTGTACCTGTTCTTGGACATCGTATTACAGCGTTGTTAAGTGCAATGGCTTGGCAGAAATTCCGCTAGATATCCCCATCAATACTACAAGGCTGTGAGTATAAAGTCCTGACTAAATTAGAACACATATAGCGCGCAACATTGTAGCCGGAGTTTAATAGCCCCGTGGGAAACATTACCGCGCGCAACAAGTTTTTGTAGCCGGGAACAAAGAGAACAGAACAGAAACAGAAACATTTTGTGTTTCCGAAACTGACGCGTGCGATGTTCCTAGTTTAGCCACTCGGGGACACACGCGGGACAAGTATGTTGCGCGCTACATGTGTCCTAGTTTAGCCTAGCAAAAAGATCGGGTTACACGGGAACAACTCGCTTACGTACTCTCGAGAAACATCGGGCTCTTTGTCGCCATTTTGGCTTTTTTTTTTCTCGGCCAAAGGGACTGAGGCGAGATTTGAAACCACAGGCTTCGAGTATTCTTAGAAAAAAACTGACTAAACACTTTCCATGTTTTTGTGTCGACTTTCAATGTCGTTGCCGCCCAGTTACTTAGCATGTGCTCATAAATATGTCGACTCTCGAAGGATGATCGTAGTCTGATGTGCGGCTCTAATAAAAGGATAGGGGGAGGTTGAAGGAAAGGGAGGGAGGTTGAGGGGGGAGGGGACGTGGAGGGAAGGGGAGTGGATGGAGGTGATCGAGGGCGGATGAAACTCGAGCAAGCAGACAAGAGGGGTAAACTCAAATTCTGCCCGCGCGGTTTTTGACAAATGCTAGTTTTGAATTTAACGATACGTATCTCCGGGATCTTGAGGAAAAATATTCTTGCTATAATTTTTTTTAGGTCCAACCGTAGGGTAAATTGACCCTGATTGACCGGACTGAGTTTTGACGACGTTTTAATTAAATATTCACGCCGAAATGCAGCATATTTGTTATACTGTCTATTTGTGTTTTATTCCAGAGTGATCGTGTTCGGGACCATCAAGCATGTGCCGGAACGTTTTTTCCGGCAATTTAGATTTCTGAATGCAATGTGAGTATTAGACAATACACGTGACAATAGACCTCTTTAATTCGCTTCGGCGTGATGTTTTCCCATGGCAGATCAAGGGTATTCTTATGAGAGTCCTTTCTTTCTCCTTCTGCTATCTATCACAGGGAATTCCTGCAGAAACCCATCCATGGGAAAAGCTGCGTTTCCCGCACACACATGAGAAGTGTTCGGAATTCACACATGTATAGCCGTGGGAAATCCGAACACTTCCCATTCTTCTACCAATGGCCAAATTCAGTTTTTCCCATGGATAGGTTAATCCTGCAGAAATTCTCTGTGTATACACCGCAGAATGCATGCCTGTTGTCAAAAAAAATCCCAAAAGCTGTCGACCTGGCGACTTTGCGAAACTTCTTTATTAGGAAATCCCTCTTGGAAATCCCTCTCTTCGTTATTTTTTGGAAGGACTGTAAGTATCTTAGCGAATATGAGATTTGATATCATTTTACTGATGTTTTTAGCCGTGTTTAAATTGTCATCATTTTTTTCTCTTTTTTTGTTTCCAAAGGAATCTCGAGTCCAACCAAATATCCAACAGATTTGAACTACCGAAAAGGCTTTGGAATTTGTAAGTTTGCTTTTACAGTTAGTTCTATATCGCGTGATGTTTTTTACCACTTGTGTAAAGCGCATTTGATCATAACTTAGAATGTTTATTTGCGCTATATAAATATTAAATATTAGTAGTAGTAGTAGCAACCGGAACAATATGGCGGCATACAACGAGCTATCCCTGCGAGCAGAGGTTTCTACCAGACATGCGAACAACTTTGCTAGTTAATTCCTTATCTCCACTCTGTTGAACTTAGTGCTACGCGGCCACAGACTTGCCTGAACATCTACATATATTCACTTCATTACCGCGACCATAACATCTAATATACCCCGACCTGCTCCCAGTCTGACCTGGATGGCTCAGCTGGTAGAGCATCGGATGTACAATTCCGGAGGTCGTGGGTTCGAATCTCTCTCGGGGTCAGAGATTTTTTCTCTTTCTCCGCTTACTAGGGCTAACGCTCAGAAGTACACATGGGATATTTCATTAGGCGCACTTCAACTTTCGCACAAGGTTAATTCCTTATCTCCACTCTGCTGAACTTAGTGCTACGCGGCCACAGGCTTGCCTGAACATCTACAGGCAGAAGTATACTACAACTAATGAGTTATAAAACTGTTCTGTTTGTGGAGAACATTTCTAGTTCAATCAATGCCACGGACGTCGAATTAGATTCGTGTCGATAGATGAAAAAGAATAACAGCGAGTCTTGCAACCTCGCAATTTCGTTCCCACAAGCCAACTCGGGCTTCTTTGTGCATGTGCGTTGTGTGACAAAATGGCTTCGAAATTGGCGCGCAAATAGTCGATACGTTGCGAGCGACCATTGCGAGCTAATATCAGCTGCAATAGCTTTTGCACCGTTTAACTCCATGCCTTAAGCTTTCGCAGCACTTGCAGCATTCAGAAACTGATTTCAGGAAAGTGTTTACTTGCGTGAGAGTTTATCGTATGAACTCTTTGTTTTATCTTCGCAGGAGAATCAATGACAATCGACTGAACACATCCACAATCTATGGCATGTTTTCGGGCCTCCAAAGACTCAGGACACTGTGAGAATGTTTCGAAGAATCATATGCTATCTCTATTGTATTAAATGATATCTCGTATGAATCGTATAATATCTCGGATGATATCTCGGATGATATCTCGTACGATATCTCGTACGATATCTCGTACGATATCTCGGATGATATCTCGTACGATATCTCGTATGACATCTCGGATAACATCTCGGATGATATCTCGGATGGTATCTCGTATGATATCTTGTATCATATATTGTATGATATCTCGGATGATATTTCTTTATTTTCGCCTCCAAAGACTCAGAACGTTATGCTGTGAGTTTTTTTTGTAGAATCGTATACTATCTCTTTTGTGTCGGTAGACTCCGCTGAAAATAAGGAAAGGGAACGGGAATGGGACCCGCTTTGGGCGGACGTTCACAAGCCAGTATGCAAGACGAATAGAGCAAGGGGCCAAGGCATGAGCCTTACGGGACGCCATATATCATGTAGACGCCTGCGTCATACTCCCATACACAGAGAGTGCTAAATAATTGTGTTATTCGTTTATATCGAAGAGACGCGGACTGATTTTATCATGCAGTTTGCGATGTATTGCTGACTTATTTTTCCTCTTTTGAAAACGTATATAAAATGAAATAGCTATTACAATTTTTTTGTTGTTTACTCTTCTTCAGAATTCTCGAAGGCAATCCACTACAGGACTTAATTCCGGCACTTTTTCAGATCTACACAAGCTTATGAATTTGTAAGTATCAGGAAAATAGTATCCAGTACTGGGTTTCAGTACTTTCTAGTAATCTTTTCGGCGCTGTTATTACAGTAAAAACTCATATATAAGAACCTGTTAGGCTAAAACTTTCTATATATTTTTAAAGCCTCCTACACATAAGAACCTATTATGGCTAAAATGTTAAGTTAGGTTCTTATCAGTTGCTGTAAAAGTGGATAGGTATAGAAACGGCTAAATTAAGATAATCATAGCGGAGCTCCTGCGCGGGCCGAAGGCCCGCGCAAGCGGAGCACCATACCTAAGGAAATAACGTCTAGTATAACTATGGAGTTGATTTTCAAACGTCACGGGCTTTCTTGCTCATTTTGCTTACGTTATTGACGGCGCCAAGTCAAATGATTAGGGCGTTAAAATGGTATCGCCCAAAAGATGAATGTGTCCAAGTTTGGTTGCCATAGGTTGTTCCCTTCTTGAGATATGATTTTTTTTGTTTCTTCCTGGTATTAAAGGTATAGCGTACGTCCGTCCGGCGTCCGTCCGCCGTACGCGGAAACTCATGGGAGCCCTGTGGTATACTAAGAAAATTAACAAATCTCGGGAAGGGATGAACCTCAGACAACCAAACTTGGGTGAAGTTATCTAAGTGGCAAGGGGGTGCAACTGCATGGTCACGTGGTATTACGTCATTGATGACGTCATCATAGGAGAAACATGATATATCTCAAGAAGGGATGAACTTCAGACAACCAAACTCGGGTGAAGTTATCTAAGTGGCAAGGGGGGTGCAACTGCATGGTCACGTGGTATTACGTCATTGATGACGTCATCATAGGAGAAACATGATATATCTTAAGAAGGGATGAACCTCAGACAACCAAACTTGGGTGAAGTTGTCTAAGTGGCAAGGGGTGTGCAACTGCATGGTCACGTGGTATGACGTCATTGATGACGTCATCATAGCAGAAAAATGATATATCTCAAGAAGGGATGAACTTCAGACAACCAAACTCGGGTGAAGTTATCTAAGTGGCAAGGGGGTGCAACTGCATGGTCACGTGGTATTACGTCATTGATGACGTCATCATAGGAGAAACATGATATATTTCAAGAAGGGAAAACCTCAGACAACCAAACTTGGGTGAAGTTGTCTAAGTGGCAAGGGGGGTACAACTGCATGGTCACGTGGCATGACGTCACTGATGACGTCATCAAACGTGAAAAGGTTTACATCGTTGAAGGGATGAACCTTAGATAACCACACTTGGATGAACAAGTGCTTAGTCACGTGGTATAACGGTGCAAGGCTATCTATTCATGTACAATGGCAACCTTTTTGTCTCGTTAAAAAATATGTAACCGGGAGCTCCGCTTTTAGCCAGTGGCTAAATCTATATATTATTTGGCATATCATCATCCAATCACATCCATGCCTAAACCATTGTAGATCATGGTTTGTATAGTATTGATATCAAATATGGCATGAATGTACAGAGTCTGGTATTATTTGTTGGAATATTTGAAATCAGTAATTCTCCTGTCATATTTGATCTTAATTAATTCCAGGGATCTTTCGGGTACTGGTCTAAGAAATATAAAAGACGGCGCATTTAGTGGACTTCACACACTCGGAATTCTGTAAGTTTTGTTCGTTAGCTCTAGCTCGCTGACTAGCTTGTTTGCTGTTGGCCGGTTGTTACGTTTTCGGTTTGTCTCACCAACCCTGTTTGTTTGGAGTATAGGCCGATTCACCAACTGACGTCATTGTTTACATATTTTTCTCTTTAGACTTATCTTGTGTTGTCAGCGCGTGATGCGAAATTCAATTTACAGAAAATGTATGGAGTAATGAGTACTTTGACCTCCAGTTATTCAAGTACAATTTTAAGAACCGCAATAGGCCATTTGCACTAACTGGGTCACGTGACCCAAATCCCATACATTCTGAATAAATCTTGAAAATTCAACTCGCTGCCATTTGCTCCAGGTAACTTGAGTTTCTGACTAATATCAATTGGTTCTTTGTATTTCTGGAATTGATCTTGACAAAACATCTCGTTAAGACGTAGTTGGGGTCACGTGACCCAGATGTTTTCGGTATGTTTTGAAGACTAATAGGCCATTTGCACTAGTGCAAATAGCCTATGGCTATTAGTCTTCAAAACATACCAAAAACAATTCAGTGATGAATTAATATCTTGCAAACGGTAATAAACTAGTTCTGACGGATTTGTATTATAGTTTAAAGGCTTTTTAAAACGCCTGAGTTACTGGAAGGCAAAGAGCTAATTAGCCCATACATTTTCTGCAAAATCAAACTTCGTGCCGCGCTACTAATAGTCCATTTGTTACCGTTTATTGATATTCAGAACCGATCCTTTTGCAGCGACGTTGGAATGCCTGATTCTGGTTGATGCTTATGCAAATTAGTCAAAACGTAAACAATGGAACTCGCCTATACATAGAAGCAGCTATATTGACAATTTACTCTCTAGTTTTCTATTATATGTGTTTTGGGGTCGTTATTATATTGTAATGACTTTGTTATTTTGTTCCTCAGGAATCTAATGGGTAATCAGCTAACGAGAATCAGTAAAGGAATGTTCAAAGGAATTACCGGCGATAACTTTCAAAGGATGACTCTGTAAGCTAGAGCAAATCTTAAACTGATATATATTTTGATACAAACGAATTTCATAAAAAAGACCAAATTTTACACACAGAAACCTTATGGTTTAGAATGCTAGGTCACGATTTTACATACAAATTCATACACATTGAGCAAAATAATTGTAAAAAAAACTGTCAGCTGCTAGTGGAGTATTTTCGAGTGTTATTGAGTGGATGAAACTGGACTGTGAATTGTTATTTTGATTTCTTACCTAAGTTTTTTCTTAAGTTTTCTTACATAAGAATGCCGATATAATGCAAATTATAAGTTCCTTTTTGTTTCTAAGAAAAAGTTAAAGCGTAGTTTAGGATTCTGAGTTATTTAGGTAGTTAAATAAAACTAGTTATTCTAGTTTTATAGAAATTTGTTACAACAACCATTATATAGCCCCTTTAATATCTGACTCTATCTATTTCTGCGTATAAAGGATGCTTTCTAGGAATCAAATATCTGAAGTCGAGGATGGTGCTTTCACGACCGTCTCTGGAATAGCAAAATTGTAAGTAAGATATCAAACACGAGACAGTGTAAGTAAGATATCAAACACGAGACAGTGTAAGTAAGATATCAAACACGAGACAGTGCTTTTCTCAGGATTTGCAAACACTAGGAAGAGGGTAAAACAACGTCAGTCAAAGCAGAGTGTTCTTAACGGACTTTGAGGAGTCCTGGTGAAAATATCTGTTTGATATAATTTCTCAAACGAATTATTTAGTGTCGACAAAAAGAAGAAATAAAATCTCCACACTATTTTAAAGCATTAGAGCGCAACGTTCTATGACTTTATCGGCGAAATAGAGCACGGCGAAATAGAGCACCAGAACATTGTAACATCACGAGCCGCAGGTGAGTGATTTTAAAACGCTTCGAGTGTCTCTCCCAACATCACAAGTGCTATTTGCCGATAAAGTCATAGAAAGTTGTGCTCTAATGCTTTTATAATATAGCGGGAGAGAACCATTACTTTATCGGTGATATAGAGCATAGTCTGGCTTACTTTCGGCGGTCATCCGTCGAGTCATCTGAAATCCGCTCTAAGGGACGTGTCATTATATAGCGGGGGGGGGGGGGGGGGGGGGGCTCCTATTTTTATGGGGAGGGGTCCTAATTTTTTTCGCGTGTCGAAAGGGAGGGTCTAATTTTTTTTCACTCATATTCGGGGGAGGGCCTATTTCTTTTTAGCAACTCCTCTATCATTTGCATTTTTCTACTCAACTTCAATACATAATAAAAATTTCGACGCGCTTCACGCGCATAAAGAATAACATCGAATATACTCTTTGAGAACTCGTGCAATGAAGACACAACCCTCGCGCCGTTTATAAGAACAAGTGCAGTTGCGCGCATGAATAATATAACCTACCGGCTCGTCAATAGACGCTTTCATCTAACCTATGTAGTCGAGATAGCGTATTTCCTGGGCTGCTGAAAGGTTTTGTTGACTATACACCAAACATGTAAATAATGACACGTCCCTAATGAATTAGTTTCAGAAGTAACAATAGAAGTGTTAGAAGAAATAATAAAGTTCCAAAGTGGGGCCTTGAGCTACCGAGCTGCCTTCCTCGAGGCCCCATTTGGAACTTTATTATTTCTGCTAATATGCTACTGAAATGCAACTTGGATCGTTTAAGAAGTGTTAGGCAAAGAATGTTTATTGAACGGAATTCGTCATAGACGAAATCACAATAAAATCTACCTTTCCGTCTTTCTTCGTAACGTAAGGCTGCATTCATTATGTATACTACAGGGGGGGGCAGAGGATTTTGAGGGGGGATCTCAAAATTTAGCAACTGGAAAAGGGGGGATGTCAAGTTTTTTTCATAACAATAAGGGGGGATGCATATTTTTGTTGAGGTATTATATATATTTTAAACACCGAGTTTGAACCTCCTGAAGAAATATCACTTGCACTACTATTCTCGTGTATTTACCCTCTTTCAACTGATATGTTGAAAATAGCTGCGCGCTTCGCGCGCCTGAAGACTTATAAACTTAAAAAATTGTAAAAGGCCTTCTTGTTTTACCACAATTCCTCGAGGTCCTCTTCAGTGACTTTTGTCTGCCAGACAAAAACGCCTTTGGACTTTTGATTAATAGTCTTGTAGCTTTATGTCAAAATTGCTGCGCGCTACGCGCTTCGCGCGCACAACGGAAAACAAACCAAACAATCAAATACGAAATAAATGATACTCAGTCTAGTAGTAAGGTTCCAATCGAGGAGCGCACCAGATCACTTGGTAGAAAGTCACTACACACAAAAGAGTACAGCCACCTAGTATTTTTATTTGCATTTTTACGCTTTGTATTTTTTTAACATTGAGCCTTGTTCTGCATGTTTTGAAAAAATGTTATTGACGCGACCCTACCTCGACATATAAGGGGGTGTTCACATGAGAGAGGGTGCCCCTACCTAGTAGGGTTTCCCTACCTAGTAGGGTTTCCCTTCTCCTTTGTATTACACGGTTTGGTTCACATGCGAGATAGGGTGCCCCTAGGGGTAGGGTTTCCTACCTGTCGGGTAGGGAAACCCTAGCTAGTGGGGTCAACTTTTGTTTACATAAGCCCATGTGAACGCACCAAGTAGGGATAACCCTAGCTAGGAGGGCTAAGTTTGAGGGTTCTCGGGTTACATTGTGAGCGGAAAATACAGCATGGCCGCTTTATGCTATAAATCCGGGGAATATTTCCGTAAACATGAACTGGAAAAGGTGATAAATCCTGAATCTGAGGACTCTAGTCCACCGGAGAGTCCTGGCGAGTTCTCAGAGGCCTTGATTCAGTTGATTCCAGAATCGCCGCTAACAATCGACAGAATAGAAGATTCTGTTGTGACCAAACTTCCTCCTCGAGGAAAACAAGCAAATGAAAATCGCCACCCTCAAAATTCAGTGTAAAGAAGGCATAGAATTCTCCTGGGCATCGGAAAAAGTCGAGGATCTTTTAAAGGACCAAAGGGAATTAGAGTTAGCCCTCCCTGCTAGGGACAACAACTCGCATGTGAACCGGCGCTATCTTTTGACCCTATCAGGTAGCGTGCCCCTATCAAACGAAAATAGTCCGATGTGAACCGGCGGTTTCTTTAACCCTACTAGGTAGGGTGCCCCTAGCCCTAGGGGCACTCTATTTTCATGTGAACAGCCCCTAAGTTGACAAAATGTCGGGGGGGGGGCATGTTTTTTTCCTTTTGACCAAGAGGGGGGGATTCGTAAAAATATGTTGTGCCTTGGGGGATCTGAAAATTTTGCATTGTCAAAAAAAAAATCCTCTGCCCCCCCCTGTAGTATACATAATGAATGCAGCCTAAACAACCAGTGAACCTTCTTCCTCGCCTGAAATTTCCTTTCCCTTTTTGATTATTTACTTATGATTATTTATCATGAGCCCCACGTTCCTTCAAGGGGGTTTTCAGCATCCTTCAGAGCAGTCTTTTAAAGTAACTTTTTTCTTTGATCACAGACAATTGGATAACAACCAACTGACTAAGGTGCCTGACCTCCGTGGATTATCTGAAAACGTCCAGATGTTGTAAGTGAAACCATTTCTTTCAGTGTTTTATATAGTAGTCTACCCACAGTCCTTCTTTCTTAGGTGCCGTTCCACAGAGTGCTATGTTCTATAAAAATCGTGAAAAACGATGCTTTATAATCCTATTCAATTACATCTTTACCATTTTTACGAGCTACATCAAACTGTATCGTTGTAGTTAAGAGGAATTATCCGTAATAACATTGTACTAACCGAAAGCAACGCAAAGTATTTGAAAGAGTTGGCTTACTTCGTTCGAGCGCGATGCACGATCCACTCAAGCGCTCCATATCTTTTGTTCTTTCTCAGAGAGCTCAGCTACAACCGAATTACAGACTTGGCATCTTTAAACAAAGCAGGCATCAAGACGTTTACGATACTGTAAGTCATTTGGCTGCTATTAGATCCCGCCATTGTATCGTATCTTTATAAAAGTGGGGAGCAACGTTATGGCGCTTCTCGCCTCTGTCACCCGGGTTGAAATCCTGAATTTGGTGCAGTTAAGGACTTTTCCTTCTGCGTGAGTTGTTTTTCACAACAGGGTGTTCATTGTGGTATGAAATGATTCGTCATTTCTAATGTGTAGAACGTCCTGCGGACGAGACAATAGACCGAGATCGCTCATTTAATTTACTACAACTCGGGTATTATTACTACAGAACTTACTACACTATGATACATAATCCTACTCACAATTGTAAACTACAGAACGAAATTGAAGTTCACATCTTAGAGGTCAGACATTCACAAATGCAAACCGCATTTGATCATAATGTTAATAAGCAATTATTGGATGAGGTTGAGTATGACATCGTGAGTTATCAAAACCGAGGCCTGTGTTATCTGCCGAAGCCGAAGGCTGAATTGCCTCGTCAAAAGCTCATGATGTAAAAGCGTGAATCGCTGTCATTAGGGTATATCCACTCCATTTTCACAAGTGATGTTATTTTTAGAACCCTTCCCGCGAAAACCAGACCAATCACAGCGCTCGCTCTGTAACAGCTCGCATATTTCAAATGAAATTAAAAATGGCGGACGAGACGGCGGAGGGAAGTGAAAGTGCTACTAGCAGCGATTATTTCGAAAGCAGCAAACTAGAAGAAAAATCACAATCCGAGGAAAGGAGCTTAGAATCAGAAGAAGAGAGCTTAGAGTCAGAAGAAGAGTTTTTTAAGGATTTAGTAGAATTTCGCTCGCACCGATATTCACTGTTGTCAGAATCATCTTTCATAAATTGTTCCGCTTCATGATAAAAACCTCACAGTACAGATCTCCAAGGCTATTTCAAGAAGATTACATCTATCCAAAACCACTGCGTGCTTTTTTGATACCGGGAGACAGCCATTTATGTTTTCGAATATCCTAAGTTCGGTTCGATCAGGGAAGGCTTCCACACATTGCTTTAAAATTTGCGTCTCGACACTTATTATTGGTTCCTTTTAATTGGAAAAATTAGGAATAGGTTTAAAATGGAATGGAAACAGATGAGATAGAGGTTTGGGGATTTTTGGCCGCCATTTAGTTTCCGGATTTCGGAATATGTAAATTAGGCAAATCTAAAAATAACTACACTTGAGAAAATGGAGTGGGTCGAGTACAATGCTCGTTTCACCCTTTTACATCATGAGCTTTTGTCTCGTGTAACATAGCCTTTAGTTTAACTGCAATATCTTTGTCATTTTGGTTTGTATTTTAGGTCCCTTGCGCATAATGATGTCAGCGTCATCAATAATGAGATGTTCAGTAGTTTCAGTGTCCGGAAACTACTGTGAGTATCTATGCTTATCAAATTGTGATGGAATATGTGGAGAACCAGAGATGATTACCATTTTTTGCCCAAACTCCCTGGGTCATCCCAGTTATGCTTATTGCGTCATAATGGTACAAGTCATCCTGTTTTTGTAAGGGAAAGCGGTCAAAACAAGCAAACTTTTAAGGTATCCGGAAGGATGCGGGAGACGGGTTCTCCACCTATTTTTATTGCACAAATGAGTTGTTCTCGTGTTAAGAAGTCATTGGTTACACCATTGTCTTGCTATTGATATTATTTCACGAGATGTTTAGAGTCAAAATGTTCTTGAAAATTAGGTCTGCGGTTCTGGGTCGTACCCCATCCCCCTAAAATGATTGTTTAGAGCTCCTCACAGAGGTTTTCGCGAAGAAATATTCATGCGAAGAAGTAAAACTTGATTTCCGGAGTTTTTCGCAAATGGTTTAGACATTCCCATCCGGATCGTTCCCCGAGATGGAGGACAACCTTGAAGCCGACTCCGAATTTTCTGGGGCCGTTCCCAACCCGTCTGGGTCCCTGAAAATGGCCGTTTCCAGCTATAATGAATGCGCGCGCTGCATGTCGGTAGTTGTGTTACATTTCACGATCTAAGTGCCAAGAGTGCGCGCGTTGTATCCTGGTAGTTGTGGAGTTACATTCAAAAGGCCATTGTACCATTTACGTCCCACACTGAAAACTCGGTATTGCTGGCTTAGAGCGGATTTCACATGACTGTCAAGACTTCTCATGTAATTGCAATTGCTTTGCGTTCTCATTGGCTACTCGTTTTTCTCATCCAATCAAATTCTTTAGTAAATACAATTGTGTAATTACTTAGTAATTGATTCGGCTTGCAATTGGCTAAGAAAAAAGCCATTTAGGAGCAAATCGTGATTTCTCTCGATTCTGATTGGCTAGTGATTGCTCAATTGCAATTGCTTTCACGACAGTCATGTGAAATCCGCTCTTGGTAAGTATGGGGTTGTCAGCTTAGCACGGATATCACATGTAGGTTATGGTAACATGCATGCTCGCTGACTGTTTGCCTCCCCTTACTATCAAAACTACAGCAATACGTCAATGAAAGCGTTTTACATCAGAATCATGAGGCTTTTTTCTGGCTTCAGAGATTTGTCGTGTAATCGTATTGGTCATCTACCACGCCGCTTTCTTCAAAACTCGCCACGACTGAATGAGCTGTAAGTACTCAGTAACACTACTATCTACTAGCTTTCCCAACAATTGCCAGGTATTCTTGAAACTAGGGGTTCTATCCATTTCTCTAACAAATTAAAGTTAGGACAGAAGACAAGTTCCCGTTCATTCCATTTTGCGTGAGTGGACTAATGTCAGTGAGTTTGCTCGCTATCGCGGTCGAAACGAATTGAAAAACACAAGAAACAAAAAGGAACAGCAAATACAAGGAGATAAGAAGTAGTCTCGAATGGAATACCAAAATGCGAATAGATAATTTCCTTGGTCATGTAGAAGCTATCGGAATATCTAACCCTATAGAATTGATGCACCTCAGTGAAACCAATGGAAACACAAGAATAGAACGAGAATACAATAGAACAATGAGGGAGTGCATCAAAGCAATAGCGTTAGGTTTTACGAGCAGCTTGAAGCAGCTGCTGCATAATTGCGTTTCCTAAGCGCCATTCCATTCGGCATTTTAATTAAAATCGAATTGATCTGTACTCCCATCCAACGGACAAATCATCCGGAATAAATATGCACAATAACAAGTACATACCCAAGTTCTAATTGTTTTCATTTCTGTAATTTTTAGGCTTTTGCATAGTAATCAAATCCGCTCCATTGATCCCGATGCATTCTTTGGTCTGGAGAACTTACAGGGGCTGTGAGTAACCCTCAGTCGATTTTACGTCTAAGATGTGAGAAGATGGATTCATTTAACCATCATCTGTTTTCTGATGTTATTCCGCAGCTACATGTTTGATAACAAGATCAATTCCCTGCCAGATGGAATCTTTGGGAATCTGTCCTTGATAAACCTGTAAGTACAACGAGCCATCTAATAGTTCAGAAAGGGGTGAACCGTCACAACTGTCGTCTGTTGTACCCCGCGGTGCCTCATTGGCGAAACTAAGACGAACGAAGTTCTCGTGTTACAGCTAAAACCCACGTTGTCGAAAATTTGTTGTGGCTTTTGACTTCGTTGTTCCGCCCTCTTGCCCTGTTTCGCCTAGTGCAGTCACTGGCTTTTCTCTTCACTAAAACCAGACAACGTCGCGACGGAAAGCCAGGCGACTGCACTAGACGAAACAGGGCAAGAATCTGATTGGCTCATAAGATTTGACTGGCGGAACAGCATAGATGGTTTGAAAACACGGGTCGCAATGCAAAGTACAGTGTAGTCTAAAGCGTACAGACTAAGTACAGTGCAAAATGTCTTGTGGTTGATGTATATCGGGGTAGGATGTCTTGAATCGGCTCATTGTTTGAGTACGCGAGTTACAAGTTAACTATCGGGCATTACTAGCTTTAAACAAAGCTCTGTTTAGTAGAATTTAGCAGTAAAACCAGTGAGGTATCAGCTATAGACCAGTGATGGTATCAGTCAAAATAGGATATTTCATTTCTATCCATACTGGCTTTGGTCTGGGTACGTAGGCGTGAGTGCTCACAAGGGCGAGAACCTTTATTGAAATTGCTGTATATTGATTCTTTGAGTTTATAAATGTGACCGGTGGGTTTTTGTGCCGGTTCGTTTGGGATGACTCGTCTCGTGAATTTAAAGGAGTTTACGGAAAAACAAACCACACGACACGAGCGCTGGGACAGAACTGAATTTAATCACATACCACAACTCGACACACGTGCAAACGTTTCCAAATATGGGTATTATGACTAAATATGGCACAAAACTAGTTATCAGATTGTAGGATAAATAACAAGTAAATGCATTATAACACAGAAGGCGAAACCCTGCCACCTGACTTTACGTAGCGCTTCACCGCACTAAAAAACCTCATAATGCCTTGAGACTTGAAATTTGCTAAGGAAACTTTTCCCTTACAATTCTGAAAAGTTCGCACTGTCAGAAAAACATGAGGATTAATCTTATCTCGCCTTATCTTGCAGCTCCTAATTGGCACAATTTTTCCTTATCTCGCCTTATCTCGCTTTACTTCGGATAAACTCGCGGCGAGATAGCCTACTCTGAGACCTTACTCGCATAAACTCGCGGCAAGATAAGGTTCCAGAGTAGGCCTAACACGGGTGGTTATGAGCAGCTCGACAATGAAAAGCACCCGAACAAAGAGAAAATGGTTCCTCTGTCCTTGTCCTTGTCGGCAGTCCACGTTGGCAGTCGACCGGTCCCGGATCACAGAGGTACAGGAGCAGAGAGCCATGAGAAATGCAAAATATCTCCATGTGGTGTTTGTTCCTTTTCAGATTTCTTCATAGTAATAACTTCACTAACTCACAGGAAGGCCATTCCGAGAAATGAAAAAGACTGAAGCCACCGTGTAAGCACAGCCCGTCTTATTATAAGTCAAACACAGAGTATGTAAACTACAGTTTGTACCCAGAAGCATTCTGGGGTTTTAGGGTACGCAATGGTTTGTGGGATAGTTTAAACAGGGCGCGCAGAGAGTTATGGGATAGCGCCTGTCCCACAATTCATTGCGCGCCGTGTCTAGTACTTATTCCCAGTCCCTACGGCTCCAAAACAAATTTTCGTGGAGAAATCGATTGGAAAAATCACCGGGAGAGACGGAAAAAATAACGTGTGGGTACGAGATGGAGGAGGACTTGGGGCAAGTCTCTGTTTTTCTTTAGAGCAGAGTGAAAAAAGCGCACGAAAAAAGCCAATTAAATAAAACCGGAACAACGGACTTAATTGTTCTCTCTAGATACATGTTCGCCAACGAAGTGCAGCACATTAGTGATGACTACCTTAAAGATCTCGACAGACAAACCACAGTGTAAGTAGCAACAAGCAGTGAAGCAGTGCCGTTGCTAGCGAGGGGCAGAGGGGGCAGTCCCCCTCCCCCCCCGCCCCCCCCCCCCCCCCCCCCCCCCCCAGCGAAGTACAATTTTTAGTGTCAACATGTGGGGAAATCCCTGCTGATGACTAAGGCTTGGAGGTTGAACCATCAACTATAATACAATATTGTACTCTTCTGGAAGTCAATGCACAAATTGAAAACTGATAATCAGTGATGTACTGCCGTTTTGCCGACGTTGCAAAACTTCCTTATTAGGAAATCCCCCTTACCTTATTTGGAAGGTCTGTAAGTACTTTTTCTCATATCTTAGCGAAAAAAAACAGGAAATTGACCAAAACTTGCAGATACTCGAGAACCATCGATCTCTTGGTCGCCATTTTGCTTTTGCCCCCCGCCGAGGGGCCTGAGACGCGATTTGAGTCATCACAGGCAGCTAGCGCGGATTTTCCATAAACGACAGGCGCTTTCTTATCCGTATCTAGTTCTGTAATCTAGTTCCCATCCCATTTAGGCCGTGCTAACGACAACGCCATTTTCGTCCTCTGGGTATAACTCGTTCCTGTCACTTCGGATATCCACGAGTTAAAAAAGTACAAGCTGACATTCAATTAAGGTCTGATTCAACCATTCTAGCTACTAACACTGCTGGTATCATTTTGACTTGCAGTGCTGTCAAATGTAAAAGTTTGAAAGATCTGCCTCATCTTGGTGCAAGCGCAATAACACCTAGGATGTGAGTTGTCACAGAATACATTTTCGGTGATGAGAGTTGAATATCATTCACACACTCACTTTCTTGGGTTTGCGGTAAAGCTCTTAGCAACCCTCTGTGTCGAATTTTATCACATTTAAAGTGAATGAGAGTGCATGAGTGTTTGTGGTCATACGTGCATGACAGTAGAAACTCTTAAAAAGCCCGTGTAGTCACTCCTTTGTTGTTGTTTTCGTTTGATATTGGAAGACGAATTACGTGTAGAAATCTGTTAATAAACATCTAAAAACAAATTTCAGATCTGATTTTCGAGAAAATTGCTCATATTCTCTAAATCAGTCGATAAAAATGGATGCTTTCTCTTGGTATGACTTGGTATGTTGCAAGGCTGTCAAAATGGCGGCTGACACAGGCTCTTTAACAACTCTCATCGCCACCAATTTATCTACTATCGTTCGCGCGATAAAACGGTTAAAGCTAACACGTCGATGGTGCCGAACATTGTCAACATGTTCAAAGTCCCCGTCCGAGGGTAGATGAAAGTGCATAATAGTTTGTGATCGCACTACGCACACGGTAGTTGAAACTCTCATTACCTCTCACAACTATCATCACGAACAACAACAACCAAAGGTTGAGATTTATGTTAAACGCCGTGGAAAAATGGTGTTTTGCTGACGTTTCGAGCGTTAGCCCTTCGTCGGAGCAAAAGAGAGAAAACAGAGGAGTGGGGCTGCATATATAGTAATGTAACGACCTTGCTAGGCAACAGATAAACATTCGGAATGGCTAAAGGTGATAATTGGTTAAAAATACACAAAGGATGCCATGGGCCATTGAGCAAGCTTTTGCCAGCACCGTAATGATGTGAACAAAGGAGACTTCAACAAACAGTGGCCCGACACTTCAACCTTCCCGGTCACAGTAAGGATCATATGACTGTTTGCGGCGTTTCTCTTTACAACGGGTCTAATCATTCTCGCTTCCAGAAAGAGAATAGACTTATTCTTTCACTCGGTTGCCGATCACCCCACGGCATCAATGAATTTTTCTCTTATATCTAATTCTACATCTCACAATATTTCCTCTTTCTTTACTTTTATCACTAGTTTGCGATTTCAATGGCCCATGGCATCCTTTGTGTATTTTTAACCAATTATCACCTTTAGCCATTCCGAATGTTTATCTGTTGCCTAGCAACGGCTCTACATTACTGTATAAACAGCCCCACTTCCTCTGTTTTCTCTCTTTTTGCTCCGACGAAGGGCTAACGCTCGAAACGTCAGCAAAACACCATTTTTCCACGGCGTTTAACATAAATCTCAATTGGTTGTTGAATTGTTCATGTTCACGTCTCCGCCGACGCAGACCACCTAGTTTTCCCGTAAAACTAGTCATACCATTAACTATCATCACCGCTTGATCTGATGATCCCTTGTTTACGTGTTTCATTTTGCAGTGTTTGCGCGCCGTACTATCTCGACTGGGTGAAAGGTCAGAGGAACGAGGTAGCTAAGGCTTTGCGTAAGTCCGGTTTTCGCTGTAAAAGAAACTATGATGATGACTGGGATTGCATCCTGTGTGAAGCGGGAACTTATGGAGACGAGAATCGCCAAATGTGTGTCACCTGCTCAGCCGGTAAGAAAATCTTGCAACTATTTCTTGGTAAAAAGGTAAAGTGACCGATGTATAGTGACTGATTTTCCAGACATGCAGTCTGTAAGCTGAATACGCTGGATCTCACTGCAATAAGTGGTTGTAAGCACAGTCACTGAGGATGGTCACTCCACGGTTGTTCCTAGTGGTTCTTTGACGTCACTCTGGTTCAGGTTAATGAAGTGTATGCGGGAGACGAGACCTATGGTTTTACGTCCTTATCCGAGACGACTCGCATGCCTCACCATTTGCAGATGTCAAAGCAAAGGCAGCACCTTCTTTTCAGTTATTTAAAAAACCCTGAGTGTTGGTCCGGCTGAGTTTCGAACCCACGACCTCCCGAACATCAGACCGGCGCTATACCAAAGCTACCACAGGGAATTTCTGCAGAAACCATCCATGGGAAAAGCTACTGAATTGAAGAAGAATGGGAAGTGTTCGGATTTCCCATGGCTATCCATGTGAATTCCGAAAACTTCCTATGTGTGTGCCTTGGGAAATTCAGCTTTTCCCATGGATGGGCTTCTGCAGAAACTCCCTGTGAACCGGAGGGCGTTATAGCTGTCATTTTGCGATCGTCCATAGTCGAAAGTGATTTCGTATCCCACTGCTGCCACCAGCAAGACGTTTCGTTAGAGCTTGCTTTACCCTCGATAAATAATTATTACTATCATTATTATCAGATGTTCGAGAAACATCCTTCTCTGGTCATCTCTTTTTCTCGGTCATAGCCGAGGAGTTAACGAAAAACATTTTCTTGATGTATTTCATTCTCATTAAAACAGGAGGTTTCTACCAGGACGATATGGGCCAGACGAGATGTAAGAATGTAATGTGGGGACATTTGTACATCCTAACAACACACCGCAACGACGCCAACATCTTGTCAGGCATGCCCTCAAGGTATAAATAGCCCAGTAAAAGCAATGTGTAAAGGTTGTTTCAGCAAATTGAAGAAAACAGTGAGACAACCAGATTTACTGCACTACTACTTCTACCGCTTTACATGCAGGGCTCGAATTTGCAGCCGACACTGTCGCTTGGTCAGTGCGGCTAGCGGATTTTCCATGAGAAGCTGTTTATTTGCCCTGTGTAAGGGATACGGGATCCCGCTAAATTTAAGGACTGGGATCCGGGATCCAAAACTTATAATTTGTATCGATTTTTAACAGGAACTAAATCAGGCGAGAAGGCAATGTTCAGAGCTTGCAAATGCCTGGCGAACTTTTACCGGCTGAACCGGTTTGGCAAGTGCAGTCCTTGCCCTCACAAAGGCCTCAAGTGCGAAAAGGACTACGCACTTCTCACTAAAGGCTACTACTGGAAATGGAAACACGCAAGTGGCGAAACCAGTATAGCGAGTTTATCCAGAATTTGATGATCGGTAACCGGACATTCCAGCATGGGATACTAAGGTTTGATGGAGAGCTACCCGCGACGTTCCAGTGTCCGAGAGAGTCTTGTCTGGGAGGGCTAGATTCCAATTGTACAGAGGGGTACCAGGGCCCACTTTGCGCTATCTGCAAGCCGCATTACTTTGATAGAATGAACAGGTAGGCCCGCCTGTCACATTTCAATAATCCGTCATCAAAAAGTAGAAGTCCTGTATTTTGTGATGTGGCGATCTGTTATTAGACTGCAAGCAACCCCTTTAACAGCCCCTTTTTAGTTAAAACAATGAACTATGATCAATGATTAATGAATTTCAGGGTTTAGCTAGACCCCCTCCCCTTGGAATTTCCAGGACTTAGATAGACCCCCCCCCCCCCCCCCCCCCCCTGGAATTTTCCAGGGTCCTCGACCCCCCGGTGCGGAAAGAAAATACAATCAGCCAAATGCAGAACTAGCCTGCTATCTGTGTTTAGATCCCGATGCAGGCGCCATCTTGGACGGGTCTAGGGTGAGTGACAATTTTGATCCGTCCAAGATGGCGCCCGCATCGAGATTCCAGCTCGATTCTCGCCAAAAAACGATAGAGAAAAAGCCTGATACTCTAGCAGGCTATACATTGATACCAAATTCAGTCGGAAGGGGCATATGCTGTGAAAACATTGGTAAATAATAATAATTATTATGTTTTCCAGATGCATTCGCTGCCCGTCCAAGTTGCGCGCCTCTCTCCAGATAGTCGGAGTTATCGTCGTGTTTATCCTCGTGCTATTGGCGGTCGTGTGGGGCGACAAGCGAAGAGTGAATGATGGCAAACGAACTGTCGCTGATGTGATTCTGTCTTGCTTCAAAATCGTTGTTGGTTTTTATCAGGTATGGCTTGGAAGTTCAGTACCATACGGATATTTTAGTGCGTCTCTTACTTTGTCAGTTGCTTCGTCTTGTGTGAATACAAGTAAGAGACGGATAAAACGTAATGACGAATTAAGTGGCTTAATGCGTTCGAGCTGACGAACTAAACTGCTAAAATTCGTCTGGACATCCGTCTCTTGGCCGTATTCACACATGACGACGAAGCAACTGACAATTAAGAGATTTCAAATCCAAATTCAATTCCAAATCACTAGTGTAAATGAGACATGTGAGATGTACTTTATTTCGAGGCAACTCGATCAGTACTGCAATTTTGTGCAAAATCACACCAAGTTTCAAACAAACATTTCCAGCGGTTCGGTATCCATCAAATCGCGAGTTCTGATTGGCTTACGAGCGGTCCGGAATACTACGATCCGGACCCCGGGTCCGAATGAATCGCGCGCGCGCTAATTTCTCTAAGTTGTATGCTGTTTCAATGGAAGTAAAAAAATAAATAAATAAAAATAAATACCGGCTTAGGGTCGGTTCAGATATCGTAAAATACCGTTGACCTCGGCCTTGAGAATACTGACCTCGACCTGTTTGAAACCTGTGTGTTATCGCGCACCAATTTTCCAGTCGCATTCGCACCAATTCCAATCGCACTTTTTGTTCCAGCGTTCGCAAGAAAATTCAACACGAAAAATGCTTCAAAACTCGCAAAGGTTAAACATGGGTCTTAAGGACTTAATGACATTTAGACAACCTTTGGACCTATAAAAGGCTTGTAAATAGCTTCCAAAGGACGATCGAGCCGTATAACGCACGTGGGCGCTGCATATCAGTAGATGTAGGATATAACGGATATCTGTCGTGAGAAAATGGTAATCACTTTGTATTCGATCCTATACGTTTTGTTCCGAATCGGTGTCATTTGCGATTGTTTCACTGCAGTCACATGAAATCCGCTCTATTTGTTAAAACACACTGTTAAAACAGCGTGCGGCGCTGTTTTGGGAGACGGCTTGGGCATTTCTTAACAAAGAGTGGCGCGCGCGTTTCTAGCTGGAATCGTCCATTACACTTACCATTGCGCGCACGTTCGTTTTGTTTTCTAGGTGATGGCTGGCATGTATTCCGCCTTCACTAACATCAGTTGGCCAAGGTCTGTAGTCTGGATCCAAAAAACACTTCACTACATCCAGCTGAACGTTCTTGAAATCGCGCCCATCAGCTGTCTCACTGAGCTTCTCTCCTTCAACGCGCTGCAGCAGTTCGTGCTCGTGATGTCAGGGAACACAGCTGTCGTACTGTCGCTAGTGCTCTACTTGGCTGTCAGAATCAAAGTCCTTGAGAAGAAGAGCACTTTGAGTGGAAAGGAGAAAGAAGAAGCCATTAACGCCACTAAAAGCTCATGCATTCGAAACATCTGTGTTTTCCTTTTCGCTACTTACCCAACGACGTGCGCCAAAATTATCCAGATCCTCCCTCCAAACTGCGTAGAGTTGTGCTTCGATTCGCACAGGGGAGATTGCGCGCGGTACCTGAGAAGCGATTACTCCGTTTTATGTTACACCGCTGGCTATCAAACTTACTGGCGCGTGGCTGCAGGGTTTATGGTCTATCCTATTGGGTTCCCTGTGGCAATACTGGTTCTGGTGTGGAAATACATCCGGTTACCACTTACAAAGGACAACTGCTCGACAGTGGAGCTGAAGCCCATGGCAAGCAGCAACGAACGCGCTCGAAAGTCGGCCCTGACGTACACGCAGTCAACAGAGAAGACGAATGTTCGATCTGGGTTGAGTTTGTTCTACGAGAACTACAAGCCGGAATGCTGGTACTGGGAGACGGTGGAAATGGGCCGGAAGTTGATCTTGACTTCCGGTTTGGCGCTGATTGGCGAGCACAGTCGCACACAGGTTGGACTCGGCGCCATCATCTCGGCACTGTTCGCCATTTTGTACGTGTACCTGAGACCGATTGCCAACAAGTTCGAGAACCTTCTGCAGACCATCGCCTTGATGGCAATATTCTTGAATTTGAGCATCGGAGTCATGCTGAAGGTCCCGGATGAGAAAGTGTCGCCAACTGTCAATCAACACAATGATGACGTAGGAGTGTCTGTCCTGCTGATTGTCATCAATACAGCTGTCATTGCTATCGTCATAGGTAGGACCGGCCATTGGACGATAAACCTCCAAAAACCTAAACTGAGTATCAGGCTGTTTCGGGTGTGCGAGAAAAGGTTTCGCTTGTTGAGGTCTGTCTTGTTTCCGCGTCGTGCGCGCTTGTTCAGGTAGTGTCTTCGTAAAAAAAATTGCGCGCTGGAAGAATTATCTTCCGGAACGAGAAAATTACACCTGATACTCAGCTTTCTCACAACCTCCTGGTATAAATAGTCAGGTCAGTCGAAATGCTGCCTGTATATCCTTGTATGATCGAGAGAGTAAGGTTCCTACTGATGAGTAGTCTCGCGCGCAGCCCGTTCTTTGTGTCGGTCACGCAACGACGAAGCAGGGCGTGACGGACACAAAGAACGGGTTGCGAGAGACTAAAGGTCATCCCGCGGCAACTCGCAACGATTTTTACGTCGTCATTGTTGCGTTGCGATTTGCAAGAAAGATTGCCTCTCATGATTAGTTTTGATAGATAGTTCCTGTAGTTCCCTCACAGTTCTGGCGAAACAGTTGCAAAATGCATCTGAATTTGTCTTACTGATTTTCTCTTTCGCTTCCCCGATCACACTGACGCTGTGACATCCAACAGAGCTTTAAAATACCAGCACTTGGCAGCGGTTAAGAGCAATAGCTCGCGCTTGACTATGTTGAATCGTGCTCCTGAAACATGAGCGCGTCTAGATGGGCACTTCTAACTATGTATTTTTTAAACAAATGTAACCTAGTTCCAGATGGATTGCTCAGAGAAAATTCCAAAATTTGAAGTACCTATGAGCTCGCAGGGAGGTTCTGGAAATAGCGATATTGATACTGAAAATTCTAGCCAATCAGCCCTTTTGGGCGCCGGTTTGCCGCAGACGGGGTAGGCTCTCGTAACAGTCATTTGAGGGCCTTGTCCCTTATTTGAACGTTGGTGCATGCTCAGAAAGTTCTTTCTCTCAACGGCTTTGTATCATTCTCGAACTTAGGAACCACTAATCACCTCGTAGGGGAGGCTCTCGGACAGCCATTGACGCATGCGCGAAATTTGATACAGAGCCGTTGAGAGAAATAACTTTCTGCGCCATTCTCGTACCCAGAGCTCCCAGGCTCGTCTGCACGCAGGGAGGCTCTAGTGACATCCATTTAAGGACCTTTGCTGATTGGTTGATTTTGAGCATTGGAGCATGCGCTTAAAGGTCTTTCTCTCTGCGGCTCTGTATTAAATCTCGCGCATGCGTCAGTGGCTGTCACCAGAGCCTCCCCCGCGAGAAGAACGAGACGGGAAGCTCTGGGCTCGAGAATGCTTTCTGCGCATACTCCAACGTTCCAGCCAATCAACAAAGCCCTCAAATGGTTGCCACAATAGCCTCAGCTCTGGGTACCAGAATTATAAATCCTAACATCTCTGCTTCTTTCCCTCAGTGACCTGCGTCAAAGTACTGGCTTTGCGCCTATATCGATGGATGAGGACCGCTGACAAAAAGTACAGTGTTTGTCAGTGCTGTGGCGTCTTTGGGAAATTCTGTTTGAGCCTGCTTTTACCGTGCTCGTTGGCCAGCAGTGATCCCTCGCACGATCAATTGCTCGATGAAACTCGAGAGCATTAATTATAATAAACGCGGGAACGGGAACGTCGGAACGGGGATGACAATCCTAAGAATTAACGGCTGTTTGGGCAGTGAGTTCTGTTGTTAGGTTGACGTCGCGATATGTTTTCAAGCTTTCCCGGGAATATGTACGTTCTTTGCTTCCGACTTTCAGAATCAATTTATTTGCACTATTTAGTGTACATTACAATAGGCGTCTAATAGATATGTGAAAAAATAGAATGAGATTTTTAACAAAAATTGGTGTGCGTAGCGGCCAAAGGAGCATAGGCTTTCGGGTTGGCCGCTACCACAGTAAGTAAACCGTGTTTTACATTTCTTATAGCCGAATTCGATGTATCGCGATGCTCCAATTCCAAGAATCGGTTTTTGTTTGGGCAATTCTGCGCTGTCACTCAAAAATGGGGGCGGGGCTATGCAAATCACAAGTGGATTCCGTTGAGGCCCGTCGAGTTCATGTTAATTTGCATAGCCCCGCCCCCATTTTTTGAGACAGCGCAGAAATCGAATTCGGCTGTAATTGGAGAGAAGGAGCAGAAATTACAAATGAAAAGCAGACTTTTATTTTTCCGAATTCGCTGTATTTCAGAAACACGCTATTTTTAGAAGTCGTACATATACACAGTACAAGCCACCACTACTCCAGGCATATTAAGGCATGGGTCTCGCATGCTTTCAACAAGATGGCGGCTGAAAACTATGGGGTGGTCTATATGCCATGGGTTTAGTGAAATCATTATGAAACCATTTTAAGGTTTGAGGGGATCAAGAAACAGACTCATTTTCATAAGCGTTTCCATAGCAACGTGAAATGTGACCTTTGATCCTTAGATTTGGCTAATTTTAAGAAAATGTTATTTGGGAAGAGGAAAACATGAGAAGTTCAATTAATTTGCGAAGTGATAAAGTTAGAGGAAGGCATTCTTGATCCAACTAGATATGATGACCATTTAAAAGGAATTGTGTTTTAGTGTATTATGAAATTTGATACCTTTTAATTACTTCTTGATTAGAAACGTTAGTCGCGATATCTAGTTGGACTGAGAATACTGAAGGTCAGCCCTTTTATTTGCACTAGTTTGATTACCGATGGCGGTGCATTTCCTATTCCAAAAGGCTTTGAAACAAAATTTATGAATTTCTAGGTCAAAGTAGGAATTGGTTTCCATGGGAACTGAAGAGTATAAAAAAATCAGGATTAATGTTATCTATGATGTCGTATATTAGGAATCATAGGCTTCCTCTTAATTTAACGAATTAAACGTATAATAGGGCGTGGTCACACTGACCCATGCCTTTATGCCTGAGTAGGTTGCACTGGATTTTCTTTAATTCGGTGTTTCTCAGCCCATAAAAGTAACTTCTTATACAAATCCTGAACATATGTGTAAGCCGCCCGCCCCTTCTTTTCGATTGTTATTGTTCTTTCCCGGAAAACACGGTCGAACTACCGACGATTCTCTAAAATTTCCGGACATTTTTTATGAAGACTTCCGAAACAGCCGTTGATCTGAGGGCTGTCATTCCCCGTCGTGGGAGATACTCAGTAATGATTCCTGCCGTTGTAACGAATCAAAACGGATAGCGCCAGCCCAGGAGGGACGGGGGGAACACCCATATGTCATCGGGTGGGGTGCTCGTCGGGAAAATAAAATTTCAACCCTAAAATATACCAATCTAGGTGTGGTCACCAGAATTTTAACCCTTAAAAGATACTGATTTTTAACATACATCCATGTTGGAGATGTTGTTGGTTTTCCTTTTAACTAGTTTTTCTAAGTTGCCGTTTAGCATGTTATTTACTCATAATCCATAGTAGAGTTTCTTTTGACGGGGATGCTCGGCCCAGATTCTGGACCCCTTACCCTTGGCTTTATACCTATTTTAGAGCAGAAAAGGTACCCTTTCTTACCAAAGCCGAAAAAGGTACCCGCCCTTTTTATACCAAGCCTGAAAAAGGTACCCCTTTGACTTTGAATCGGCTTTGTACTCTGTTAAAAAAGAACGGTTTTGCTCCCGCGTTGCGGTTGAAAAACCGGTGAAATACAGGCCCTTTTTTATACCAAAATTGCAATTTTCCCTACCCTTCTTTAAACCCAGTCCAGCCTGAAAACCCTACCCTTTTCTTATACCCAGCCTGAAATCCCTACCTTTTCTTATACCTCCAGCCTGAAACCCTACCCCTTTCGAGCCGACTGCATCCCCGTATTTTGTCAGTTTTGTCACTATCTATTTTAATTCTGTCCACGCACAGAAGTATTTTGTAGATAATTATTTTATCAAACAAATAAAACACGGTTCCCGTGACTGCACATACTTATGCATGTGGTTTGGAGAATTCTAGAGCAGATCACACACTCGTGCAAGATTAGAAAAGCCACAGGGAGCCCACGAGTATTCGTGAAAACGGCGATCCTCGTGTGAGCTCCCAAAGGATCACGGTATAGCGCACGCTTTCTCACTTGACATCTTCTTCTATCTAGCCAAAATGGAGGCAGAAGTATTACCGTTTATTTTTCACGCAAAAAGCCAGAAATGTTCCAATTAGAAGCTACTGGAGAATTCTACATGATAGGCAGTGAGGTTGGCCACTATTTAGGCTTGATGAAAGGGGCACTTTATAAGCGTTTTCCCCTCACTTTGGCGACGAATTCCAACTCTAGAAGAAAGGAAAATTATTCTTGCTCTGGACGTAGGTTACAACAGTTTGGCAAACTCCAACATAATGCTCGTTAAAGCCTCAGAAGTCGATGAAATCTTCCAAGGGGCCGGGACAACGTATCGTGACAGACTTCCGAATCCTTCGACGATGATGAACTACAGCAAGTCAAGTTCAACTGCTAGAAAACAAGTTCAACAAAGCATCGCAAGTCGATTTCAGGTGTCAAACTCTTCACGTCAAACGATTGATTCGTCGGTGCAGCGCTTGAACGCAGTTTTCCAAGCATCCAAGATTCAGAATACTTTTATGGGAAGAAATGCGACACAACAAAAAGGCAGAAATTACGAAAGAAAATCCTGTCAATGAGGTAATGTTAAAAATGCTCATAAAACTGCAGTTTGGGTTCGGCAAAGAAAGCTGAATTTCCCATGACTAAACGTGTGAATATTCCAAACACTTCACATTCTTGTGACATGGGTGATTCAGCTTTTCCCGTGAATGGGTTTCTGCAGAAATTCCATGTGGTTGGCTTCAGATCGGGTTACATGGATCGATCCGGACGAATTTTAATAAAAGAACAGGTACAACTTTTGGCCGGCACGATTCTATTCGAACGTACGAACCTTGTAAACAACGGAGCCGGCGCAGAGACGGGCAGTTTATTCGAAACACTTCGCCCAGTTCCATTTTACGGACCAATACATGTCAACATCCCAGAACCACCGTGCCTGTTTTTGTAACTTTTAAAGTTTGCACAATGAATTAATCCGGACCCGCGTCAATCAATCATTCTTTATATTATCAATTATGTCGGCTGGGCCCGTACCGAATGTTCTTTTTTTTAATAATTTGAGCCTTACTTTAATAGCATCTTCCCTGCATTTCCGTCCAAAAAAACGGCGAATCGCTCTCCGTGGTATAGGATAGCGCAAAAGGTTACCCGAGCAACTCAGGGCTACCAACAACACAACGAGTTTTTGGGCATAAGATGCGCCTGTTGCCACACCCCTCTGTAACAGACCCACCAAATCCGACCCAGACGCGCCATGGGGCGTCTGTTTGTTTTTTTTTTCCGGCGTTTTCCCCCCATGTCGCGTCTCTCCTTCTCCTGAGTAACTCGACGTCTCGACACCGTAAACAAATCGAAGCGCGCCGCAGGTAAAAAACATATCCCTCCATTTTAAATACGGATGTTCACCGAAGAAGGGGCTGCACCGATGCAAGCCGTCTAGCAGTAATCGTCCACGGTGAATCCCGTGGTGACCCTGTGAACTGTCGAGCTGGAACTGTCAGGGTTTCGCAGTAGGTAACTCCCGGGGGGTTCTCCCATGTAAGAGTGATAGGGGTGCTCGTCGGGACATCGGAAAATATACCCTAAAAAATACCAGGACACAAAAATCCAACCCCTAAAAAATATCTTATTAAACAAAATGACCCCTAAAAAATACCAACAATAAACCCTTTTTGTTATTGTTTATTGTTTTTCATCTCAGAACAAGCTTATTTTAGAGCTATAAATGAACAAAAAGAAAGAAAACGTTTTACTTGGTTTGTGACCCTTTCATTCATTTGCGTACCCCTAAAAAATACCATTTATTAGTGAAAGCCTGAGAATAGATTTTGACCCCTAAAAAATACGACAAACACCTCTATCAGGTCGACATGTGAAGAACCCCCCCGGGAGGTAACTCTACCACCTAAAAAAATAACTCTTCGATTCTTCTAGCAGATATAAAACTATGGATTCGAACAATCATTATTAGGGTTCTAGCTAGATTTCTCAACCGCTAGGAGAGAAATTCTGGAAATTCTTACCTTTCTGAGGCACGCAACTGAGCGAAGTGTGGGCGTCCGAACTCAAACGGAAGTTTTTAGCGGGGCCCGCAGTTCATCCTACACCACCCAGCATCTGTTTTATTGCTTTTTCTGCTGATATTATTTAGTACGCTTCATGTTCCGGGTTAGCTAGAAATATAAACAGTCATTCAACAACTGCAAGAAAGAGGAAACTGAGCTAAAAGGCCAAACAGCCTTCAAAACAGCCAGGCGAAAAACGAGAAAACATCAACTGGTGGTCTTGCGCGCTGCTGAACGTGTGTCAAGACCCCGTCAAGACAGTCAAGAAGTAAAGTGTGATGTTTTCTTTATCAGTCTTTGACAATAGGATGTAGAGATTATATTGAATGTAATTTCGATTGCCAAATGCCGACAAGGATTAGATAATTTACTTTGCGGAAATTACAATCACAAAAATAATATCTAGGTGTCATACACTAATTGCATACGGGAAGTTGCTAAAGATTGCGTCGTCATTTGTTTTGCAAAAGAGCTGTCACGCTCGGCAGGTCGTCCCGGGAGAGAACCGTTTCACGCACTATATCGGCACGTGGAGGATTAGTTTGTATATTTTTTCCAATGAACACGAGACGGAGAGAGCGAAGAGGTGAGTTTGTGCTGGATTTTTGAAAGCTTGCATTGAAACTCGCAAAAGCCAAGTCAGTCTTATTTACCCGAGTTGAATAAGTTAAGCTGTTTGTAGTTTGTAGTTTGTGTGTCAGAGCTTTAGTTGTCACCAATTCCCAGCAATCATTCAAACTGTAGCAGCTTTATTTCAACATAAACGTAAACTATAGTTACCTTTCTTGCTGATTAGTTTAGGTGTTTATTTGTGCTCCATCAATGTCATCTAGCAGCAATTCGCCTCTTGAAATATAAGGTGTCACTTTTGCGTTTGCTACAGCGAGCGTTGCTTCAATAGTATTGACTTTAGTGAAGTGTTTCACTGCACATGACTGCAACATTTGACTCCATTATGATTTTAAGGGATTATAGACAATTTATAAAAGACGTTTTGATAATACGAGAGTTTTGATAGCTTACAGGATACCCTCGAATGCAAATTTATCTTTCGTTTGTTTTGTCGAGGGTCAAAATGTATGCGCGTTTGTCGTGAAAATGGCGCGAAAATTTCATCAGCTTTACATGTTTTTATAGTTGATTGCATAACGATTCCTCGTGAATGAAGATCTGCCTTCAGCTCAAGATGTGACTTTTACAGGAAATCCTGCGGTTGTAATTTCAATTTTCACACATTCCTCGCTGCAACAGTGCTGCTGATTAAAATTTGACACTGATTTTAAAGAAGATAGCTCGACGGTGTTTGCATGATAAGATACAGATTTTGCTTTTGTTAAGTTATTCATTCTGAAAATATTCAACTTAAATGGCCAAACATGACTGGCTGTCACCCTCAATCTGGAGTTTTTGTAAGAAATGCAACAAATTACATGAAACATAACTTATAAGTTAAAGTTAATATTAAACTTATGCAACAAAAATTATACATTAAATGCAACAAATTACATGAAACATTGAAGAAAGCTATATGTGAGAAATACAGTAAATGTGTGAGAATGAAGCAAATTTTGACCTTGAGATATTGAAGGCTCAACATTTTGCAACTCCCAAAGCTCCCTTTAAGCGATCTAAATACCTGGAAGTGTTCATTCAAACTTTATGTAAAATCCTGCATTCTGTGTGTGCATTATTATTTTGGCAGAAAATAAGTCAGAAATCATCCACCATGAAAGACCACCATGCATAGTAGTAAAATTCATGGTGTGCAAAGTGGCTCCATATGTGACTATGTGGGTGGCTACCACCAATCTGCACATCTTATCTTATGAGATAAAAAAGGTTTCAGTCATTTCACAGCCTTTTTTGAAGACCTTGATTTTTTTAATGTATGCTTCCAGAAATTATCCATACCCCTCCCATGGAGATGAGCCCCATCCCTCTGGAATTTCAAGTGAAAAATACAGTAATTATATGGGAAATAAAATTTCCAAATCCCTTCCTAATGGGGCGGTATGGATTTTTTCTGGAATCACACAATATGGTGTAAAATATGATATTTTAAATGGTTGTGTAGGTAAAAGATTAGGGTCTTTGCACATCTGTGATTCCAGAAAATATTCAATTCCAGAGAGTTAAGCAGAGATCAGGGGCATAGCATAGGGGCCCACCCCCCCACCCTTTCTCAGAAGATTTTTCCATACATTTACTGTATTTGCTGGAGGAAATTTGAAAATTTTCGTCCCATGTTTTCACTACTCACTAATGTATGACCTCTGACCTTAAAGATAATTTCTTGGAAATGGTTTCTGCATTCAATGGGGATAAGTTAAATCGTTCCCCTTAGTGTGTGATGGTGTTTGTTATCTAGTGTATTTTATTGATCTAATGAGGCTGGTTGGAAACGTTTTTTCAAATAGCTATATTTTGTGATGATGTAATAACATGGACAGCGAGCCTGTACATAATATGATCCCCATTGGTATGATCCCCATCGAATGCAGAGAACTGAAAGAAAATTGTGCCTTTGTCGCGCTCTTACAATTCAGGAAACCCATTGACATGGTAACCGAATACATCAAATGAAACTTCTCACCAAGTAGAGCAACCTTAACCAAAAACATTCTACGCAAGACAGTTTATCTATCCTAGGGACCATTCATTTTTTATCAGGAGAGGGAGCTGGTGGAAATGAGGGGGGGGGGAGGGCACCTAAAAAAAATACGCCCCTAAAGGGGGGGGGGGGGGGGGGGGCACCCAAAAAAATACAACACATAACAGGGAGGAAACGAAAAGTTTGTATATTTTATAGCATGCAATATGTTTGTTACATGTTTCAATTCGCTTATATGTTTCTGATTTTACTCAATACTTAATAAAAATTTGGCACGCTTCGCATGCATGAAGAATGTAACATCTAATATGCTATTTTAGTTTTTTGACGAGAAAAATAAGCCCTCTCAAAAATGCCCTGCACTGATAGGCCTGCCTGGCAGTCTCTATGTTCGATATGTTCGAACAACACCCCTTAGGTAAGCATGAGTTCAACGTTTACTTACAAGCATAGAAATTTGTCATTGGCCCGCGCTTCATCCACATGAATAATAATAATTTATTCATTTGCGGCGCACATGAAAAATATAACCTAAAGGCTTCGGAGCCCTTCACTAGGAGCTTTCATCTAACCTATATAATTAGCGTATTTCCTGGACTCCTGACAGGCTTTGTTTACTATACACAAAAAACCTTCATCTACCCTTTTTTCTGAGGCTTGATGAAATGCAGTTATCAAAAGTTGGGTGCGATCTGCTATTAAGAAGAACGAGAGTGCATCACAGGCAAGAGTCTATCTTACAGGGCAAGGGAGGGGGGGTGGGGGGGGGGTGGGGGGGGGGGGGGGGGCAGAAAAAATTACATTGGATTTTTGGGGGGCCATACGGACATGAAGGGTGGGGGTGGGGGGTGGGGGGGGGGGGTTCCCTCTCATTTCCACCAGCCCCCCTCCCTGATAAAAACGGTCCTCTAGGGAATTTTTTTCAGTGTTTTTCGCATTTTTTGTGAAAAGCACCCATGCCTTAATATACCTGAGTTCTGATAATTCTTAGGAACAGAACCAATATATGAGAAACATCCAAGAAAGTTGTGTGGGAGAAATACAGTAAACATATGAGTATTAAGCAAATTTTAACCTTGAGACAAGGCTCAAAATTTTGAGACAGCTATGGCAAGGGCATAGTAGCATAGTTACTTCCAAGCTCATATACAAGTGAAGGTTGCAGAGAGGCTTTGCATGACAGAGATCACATTTTCAAGGATGGAAGATTTTAGCCTAGAGTCACTAGAACAATTTATGATCATCAGGGGTTTCAATAGTAGGTGGCTACCAGCAGCTACCAACTGCCATCTACATCACTACTGACCGCTGGCAACTTCATTATTACTTCAATATTAAAGCAATAGAATACATGAATTTGCCAATTATCTTGCCCTCAAAATGGGCAATTCCAGAAAATAAAGGTCCCCCCCCCACGGGCGGCATTTGGGAATTCCGAAGGGATGGGGGGGTTTAAGAGCTAGGAATTCTGATTGCAAGGGGGGTTTTCGAAGCTGGATTTCTTGTCACAAGGGGGGGTCTGAAGATGCCCAACTTCTGAAGGAGTTCGCGTGTTTTTTCAGTCTGCTAAAATAGCGTTTTTCAGAAAGAAATAACGTCATTTCACGCGCGGAAAAACAGTCTTCGCCGCCATTTGATGGATAGAGAATGCTTGCCAGTTCGTACTTGTCCCTTCTAAGACAGAATCTCCATAATTTTCTACTGATTTCGACTGTTAGTTCAATCACGCAGCAGGTTCAACTTTGTACAATCACACATTGAAATTAATATAAGGTTGTTGGCGATGCGGGATAAGTTGAGCTTGCATGGACGCGCAACTTTCACCAAAACCCGCCGCAACTTTCCCTAACATATCTAATGAAATCCCGGAACAACACGGTATAGTTTAATAAACGTTTCTCAAAAATGGTACATGTAATATGCATGTTGAATAATATGTTTTTCTTTTACTCCTTTTTAGAGTTTCTATATGGGTTTTTCCTAAGCCTCAAATATTCGAAGATCCGCAAAAAGTAACAACTAGGCTTTCCAAGCTTGGTCTAGCTCATTCCAATGTGTTTTCCTATTGGTTATATTTGGAAAAATTGTTTTAGAAAGCGATTTGAAAATGTGTGTTGCTTCCACACTTCATTTGAAATGTCTATTCCCCCATTTCACAATCGAATGGCGAAAATCTCAAGTTTTTCCCGTGATAATATCATCCGATTCTTTGCCCCTACAATTCAAATCTTACAAAATAGCCAGTTAGCTACTAGTTATACACGCTAAAATGTAGGGCTCATATTCAGTGGATGTTGTGAATGCCGGTGGTATTTTTTTCTTCAAAATCAAACTATCATGCTCTGTATTAATATTCTGAAACACGATTATGCACCAGTCAATTGACAGCCCCGCACCCCCCCATTCGCGCATTAGCGGGGTACTAGCGGGGCTTTCGTACAGAATTCACACTACATTACTGCCCCGTTGGTCGGGAGATGCGCTTTCTTTCACTTCTTCCACACAGTACATCGACCGGGGAGTCACTCTCTTCCCCGAGACACAACACAACAGAAACAGCCCGCTTTCCGGGCTGTCTCATCACCATATGAACAGCCCCTTACTTCACAAAAGACAAAACAACTACAGATTTTTGTTACTTGAATTATTACACGTATTAAATTTTAATCTACACTAGCGAAAGTACATGCAAGTAGAAAAATATGGTTTTACTGCGCTTTGCGATCGGCTGCGGTGCATTGAAAACTGGGCACCATTGACATGACTCTTTCAAGTGAGTAAAAATCCTTTGTGTTGTTTTTCTAAATTCTTTGGGCAAGGAGCGCATTCACTCATAATTGTTACCCTGGGGGCGGTGCATTCACCTCTCAGATTGTCCCCGCAAACCGAGGCGCTCACTGCCTTTCACTTGCCAAAAAGGTGAATGCCCCGCTAATGCGCGAATGGGGGGGGTGCGGGGTTGTCAATTGACTGGTGCATTATGCGCTTTTTTGTGTTTTTCTTTACTTTGCAAATTTAATAAATTCCCGCAACAACCCAAGCAACTTTTGCCTTTTTCTCCGCAACGTTTCCCTCTCGCAAATTTTTACTTTTTCTCGCAATAATAAACAAGGTGGTGATTATTTGGATTCCGGAGGGGGGGGGGGGGGGTAAAAGTTGAAATTTCTGAAGGGGAGGGGGTTTTAACCTACCAGGAATTCAATATGCACGGGGGGGTAAACCATTTTGGAAATTCTGGATGCATGGGGGGGTCAAAAACTAGTACCTTTATTTTCTGGAATTGCCCAATGCAGGAAAATGCCTTTTCTGCTAATGAAATGTGTTTCAATAATTTGGGAACAAATAATTATTGAGAAAAACAAAGAAATGACTTGGGGCTTTTGAAAGCAGCCATTCAATAGAGCTTGGGACTGCATTTCTTTGTTTTTCTAACATCCACCTGCATGTGAAAAGTTTGATCGATTGATAGAACCTCGCAGCGCTGGAGTTACCCTACCTGTAGGATGCACAGGATGAGCAAGTTACCCTTACAAAAAGACCTCTTTGTCATTGTCGTGCCTCCTCACCTAGTGGCAGCCCTTGCCCTTGTGTCTTTGGCACTTAGGGGCAAACCATTTGATCTTTGAGGGAGGACACAGCCCTAAGGGGCCGAAAAAGCCCTGCAGAGCAATTTTGTCATACAATTCTCTGTAATTTTACGAAATTAATATCATACACCATTGAGGAGAATTTAAAAAATCTCTTGCACCGACCAGATCTTCCAACCGCCCCCCCCCCCCCCTCACCCCCCCCCCCCCCCCCCCCCCCCCCTCAAAGATCAAATGGTTCACCCCTTACCTCACCAGGGTAAATAATTAACAATCCATAATATGACTTTCTTTCTGGAATTCAGTTAATAGAGTCCTAAAGCCTATTTCTAAACCTCAAATGACGCGTCAATTGTTTTCCTAGGTTTCAATAGCCCATTCTTTTGTATTGCCCGCCTCTCGTTTTCTACACGCTTTTTCTAGCACTTAAATTTTAGGTCAAATTTTCACCTTCGCGAAGCACCTGACTTTGCACGATTTAGGATATCGGCGTCAAATTTTCTGTGCCGTTGGAAGATGATAACACCTAAAAAACCGTGTGAAGAAATTTTTTATGATAAAGTTTGCGGCAGCAAATTGAAAAAAAATGCGGCTTTCAACTTTGCATCCTAATATTTATTTGCGTAATATTCAAAATATCAAAAATCGCTCACACGGTTTTGCAGTTCATTTCTCCAAGATTAAAATCCGACAAGTTTGAAATTGTGCAACAAATTGCTAATGGTCTGGAGCTTCTTGGTTCTTGGTTTATTTCATCCTAAATAGCTAGAATAAGCTAAACACAGTAAACTTCTCAAGTAAAGGTAGTTTAGTTCGTGGTCGTTTTCCCTTACCGAAACCTAATAACTCACTTGGCTGTGAACAAAAAAAAGCCCATTAGTGCCCAGGCCAACAATGAATTTTTGTAAAAAGAAAATTAAATAATTTATGACCGTCCTCTTGAGAAAGTGAAGATCAACCTTTGCTGTTAGCTAGTACTGCACCCATCTTATTCATGTATGTAACAATGTAGTTTGGTATTCTGTTGTTTTCTTATTATTGTTAGATGTGGATGTTCCCTGCCCCTGGGCGAAAAATCTAGTTAAATCAATAAATTCTATTGATTGTGTTGCCACATTGTTTTTATGTTATTTTGATTTTAACATACATTATAATACATATAATTGGAAAATAAAAATAAATAAAATAGAAAGTGTATAAAGGGGGTTGCGCAAACAGGCGCAGCCACAGTTAAATTGAAATTACGTTAAAGGAAATAGTAAAATTCAAATAAACAAACATATACAATAATGCAGTGACAGCCACAGTCCCGTGAAAGTGACCATGTGCATGACGTGTCTGGATCGAAAACAGAATCCAAGCATCGCGCGCGATGCCGCTAGGAGAAAGAGAAACCTGTTAGTAGAGGGAGACTAAAGCTCTGGCTAAACTACGACACATGTAGCGCGCAACATTGAAGCCGGACACATGTTTCACTGTTGTTTCCTTCATGTTTCCCAGTTTAGCCACGCGAGAAACATAGTTGCGCGCAACCAATTTTGTAGCCGGGAACACAAAGAAATGCTTCTTCGCAAGACAAGAAGCATTTCATGTGTCCGAGACACGCGTGCGATGTTTCCTAGTTTAGCCACTCGGGGAAATATGCAGGACACAAATGTTGCGCGCTACATGTGTCCTAGTTTAGCCGTTTAACTAACTAACTTCAGACCCCGGTTACACGGGTCCGGACGAATTTTTGACCGGGCGAATTTTGTACCTGGAACACCTGTATACACGGTACCGTGCAAGTTTTGTTCCACATTGCAGAGGTGTTTACACGGTCCGTGCAACTGAACTAACACTAACATGGCTTCTTCAGTCTCGTTCTCTGATTGGTTGAAGGTTGAATAGTAGCTTAGTATCCTCGCCTGAAGAGGGCTAGTTTTCAGGCCATTACCGTGGAACTGTGCCAAAACTTGCACGGTTCCGGTGTTCACACGGGTCCGGTACGAAAACGGAACCGTACCGGTCAAAAGTTGTACCTGTTTTTTGCAGGTCCCAAACTTGCACACTTTGCCGTGCAAAAATTGGTCCAGTTCCGCCGGACCCGTGTGAACAGAAGCCGTAAGTGGGCCAGAATTCGCCCGGTCAAATATTCGTCCGGACCCGTGTAACCGGGGTCTCAGTCCGTATCGGAGTTTGGCACATCGCATTGCGCGCGCGTTCGAATTGGATTGTCAGTGACGCAAACAATTGGCGAACCATTGATGTGTCACAATGAAATTTAAACAAACTGGAAAAAATATGCCCGCCGCTAGGAGAAATATAAGCCTGCCCATATATCCTATCGTTATTTTAAATGTCAGTCCGTACCGCGAGCGCTAACATTCCCATTTCGGTTTTGCCACATTGCATTGCGCGTGCGCGCGTTCGAAGTGAACTGTTAGTGACGCATTCTCTTACCCAGAGCTCCCCGGCTCGCTCCTCGCAGGGGAGGCTCTGGTGACATCCATTTGAGGACCGTTGCTGATTGGCTGGTTTTGAACGTTGGTGCATGCGCAGAAAGATCTTTCTCTCAACGGCTCTGTATCAAATCTCGCGCATGCGTCAGTGGCTGTCACCAGAGCCTCCCCCGCGAGAAGACGAGCCGGGAGCTCTGGGTACGAGAATGTTAGTGACGTAGACAATCCGCGAACCATTGTTGTGTCACACCGGATCAAACTGGAAAAAAAGATGTCCACCGCTAGGAGAAAGAGAAACCTGCCCGTATATCCCATCATTCTCTTAAATGTCAGTTCGTTTCGCGAGCGCACATGCCCATCTTTTGGAAGGTAAATTTCGTCAACGAAATACATCCGGTCATTACGGTCAGAAAACCATAAAAAAACTGGAATTAGGCATTTACATTACGTCGTACACATTTCAACTCTGTTTTTGCACAATCTTAAAGGAGACATAATCTAAAGGAGACAACCCAGATCTTCGTATTATTGTTTACAGTTCGGATAAATATTCGGTTTTTGTTTTCGGACTTTACTTCTTTCTGAAATCAATTTTTTACAACTTCTGGCAGAGAAAAGTACCCACTTCTGCTGTCATGAAATTCTGTCCACGTTTTGATGGTGCATAGGCGTTGCTAATTTGTATTTCACTTTTGTACTAGCATGTTCACAAACCCGTACTGCACGTGCGACATATGCTCTCTCCGGCGAGCTCATGATATGGAACAGCGTCTGAAACCAGGACAACTGCCGCCTTATGTCTTGTGGGCTCACATGCATAGACAGAAGATGGCAAATCAACATCGATATTCACAAAGTAAGTCCGTGACAAATCCTGTTGACTTTATTGCCAGCAAATAGCTGTTACGTGTATGTAGACCATACCTATCGTACGTTATGATATACAGTGTCATAATAGCATGCCATACCATAACATGCATGATTTCGTTTCATGTCATACCATTCCGTACCGTACCATACCATACCAATTACCATACTAATACCAATTACCATACCAATTACCGTACCATATGCCATACCACATGCATGATTTCATGTCTTGCCATACCGTACCATACCATACCACACCATACCATACCATTTACCATATCATACTATTTACCATATCATACTATTTACAATACCATTTACCACTTATCATACCAATTACCATACCATAACATTAACCATACCATATACCATAGCATACCATACGACATACCATACCAAACGCAATTCTCGACCTTCGTTCTCACGTTTTCACTATCTGCTCTCAAATTCTCATATACGTTTTATTTCTTAAATGTGACACCATCGTATCCTGAATCATGTCATAACATTAACCATACAATAGTTTTTCATTGTAGTTTGCAATATCTCTCAGATATATTAAAACTTTGTAAGGGAGAATAGAGTAACTCTTTTGCACTGCAAAAGGCACATAACAACATCTTCATGTATTTATTTAGGGGTTGCACCATACCCTTCGCCGTTAAGGTACCCCCAGCAGCCCTTGGAAGTGTCACTGCCATCGCCCCCACCTACCCCACCTGCTGTCCCAGGGGACATGCAATTCAAAATACTACCCAAGTCTTTTCCGTCTATCCCGCCACCCACAGAGGATGATATGATGGGGCTTAATGACTACAAATCAGGTAGGTCGAACGGCTTCCAGGAACACTTCAAGTCTTTTTTAACGTTTTTATCCTCCTTTAGTCACGCGAATTTATATCTGTCTGTTAATTGTAATTTTGTTAATGGTATAGTTAAGCATTAGAACACAGATTTCTATGGTTTATAATGTGGAGAACACGAAAAAACAAAAATTTCACGAAACCTCCCTTACGGTCGTGTGCGTTAAATCATAGACACCCGATTAATGTTTTACTACTTGGAATAGCCCGCTCGCTCATCGCTCACTCACACTCCGTAAACTCAAACACGGGCAACAGGATAACTGTGTTCCAACATTTTCCTATGTAGGTATCTTAACTTCCCTTCCCCCTAAGTTTCTCATATATTTTACCCTACTTTTAGCGCTACTTCGTTGGTCATTTTAAAACCTACACTGTATAAGAATTAACCATTCGAGTATACCTCCCTAATTTTCAAAATGGAAATGCGCGAACGTGACAACAAAAGATGATCTAATCGAACTTATTAATTTTGCACACCATTTTAATGAGGATTCCACAGCGAATTATTAGAATTATTCCGCTTCTGGATTTGTATAATTGAAAATAAAGAGAAAGGAAACTAGAACATGGAAAACTTTCAGTTAGTTACTTAGCAGCATTGACTAAGGAGAAAAACTTAGCGCACGACTGTAATAACTCCTAGATTTTTTTTCAAATTCAATAGTATATACTAACCCCTGAACTATGCCCTTATCGAATTGTTGACCGTTAAAAAAGTTCGCCTTTAGGGCTGTACACACGTCCGCAAGCGCAACGATATCAAATTCATACATTTCCCTTATGTGGTTTACACAAGAACGCAAGCGCAGTCGCGCGCAAGCGCAAGGAAATCGAGACGTTCGCCTTGTGCTTACGTCTAGTATAAACCAAGTGAACGCAAGCGCAATCAAACTGGTTAATGTTGATTTTAGGCTTGCACTTGTTCTTGCGTCGCTGTATTTACACTTAACTTGCGCTTGCTTTGAGTTCGTGTGTAAACCAGCCCTTACCGCTAGATCGCACTCTTACGCAATTTTCTGACACGGTAACACGTTTTGTTGCAGGTTGTGGAGTTGCGTACGACCATGAATTCATGCCAAAATTGTGGCCGTACATACAGTAGTCGCACTTCCTACCGCCAGTTCGCCAAACTTGAACCCGTACATGTTGTCGAGCCATCCTCTTGGGCATATACCTCATGGACACTTAAAACCATCAGCAAACATGCATGAAACACAAGTCAATTACTTTGCGTATCCATCGCCATGCTGTACGGCGCGATTAACTGATCAGTCTACGGAGCGTGGAGTTAAAAGCGAGGAGCGGTTTACCTGTTCAAAGTCTACGAAGTCTAGTTGTACAAAGAACTAGAATATTCTAATTCAGTGGATGCTGCATTGACCACTACTGATCCGAACTCGCAATTGCTTCTTAGCGAAAAGAGAATCGATAGTTATGATCCTAAGAGTCCTACAAGTACTTCGGAAAAATACATGAGATCACCTCTTTCTGTTACAAGTTTGGAAGAACAACAAACCAAAGAGTTGAAGAGTAATCTTGACTCGCCACAGCACGGTTCCACACAAAACCAACAAAACTCCTGTGTCCCATTGGAGCAGGGAACTTACGACACTAGGTTACATTGCGGCACAGAGGATAACACTATGCAAGATGAAGTCTTCGAAGAAGTGACAGAAGGGAGTGATTTTATAAAGAATCACGTTGTTTATAGCAACGTTAAGGCTATGGTGACTGGTGGGAACTTCCTGGAAGACGACATGTTGGTTGATGACGAGGTAAGAGCGAGGTGGTGTGGTGTATGGATGCCGTTTTGTTTTCTTGCAGACCTACTTCCCAGACGGCGCCTCTATACATCCGCCTCTTAACCCATGGTTACAGAACGCGCGTCGTGCTGTACTGTTTTTTGATGAAGTGTGGTGCGTTGTGTGTTTTTATTTGTGATGGGGTGGTGGTTGTGTTTTTATGTGGGGTAAGGTAATGGTATGTGTGTTGTGAGATGTTGTAGTGCACCGTGTGCTGTTTTGTTTTGTGGTGTTTTATTGTACATGGTCTATTTGTTGTGGGACGATGTGATGTATGTTGTGAGATGCTGTAGTGCACCGTGTGTTGTTTTGTTTTGTGGTGTATTATGGTGCGTGGTGTGTTTGTTGTGGGAAGATGTGATATGTGCTTTGAGATGATGTAATGTTCCGTGTGCTGTTTTGTTTTGTGCTGTATTCATTATGGTGCGTGGTATGTTTGTTGTGGGGAGATGTTATATGTGTTGTGAGACGATGTAGTGCGGAATTTTGTTAATCATGAAAAGGTAGCCATACTGAAATACATATCCTATCAGCAACCAAACAAGCGAAAAATGATACCCTATCGTAGACCTCAGGAGCCCAAAAACCATACCCTATAGGGCGGCACATACCCGCGGGTATACCATGGGCGAGGTATTCGTTGGGAAAAATCCTTGTTTGATTTGCTATCGTTTACTCACTTCATCGCTACTTTTTCAGGATCAAAGCGAATGGTGTGAATTAGACCCAGAAGTTGCGAAGAACATTCCCTTCTTCACCGGTTCTTGGGAACCCAGTCGCACCTATTCTCAAGAAAATGCTTACAATGAAGCGCTGGTCGAAGATGATACGCAAAATATGCCAGACTCATTACTTGAAGCTGCTCAGAGAAGGGAACACAGCCGCACCTATTCTCAGGATATGGCTAACAATGGAGCGCTAGTCGAAGATGATACGCAAAATATGCCAGACTCATTACTTGAAGCTGCTCAGAGAAGGGAACCCAGTCGCACCTATTCTCAAGATAAGGCTGACATTGAAGCGTTAACTGTCGAAGATGATATGCAAAATATGCCAGACTTACTTGAACCTGCTCAGAAAAGCAGTCCTATGGGGGAGAAACTGAACATAAGCAATGACACAATTGAATCTACGCATGGTACTCGGGAGAAAGAGTATACAAATGCACAAATCGATACCCAAGCTGATGGTATAATTGCAAACTCGGAGGCGCTGTGCCCACCATCGTCTTTTAATACATTTAGCTTTTCAGACGAGGAAGCGTTTCTTTCTAATGACACTTTTGGTCCCGAGGGCCGCGGTGCTTTAGAGAAACAACTGGAAACAGAGATCGAGCTTGGAAATGACATTATGGCTAGCTCGGAAGTATCAGAGGAACATTTAGAGAAACAACTGGAAACAGAGATTGCAAACTCGGAGGTGCTGTGCCCACCATCGTCCTTTAATACATTTAGCTTTTCAGACGAGGAAGCGTTTCTTTCTAATGACACTTTTGGTCCCGAGGGCCGCGGTGCTTTAGAGAAACAACTGGAAACAGAGATCGAGCTTGGAAATGACATTATGGCTAGCTCGGAAGTATCAGAGGAACATTTAGAGAAACAACTGGAAACAGAAATCAAGCTTGGGAATGACGTATCAGAGGAAGTATCAGAGGGAAGTTCCATCAAAACTAAGAATGATGCTTTGAAGAATCGACTGCAAACGGAGATTGTTGCTCCAGTTGATTATCTCAGTGCTAATTCAGAAGGCTTACAAAGAGCAGCTCCGACTAACAAAAGGAAACCTACTAATGATGAGGAGGAAACTTGGGCTTCAGAGCTTGAGACAGCGTCACCGGTGGAGCTGTTCAAGAGTTTATGCAAAATGTGGGACATTACCTCCAATGACGGTACTGATAGAATTTAATGGCGCGAATTGAGCTTTCGTGAGCTTCCCTCTCTCATACCAGAATTGTGCATGGGCATTCCTGCTATTTTGCATTATTCTGTGAACCCTACGCCACCTAACAAACCGCGGTTTGGCTTCCGTCAATCGAACGAGTGAACAACTCTGGGTGATTTCACGCTTTGAGAGTTTCACGGCTTTGAGAGTTTTTTGAACTAAAAGGACTAGCTAGGTTCTAAAACCAAGTTTCCACCATAAAATGCAAACGAAACTTAGAAAAAGTCCATGTTCCCGTCTTAGAAGGTTTGATGAACGGAAGCGAAAACGCAGTTTGGCGTTCGGAAATATAAAGCGGGAGTTCGCAGAATTATGAAATAGACCTCCTCTCTGTCCCATTTCAGATCACGTGGCATTCCCCTGAGTATTCTTTCTTTGTTTTTCTGCTACTCACCGAAGGATATATGAATGTGGAAGCAACCCGAACAAATAAAGATTATTCAAATGAATGCCACGTGATCTGAAATGGGACAACATTGCGCCCAAGGTAAAGAGGTCTATTGTCAGTAATTAGTTTAGAAACAAGAAGTTCTTTGTTTTTTCGCAACCCAAATTGTTTGTCTAATGATGTATGTCTACAACATACAAAAATATTCTGATCTAGATGCTATGTCAACGTCTACATTACTTATGTAGCTTTATCGGTTTCTAGTAACATGCTTAGTCAAAAATGCCCACTTTAGCATATAGGTTAGAGGAAAACTACTGTACTCACGCTGACGTCATCCATTGTTTTTAATGTGCCAACCATATTTTGATTGGTAACAAAGGGCACTAATCAATCTATGGTTGACAAATTAGCATTAGAATGGCAATGTTCCTAAACAGTGAGCGGCTTCGTTTATCCAACCAATCAAATGTTCACAAAGATAAGGCGGTTAGGGAGTGAACTGTTTTAATTATCTTTTGCTACAGAATCGTCAGATAGCGATAGTTGGAAACCTCACAAGAATAGAAAGCTCCTTGAGAATAGAAAGCTCCTTGAGGTTGTTCTCGTAGACGAAGATGAGGAAGATAGACCAGAAGAAGAAGATCAGACGAGGAACAATGATAGTACTCAACAGTGCCATCGTAATTCTTGTAGAGGTAAAATCTAATAATTGACTAATCATTGCTAACGGTCCGCGCTGCATGAAGCATCTTGAAGGTCCATTACACCTTTCCATAATGCATTGCGCGCCGTGGTGTTTCATGTTTTGGTTTTGAAAACGAAAAAAAAAAAGATACCAAAACACAAATAATTGTTCAAAAGCTTAACTAATCTATCAACTGGCCTCTCAATCTCTTTTCTTAGTTGAGATGTCAAGGATATAAACACCACGGCGCGCAATGCATTATGGAAAGATGTAATGGACCTTTTTAAAAGGTCGCACTCTTTATGATGATGGACCCGCGCCTGACTTGCTTCCCCGTCTCGTCGCCTTCCCCCTTTCAATGTTGCTAGATGAGTTGGACAAGCGGCCTAATTTTCCAGCCAACATTGAAAGAGGAATAAGACGCGGAAAGGCGAAAAGTCTTAACAGGACAGTGGCATCCGTGGACAGTTGTTTCGACCTTTTTGGGTCTCTTCTGCACGGTGTAGCTAAAGCAGAGCGGTTAGGTGGCCGCCTACTAGAGCAAATGGTTATTACACAACAGAAGGACTCAAATTTAAGATACTCACCGACCGCATAATACACAAAGCAAAGCAATCATGACTCTCAAAACAGTAAGTGAAGAATCTCAAGTATCATGCCACTGCCCTGATAAGCAAAACTAAGAAAAGCCATAACTTTTCTTTAGTGCTGATTCTTCGCTTACTGTTTTGAGAATCACGGTTGCTTTGCATGTGACCTTAGAGCAGATTTCAGATGACCATCGTGAAAGTAAACGCAATTGTGCAATCACTAGCCAATCAGAAACAATAGTAATTACAACTTACTGCTGAATGGTTTCCAGCCCAACCAATCAGGAGCCGAACCAATTGGCTAGTCATTTCTTGCTTGTAATTAGTGCGCATTTTGATTGGTTGATAGAAATAAGCAGCCAATGAGAAAGCAAACCAATTGCAAACACGACGGTCATCTGAAATCCGCTCTATGCGGTCGGGGAGTATCTCAAATTCCATGCTAGCTTACTTGAAGACAAAAAATTGTCAACAAAAGTATTTTAATATATATATATGTATGCATGCTTGTAGATATTGCCAAGATTTGGCCAAGAGGAAATAGTCAAAAGGATGACGGCTCCGATAAACGCATGAAAAGAAAACGGTTAGAGCTCCGCAAAAAAAAACTCTGCAGTAAAACTAAAGTTGTGAATCAGGATGATTTAGTAGGAAAACGTTGCGATTGTATTTTTTGACCGGTGGTGAACCGCTCATTTACATTAGCTTGGAGTCAGAGCTGTAAAATTCCTAAGTTATGTTTATAGCTACACCGACAAAGAGATGAAGTTGATGTTTCTATTTTTATAGCACTTTTACTGCGATCATATATTTTACAAAACATTTTGAAAAAGAATATTGATACGTTTATCATGGAATTTTCATGGTTTGATTGTGCTGTTGTGGTTTTCGTATAACAAACAAAGATTTCAGTTTTTATCTTATATATTCATTACAATTAATATAATTATTTAACAATCAGATATATAAATGGAGAGAATATATTTTGAAAGGAAAAACAATAAAAAACAATTATAACATAGGTTTACTACTTGTGTTGCTTAATTATCTGTCATACTACAACCCTACTATTACCTATCATGCTACAACCTTACATATATCTTGCGCTGGCATGTATACCGTTACTTTTTTTCCTTGCGTGACATATATCACATCATACGTCCGACATATGTCAGATCATATTATTCCCGATCACATTTTTATTTGTCTCCACAAATTAAAATAAAAACAAAGAAAAAATCGATTGACCAAACGTTTTGACCGGCCATCAGAATTTTGGCCGAACATCTGTCGATTTCAATTTTCGGGTAGTGTGTGTTAAAAAAAACGCTTTAATTCCTTTGTTCTCTTTGTGTTTGGGGGATAGTTGTTCACTCTAACTCCTTGCTTTAACTCCAAGCATCATGTTATCCCCACAATTAAGAAGACCTGCCACTTTAACCGTTGGTGGGATTTGTGTTTCTGCCGTCGCCACGAAGCTGTACTTTTTCAGCACCCTTGCAAGGGCCAGTTTGACCTCCATCTGAGCAAACCTCATCCCAACGCAGTTCCTCGGGCCTTGGCCAAATGGAAGGTAGGTATATGGATCACGTGATTGCTTGGCCTCGGCAGTGAAGCGCTCGGGGATAAACTTCTCGGGGTCGGGGTAGAACTCGGGGTCGTGATGCATACTGAATACGTCCGTCATGACGAATACACCCTTCCGGAAGCGCATGCCCTTGATGATGCATTCTTGTGTACACAATCGGGACACAATGAAACCTGAAAACCAAGTCATACAGGATTTTTAGGTCCGATTTAGGTAAGATAACAGAGAACACCATCTTCTGGTCATCGCACTTGTTTGCTATACTCTTTGCAAGGCTTAAAATAGTGTCTGGAAGGATGGTAGCCTGCTAGCAGGCGGTGCTGGGTGTTTTTATCGCGGAAAACCCCGGTCCGTTCGATGATCGGGCGCCATCTTCTCAAAATTCCAAGATGGCGCCCGATCATCGAACGGACCGCGGTACCGCCTGCAAGCAGGCTAGAAGGATGGATACCGCCCAAATTGGACTGAGCTCCGTCATACTTTGTTTCTGACTGACCACCCACAAGAGATGCAATGCAATATTTTGTTGCGTTGCGAGTTGCAGAAAATGTAGAACCGAGCTCTACTTTTCACAACGTTGCGAGACAAGTTGCTACGTGTTCAAGGCCATGTTACACGAGGCAATTTTTTTTACAACTCGCAATGTTTTGTTGCGAAAATGTAGAACTGAGCTCTACTTTTCAGAACGTTGCGAGACAAGTTGCTACGTGTAACACGTCTTTGCAATTTATCACGCAATAATTCCCTGAATGAGCCAATCCGTGCGTGATTTTGTTTTTGAAATACAGTAAAAACCCGCATAAAAGAACAAGTGTTTTGGGGAATCAGGCTGATTTTGTTCTTGAATATTGGGTGTCTTCTGCAAAATCTGCCTGAAAATGTTCTTAAGTGTTCTTAAAGTTGTTTCTTAACATCAAGTACTTGATTGGTAGAAAGGTGACAGTCATTTAGTAACAACAATTAGTTGTTAAGTCTAAAAAACAATTGCTAAAATATATACTGGAACTCCTGCTGTAGAAATGTGTGTGCATGGTCTAGCACCATCATATTGATCTCCTGGGTACTCTACCACACAGTGGGTTACTGTACTCAAATCTAACTGGCAGCAATTTTTCTTTATATAAGAAAAATTTTCATTTTTCAGGCTGCATGTGTTCTTATGTATAAGGTACCTTTTTGACCAAATTTCAGCCTGAGTGTTCTTAAACCACATGTTCTTTTATGTGGGTTTTTACTTATTGCGATCGTTTAACATCCCGCGGCAACTTGCAATATTTTTAAATAGTCATCGTTGCGTCACGAGTTGCAAGAAAAATGGCCTCGTTTAATATGGCCTTCAGGATACAATGCAAGTCTGTACTTGAGTGTCAATCAAATGAATCAAACAATGGATAACAATTACCTGGTGGAAATATCCGAAGTGTCTCGCACAAGACCATGTCCAGGTACGGCAGCTGGTTAACTGTCTCATATGATGGCACCTCGTCCTCGTCAGTCCAAACACTGTCAATCTCTTTCTGTAACTTTTCCTGGACTTCAGGGTTAGTGGCCAGGGAATGACAGGCAAATGATAAGGTGGTATTGGTGGTTTCATAACCAGCAATAAGGAAGATAAGGCTTTGGGCTATTACTTCACGTTCCTTTAATCCCTTAGATTCATCATATGTTTCTGCAGCGGCAAGCATCATATCAAGCATATCCTGGGGAGATTGGAAATGATAAGAGGCATTGGTCTAAATCATTTGTTCAGCTGGTTTATAGAATTCTAGAAATCAATCTTACTTGATTTTTCAGAGGGTTGAGACAATTTTGGCATTCCCCTGAATTTTCTCATCCATTTTGTTCTTTATCGGACAGCATGGAGTCCTATTATGTAGTAATCAAATAGAGGTCAGCATCTTACTCACCTTGTGGTCTATGTTGCTATCTTGCTGTTTCTTTGCTGCAATGACTTGCTCAGTGAGATCCACTATGTCATTCATGTGGCCAAAAAACAGACCTGGGTATAGCCTTGTGACAGCTTTCTTTAAAAACATGGGTAACAGCAAAACTCCAATCTGTACCAACTGCCTCAATCTCGGAACATTTATGGATTTCCTGGCTGCTTTAAATGCAGGGTCCTCGTAGTCTAACTGCACATCAGAATGAATGCCAAATGCTGCTTTAAGTATGGTGTCCATTGTCAGGCCTTGATTGAACCTGAAAGCATTGTATTGTTGTTATCTAACAAAAGCAGATCTAAGAGAGATTTTGCTGATTAAGGAAATTAATATTTTGTCATCTTCATCATTACACTATATAGTAAAATAGCACCATCATCATTCACATATTCTTTATCCTCTTCATCAACATCATTATCATCATAACCAGCAACATTAACAACATTAGCAACATAATAAAAGTCAAGAAGAAGACACACAGCAGGTTGTTGGAAGGATAAGTGAGGTGTGTAGTGCATGGATTTGTGGACTGTGAAAGAAGAGAAAGAGGTTTGTATATACAATCTTAATTTGCATAGATTTGTTAGATTTTATTCCTGCTTTTTCTCAAACAATAAATGATTCGTTTTGAGAAACTATATCAAACACGCAACAGTGCTTTTTAATATTCAGGATTTAGAAACGCCCCTAAGTCAGATGAAAAAAATAATCTTTTAATCCATTAAATACCATTTTTGGTACATTAGGATATTATAAAAGGTAATAAATATCAATAATATTAATATATATAAATACCTAAACAATCAAGAAAAAATTAAGAGCAATCATAACTCTGAAAAGCTTGTAGTACTTCATAACAGTACTTCAAAGTAAGTTTAATTATCGATTGATCATTCATACCAAAAGAACTAAAACTAATTTTACGTAATTTCTTAAGTAATCATCCATGCTAGAACTAGGCAAACTTCCATTGTTCTACGGCATTGAAGGTTCCCCACGTGGGATATGTCCTATTTTTTGACCACAGAAAGTGGTCATGACTAGTAACACAATACAAGTGAAAAATTGATAGATTTCGACTTGCTTTGAGAAAATATGGCAACAAAAAGTCTCTAGACCAATCAGATTGCAGAAGAACAAAGGAGTGAGAATCAGCATTTTACGCTAGGTTCCCCACACACAAAGTCTTTTAAAATTGCATATCCTGTTTGTGAGTACCACATGTGCTCATACATCCCTAAAAATACTCAGACAAGTTTTTCTAGCATAGTGAATTTACTGATTTTCATGGTTTATCCAATGAAATTGCCTATATTTTCAATAGAAATTAATTGCATTCCAGCATGCTTTGCCGTTGGCTTGCCTAGTTCTTATACGGACCATTACTTAATAAATGTGGATCTTATTGCTTCGATCTACTATTGGAACAATTACATTGCCAATTACATTAGAATCACAAATAGAGCAAACCGAAAGGCTGCCGAGTCATCATACAAATGGGTATGTCCCAGTCAACAATTACAAGCCAATTTCTTGTTATCGCATTAGATTTTAATTGTAGAGCTAAGGGTTCCAAACAGATTATTTTAACTTAAACAGATTAAATTAATTTCTTGCTGGACCTACAATTTCCTTTTGACAAACAATCCTTTGCCTACATTGATGTGAGATCAGGAGGTTTTTGTTTTTGTAAATTAACATCAACCTGGCTTTACATGTTAGTGCACATACTTATGCATATTAAATGACTCTCCAGTCTTTGCAAGGTCTTCAAGTTTCTTCAGCAAGACATCACAGGAGGCATTCATTAGCGGAATCATCAGCTTCATTTTGTGGGTACTAAATGTTGGCGACATGGTGTTACGGATTCTTTGCCATGTGGAACCTGATGCCATTGTCATCATGCTTTTGAATGGCTCCATCATCTCAAAGCCACCAATTTCCTTAAATGTTAGAAAAACACAGCCAGTAAGTTATCAAAATAAACCTTCCAATGGACCGGCAGTTCTTCCTGAATCGTAGAAATAATCGAGAAGCTCACCGGCCATATTCTTTGGATATTGAAATTTTACAGAGAGGATGTATAAAAGTAGTCACTGGTTGGTCTCCATATCAGAGATTGTCTCTGCATGGGCACCATGAATTTCCGCTGGAACATTTTGGAGTTCAGGGACTGGACTAGATGAAGGCCACAATACACAGGGGACCAACTGGTGATGAGACAGGACAGGGATGGCGGAGCCGGGGGGCTTGGAGGGCATTAGCCCCTCATCAACTTTGTTAATTTTATCGCCTTGTGAGGGATCCAGGATCCAGCTAAATTTGAGGTTTTGGATCCAGAGTGTGGGATCTGCTAGGATCCAGAGTATGGGATCTGGGATAGAGAGTATGGGATCTGGGATACAGAGTGTGGGATCCGGGATCCAATGTGTGGGATCTGCTAGGATCCAGAGTATGGGATCTGGGATAGAGAGTATGGGAACCGGGATACAGAGTGTGGGATCCGGGATCCAATGTGTGGGATCTGCTAGGATCCAGAGTATGGGATCTGGGATAGAGAGTATGGGAACCGGGATCCCGGGGGGGTTCTCCCATATAAGAGTGATAGGGGTGCTCGTCGGGACATAGGAAAATATACCCTAAAAAATACCAGGACATAAAAAATCCACCCCCTAAAAATACCTTATAAACAAAAAGACCCCTAAAAAATACCAACAATAAACCTTTTTTGTTATCGTTTATTGTTTTTCATCTCAAAACAAGCTTAGTTTAGAGCTATAAATGAACAAAGAAAGAAAGAAAACGTTTAGCTTGGTTTGTGACCCAGTCATTCATTTGCGTACCCCTAAAAAATACCATTTATTAGTGAAAGCCAGAATGTTTCTCTGATAACCCCTAAAAAATACCTGAGAGTCGATTTTGACCCCTAAAAAATACGACGAGCACCCCTATCAGGTCGACATGTGAAGAAACCCCCCCGGGACCGGGATACAGAGTGTGGGATCTGGGATCCAATGTGTGAGATCTGCTAGGATCCAGAGTATTATGGGATCTGGGATAGAGAGTATGGGAACCAGGATACAGAGTGTGGGATCCAGGATCCAATATGTGGGATCTGCTGGGATTCAGAGCATGGGATCCCTCCATGGGTTCCGTTGGGATCCTGGATCGACGGGGTAGGGATCCGGGATCCAAAACTTCTGTGGATTCTTTTACATGGGGTGGCTTTAAACATGTTCAAATTCGACATGAGAGTTGCTGAGAGTTTTACCATTGTGAATATTTGTTTAGAAATACTGAGAGGGATGCCAATTAATGGCAGATTCAAAAATTGCTTCGAGCATTGCCGCCCTGGTACCTACCGGTCTGTCATGGAAGGAGCTGAATTCTTTGACCATAATTTGCTTGATCATCTCAGGATCGTTTACTATGATCGTAGGCTTACCGAAAAAGAACATCGCATAGATTCGTCCATACTTCTTATAGTAGTCCTGAAAGCACAAGTGGCCCTGCTCCTTGTAGGCTAAAAATTCGTGGATGTGTCCCACGAATGGCCTAGGTTTCGGGCCGGGTAGATCGCCCGTGACCGCTATCAACACAGATCTTCGATACGGCGCAACTCCCCAGTAATACAGAATGATGCTGATACTTAATGCTAGAAGAATATACAGAATATTACCCGAGCAAAAGGCAAGAATGGCTGTAAGAACCGCCATGTTTGCTGTTGGATTTTACTGCTGAGTTTGCAGCTCCGTTCAGAGACGTGTACCAAATTTATATCGTGCAAAATGACGTCATAGCGGTATTTTGGGAAACCTGGCAAAAGCCCATGCAAACAAAATTACCATTTTAGGACTTCAAAGTTTCTTTGAAGTTCAGTTTTAAGAATAACTTTCGTCAAACAGGCAATCGAACTAAAAGAAAACAAAGAAATTTTAAAATCATGATTTTAAGTAAAATCTTCCGTATTAATTTTGCAACCTTTTGAGATCGGCAGGATTCCTGTGCTAAAACATGATTGTTTGGAGCCTGGGGACACTTTTTTTCAAGATGGCGGCGGCGGCGATGGCGCGAAAACCTGAAATTCTTCGAAAGTTTGATCTTTTTCTCGCGAAATAGGAGAACAACATCAACACGAAGCGTAGCTCTAAATACATTTAAAGGTAAATAACGTATATGAAAGCTAATCTTTACTTATTATATTGATTTTCACTCCGGTTTGGCAACAATCTCGATGGCCGTTTTAACCGCCGTACTTTTACTCTGGAGTCAGATTGTTGTTGTTTTCTCATCAGATATTAGAGGGATAGTTTGCCTATTGGCTCATGAAATACCATGAAGAACTCGAATGTATTGAAATACGTCTGGTTTACTGAATATGCCTTTGCTTAGCAATGAAAAAGCAAACCACGAAATCGGCAAAGTCAAGTCTCAGACCGAGTCCAGCTGAAGAGGTTGGTAGTCGCACGTCCACTAGCTTTGATAACTTCTGATTTGCTGTAACTTAACTTAATAAGTTCACTGGAGTTATTGTTAATTAGAGCTTACTTTGAAGGAAAGGGGCTCTGGGGACATCCAGTTGAGGGCCTTCTCTGATTGGCTGAATTTGAATGTTGGGGCATCGCTGCACAGAAAGCTAAGCTTATTTCTCTCAGCGGCTCTGTATCAGTCTTGCACATGTGTCAATGGCTGTCACCAGAGCCTTCCCTGCGAGCTGATAAGCCTGGGAAAATTTTTCAGGTGGTTGTATTGGAGTCTGGAAATTCCACTGAGACTGGAAATTCCAAGGGGGAGGGGTAAAAAAGGTGACTTTCCAGGGACATTTTATCCAAAAATACCGTAGGTTATCTAGGGGTATTTTGCCAGGGGGTCTTTTTAAGGGAGGTCCTCAATCCCCTCAGTGCGGTTTAAAAATGCAATCAGCCATTGCCACTTGTTGATCAGAACCAGCGCCTTTTCTTTCCTGAATAAAAAAGAGAAAACAAACCCACAAAAGGTTCTAGTTAGTTAACAGTATCAGAACCAGCGCCTTTTCTTTCATGCAGATAAAAGGAAAATTCACACAAATGGCGCTAATTAGGAAACCGTGTCAAAACCTACCCTTTTGTTTAGTTTACATAAAAGAAAATATACTCACAAAAGGGTTCTAGTTAGTTAACCGTTTCAGAACCTGTGCCTTTTGTTTACAGGAAACAAAGCCTGCGCGTTCTAAACACAATGACACGGGACTCCTTTGAGCAATCCTTTGAGTCTTTTTGTTAAACTCAATTAGTGACTGCATAACATGCGCATAATTTCGATCCGAGGCATGATATAAAAGCGTGGTTGGGAAACTTTTAATCACTCGGCTCTTGCCACACTCCAAATCAACACGCTCAATAGAAAACGAATACACGCTACACTGTCAAATATGGAAACCCTCGCTCAAGTCAACTGGAAACGTGGGCTAATTTCCGATGTTGTGCGGTCTGCAATTATCGATGAATCGCCTCTAAAGAAAGGACAGAAAGTGAAAGTGATATGGGGAACCAAAACCTGCACGGCTACTATTTCTTGCTATCCATATCAGAAACCCGCAGAAGCTATAACGTCCCCGGTGTTGGCTGAAAAACGTCAGAGAAAGCCAAATCGTAGACTGGTGAGTTAAATCAATTAATGAAAATCACGCATATTTTTTTCAGACCTAATGTTTGACTCTTCCTCTTAAAACAGATACCCAATTCCCCGTCTACGGCTGAGGAGAGCTTCGAAGAAGAAACTGATGATAAAAGAAAACCCGCCAAACGTCCACGAAAAGAGAAGGATGCCAACAAGAAGAAAAAGGAAAAGAAAGAGAAGCCAAAGGGACAGGTATTAAGATAGCCGTATTATTTTTGTTGGAAAACCGTTAGACTTTCGCGGGCTTTATAGAGCTTTCACTTTCTGGGGATAATATTTTTTTGGTTGTTTTAGATTATCGACATCGGTGAAAGTACCGCCGTGGTGGAAACATCAATTAATGCTTCCGATCTAGACGACGTTGTGGCATTAGACACACAAGAGCCCAATTCTCCCGAGTTGCCCTTGGGCGACCAGCCTTCTTCGCTAGAACTACAAGTGGCGGAGCTGCCTTCATCGCCAAGGATTCCTCGTCGCCGCTACCAAGCTCTAGAGTTGCCGGACTTCGATGACGATGATCTGCTGGCAGACACCAGGGGAATCGTCTCCACAGCTCTGCAGACCATCAACAATGATGTCTCTTTCGTAAGTATTGTTTTTTTACGTTGTTTTTTTTTTGGGCGGCGTATCGTGAAAAGTATTTTATCATCTCGCTCGGGCAAGCTATTCCCTACTGCTACTGGTAAATGCTGAAAATATTTTAATGTTAACATTCTTGATAATTATATTTTGCAGAGTGGTGGCAGTAGAGATTCCTCTATTGCAAACGAACTCAGAGACGTGAGGCAGATTTTGGAGCGTCTCGAATGTGCCTTTGCCCGCCAGGAGGCTAAGCTGGACCTTCTGCTAGCCAGACAAGCACCGCAGTTACTGCACTCGACGCCTCAGCAAAGTTCGTCGCCAATACCAGCCACTCCAGCCAGACAAGCGCCGCCCCAAATACAAGTGCTACGGACCCCTATGCTGCCGCCAGCCACTCCATCGCCGGTTTGCCCTTCGCAATTCATTGAGCCTCTACGAGAGCGTTGTACAGGTAATTTCTAGTCCTGCTTAATACGAGAAATCACAATCAGATAGTATCGGACGAATGGCAATTGATACTTGTACTATTTATTTACACTAAATGACGTTTTCTCTCTGCAGTTTGCGTTGGTGGAATGTCGACAATAACGGTGACGAGCGACAAATTCGCCTTTTGCAAGGCAGCTTCCAAGCCGACGAAAATGGCCCTCCGTTTCCTAGACACGTTATGCTCCAATGACCTTCTCGCTCGCTCCACAGTCTGCGGTGCTGCATCTGGCCTTGCCACCTTAGATGCCAAACTTATGAGTGCAATCAAAGTGATTTAATGTATAACGATGGACTGGATGGACACATCAACGGAGAACAGATTACTGCTGTATTCATGAGGTTAAACCTTTTCTTAGACCATTTATATTTTTTTCCTATTTCAGCTGAAGTGTTGGAGTCTTTTACCCATTTATACCGAGACGATCGCGAAAAGCACCAACTATGGGAGCAGTGCCGCATTAGTATCGGCAAACGATGCCAGAACTTACGGAAATCAACAGCGCCAAGAGCCATTTAACGTTGTAATTTAACGTTGTAATCATTTCTAAAATAAAGACGTTAACTTTGAAATCATGTTGTCTTCTGTTTATGAATTACAAGTAACGTTGCCAATTCTGCTTAACTTGCTCATAATTCTCGAGGTTTAACCCAAAAAGACGTTTATTTCTGTGAGTAAATGAATCATGAAGAACGCAAAGTTGGCAGCGTTGCTTTAAATCGCAAATCAACGCGTCATTGTTTTGCTCTCGATAAGGAACCAGGCGAATCAAACTGTCTTTGTTTTTGTTTTAAAACGCTTGACGAGTAAGTTGTACATTTTCTAGCGCATTTAGAGTTTATTTGCATCAAAAATTCAAAGGCCGTCTTCAAAAATTCGGAGGCCGGGCGAAAATTCAACGAAAATCGGGTCGAAAATTCGCTGCGAATTTTCGGACGATATTTCGTTGGAACAAAGGCCGAATTTCGTCGAATTTCGTTCCAGTTTCTTTTTGCTGGTAGTGTACAGTTAGTGTCTTTGAGGTGCTTTTGAGGTGATTTACACTGTAGCCTGCATACCAGTGTTTATCTTTTGACTTTGTATCTCCCCGCACACTATATGCAAACCAGCTTTTTTATCCTGTAAAAATCGTTGATATGGCCAGAGTGACATTATAAAGACATATGTATCTGTGTATTATATCTTATGCAGTGTTCTCTTGTGAAGGCTGAAATTGACAGAAGGAGAATTCAACGTATCAAGCAGGTATGTACAATATGTAATGTTTACTTGTAACTTATTTAAAACTTATTTATTATAAGTCAGGTCTTAAAATGACATTGATATTGAGAAATTAGGACTAAATTAAAAATTACAACTTTGTGCATGGCTGGCAGGTGTTTGGGTGGCCATGTGCCGTGGCCAATTTGCACAAAAAATCTCATAGCAGACGGTTAAAAGTTTAATTATGTTACATGCCCAGTGAGGTCTAGGTGTACTCCATGGTAACCTGAGGATCAGGCCCTCCCTCATTTGCTCTTGGAAAAATAAAATTCCGCCTGATGCTCAGGCTAACTCCATGGAATCCTCCATTTTTGTTGGTTGTACTCCCTACTAAAACATGTTGTTCATATTTGGTAATTTTCTGACTAGTTCAATTGCAGTTAGTGTAGTTCAAATTTCTCTGTGTGTCAACAGGTCAGAGAACAAGAGAAAGCTTTTGCCCTCAAAGTCCGTCAGAATGTCAAGAACAAGAGAGATAATGAGCTGAAGCTACTTGCAGATCAGCTAAAGGTAAAATTGAACAACTGTGTTGTTTTTTATGCACCCTGGTGAAAACTCTGGTCAACTGCGCTTACCATCAATGTTCACATGGAATTTTAAGTACTGGTAGAGGGCAGATTTCGTATGACTGTGAAAAGTGCTGCAAAGTGTGGCATTGTGACCATGACAATGCCTCAACTAATGATTTGATTCCATATCTACAACATCAACGACAACTGCACCACGCCTTGTTGTGACACTTTTCAGTTGTATAAATCTGCTTTATTCTCTTTGTCTTGTTATTGCAGGACCAATGGAAAGAACAACAGTCTGTCAAGCAAAGTGACTTGGAGCAAAAATATAAAGAAAACTTGCAGGAATTGGGGGATGGTCATTATTCTGCTTTCAAAGATGAAGAGGACATCAAGAAAGACCACAGGAAACAAACTGTTGAGGAAGAGAAGAGGTATACATATATTATTTATTATATAAACACCAACGAAATACTGGGTGATCTCCCGCACAAAAACTTTATATCTTCACATGTTATTTTACATGTGAAATAACACACTTGACTTTGCTCAATGCTCACTTTTTAGGCTTAAACTCAAATAAGAATTAATTGGTATTTCATTGATGTTTATATATAAACAGCACATTACATAACTGCCTCTGTGTATTATGTACTGTGGTTTGTATTTGCAGTATTTGGTAGCATCCTGGAGTCCATTAAATCATTCACTCTGATTAGCTTGCAAGCCATTCCCAAAATCCTACATTTAGGTCCCATGATTGGGATGACTTCAGTGTACATGTAGGCAAAAAAAAATCTATTTTTGTGAAATACAGTAACCTCAACCTTGGTTGTATCAAGCAAAATGGACCTGGCAACATCAAAGATAGCAGAAAAGTATGAAACTAAAAACTAGACAAAAGTATATATTTGTTTTTTGCAATGCCATCTGAGCTTTTTTGCATGATGTTGGCTAAATGGTAACTGCAATTGACAATGTGTGGTTCCAAAAAATATCCATACCCCCTCCACGGAAGGGTATTGAAAAGTGACCCCTCCACCCCTCTGGAATTTCCAAAGAAAAATACAGTATTTGTATGGAAAAGATCAAGTAAATTGACCCCCCACCCCTCCAGAATTTCCAATCCCTTCCGTGGGGGAGGGAGGGGTATGGATAATTTCTGGAACTACACAATTGACAGTGGGCTTGGTATACTTCCAAAATATGATACGTTTTTGCGATGCACCTTTAAAGTTCCTGAAAAGCCTGCATTCATTTATCCATCTATTCATTCTTTGTTTTATTTGTTTAATCAGAGCCTTGGAAAGACATAATAAAGCCATGTTGGACGTAAGTACTATAGAACTGCATTGAATTACAGTCCTGGATTTCAAGGAGGTCATGCAATTTTTCTTATCACTCACTACCAGTAACTAACCTTTTAAAATCAGTTGTCCACTAGATCATGGGTGTGACACCCCATAGGGATGACTGCTCTGGCATTTGTCAGGGTCTCTTGAGTTTGCAATTCTCTGGGGGATGCGCCAGGGGCTATTAGCAGTCTAGACACCCAGTGTCATACCTAGTGTAGGGGCAGAGGGGGCAGTTGTCCTCCCAGTGAAGCAAAATTTTTATTGTCAACATGTGGGGAAAATCCAGCTTGTCCCCCCAGCAAAAACAAAGAATGACCAAGGCTTGCCCCCCAGACAAAATTTCTAGCTACGGCCTTGACACCCCTGGCATGTATTCTCCCTCTCCATAATTCCTGATTGATGTGTTATGCCTACTTTTGATTGAGTTTTCATTTCTTGCAGCTATTACTGGAAAGAGCACAAAATCAGCATGCAGATCTGGAGCGTGCTGATGCAAGGTAAAATCTTTTTATTTTGCTCATGATCTTTCTAAAAATATACTCATGGGCCTATATTCAGGAGCAAGAAAATAATTCTTAGTTACGTACTACCATTTTCGTTCAACCCTGAAGCATGATGATTTTTTCGCGTAGGTTTACGTTTCAAACGTGCACGTTTTGTTGAGAAATTGTTGCGTTTCTCACTCGCTGATTGGCTGCTGCTTTAATCGTTATTTTTCAGCCAATGAGCGAGCGAGAAACGCGACAAATTCTCAACAAAACGTGAATGTTTGAAACGTAAACCTACGCGAAAAAATCGTCAAGCTTCAGGGTTGAACGAAAATGGTATTTGTCTTCTTTTTTTTCCTCTTAGGACAAGGGCCATGGATACAGAAAGAGCAAGAGCAGCCCATATGGCATCTCTACCAAAACCCAAAGACTTGATAATGGTTAGTAGAGGAATTTATTTTTCACTGTACAACTGTGTCCTGGGGGTGAAAGTATGGATGCTGATGAGAAAACTGGAAAATACACTTACAGCCCAAACAGTTATTTCAAAGCATGGATTGGCTGTGAGTTCACCAGTCAAACCATCATGGTCAATCTGTTATTGCCAGGCTCTCTGTCTTTGACAAAGGAACACACTGCAACAAGAATAGCATTCAAGCGTATCGCACAGTAGCATAGAGCTCTATTTTATCAAACAGTTCGACCTTTGGGCATCTGGATTATGTTGCAGCCCCGACATGAGGAAGTAACCATGGTTTATGGGCACCCTTCTTGGAATTATGCTGCTTAGGGGTTTGATCCCCCTGGCCTTATTTACAACGGAAGCAGATAATCTTGAGTGACTGGTCGAGAGACTCGAAGCGAGCGAGGTTACATACTGCCTTGCAGTGGCATAGGCAGGATTTTAAAAAAGTTGCAGTCACAGCCTCGAGCGTAAGCAGGATGTTGCAAATCTAGAGGCCAAGCCATGAATGCAGTACAGTGTTTGTACCAAAGTCACTCCAAAAAATTTGCTGTCCTGTGCCTGCAGGCCTTTAGGCTGCATACACCACTGCCTTGTGCTCGTAAAAGGGAAAAATATGATTCTGCTGGACTGTTTCTAATATACATGCCAGGTACTCAGGAAGGGCAGCCCACACCGGCGAGAAATGGCTCATTGCATTTTCAACCCCCAACGGGGAGGTGGGGGGGGGGGGGGGGGGGGCGGTCATGAGGAAAATTTTCCAGGGGGGTTGTTTTGGAGTCTGGAAATTACACGGGAGGGGGTGTGTCTGGAGACTGGAAATTCCAATGGGGAGGGGTTAAAAAGATGACTTTACAGGGACATTTTATCCAAAATAGATTTTGGGTGGAAACTCTAGGGGATGCGGTCTGTTTCACCAGTTGAAATTCCAGGGGAGCCCAGTGCGGTTTAAAAATGTGATCAGCCAATTAACCTCTTATAAACGTACAAGAAATACTAAGTGCTGACAAGTTTGATACGCTATGATTTGTTTGTTTCAGAATTTTGATCTGACCAAGATGACACAAGGTAATGAAATGAAATCCATGGGAAATGTGAACAATACTTTCTATTCTGTCATGTGAAAATTAGTTTTACTGTTTGGCATGGGGAGGGAGGGAGGAAAGTTATATATTCTCACAGGGTCCCATTGTACTATATAAGTTATGGGAGAGGAGGCCTGGTGGAGCAAAGGATGGCAAAGGCAAAGGGAGGGAAGTGGGTGAGCACAATTGGACCCACAGCCAATATATGTACTGCTGGGGCCCAGTGAGAATAGGAGACTTTACAGCAAAATGGACGCTTTTCCAAAATGGCTGCCGAAAATTCAAATCGATTTTTGTTATAAATGAACACCAGCACTAGAACACACATCATCACTCCAGTAAACCTACAAACTTTCGCTGCATTATATCCACATATCTTCCGAGAAAACGAACGTCATACCCCAAGTCATACAAATCTCTGTATAATTTTCAATTTTTAAACTCTGCTTTCTCGGCCGACATGGCATTTGGCATAACAAAAATTTAAAGTATTACTAATGTGAGGATACTCTTTCTAGTGCCAGTATTTGATTTTCAGTCAGTTTAATTTTAAGACATGTGAATTTGTGGCGGCCATTTTGGAAAAGGGTCTATTCTTTGTAACGCACTGGTGCTCCAAGTAAAGAATAACTTATTTTTGTTAGACATTGTGATTGTTTGCAATTATATATTCTCGCCTCCATTACACTGCAAATGAAGCCAGATTATTTCCCTTTTCTTTTATTAGTTCAACAGCCACATCCCAGGAATGCAGAGGACTTCAGATCCACCCATTACCATCTTCAGCCAGTTATACATGTTGAACGAGAGCAACAGGATGAGCAGGTGGTTTGAAGGGTCCTTACACTTTAAACAGAGCCTGGGTCAGCCGCCATTTTGACAGCATAGCCACATATCAAGTCGGAAAAAGCATCCGTTTCCATCGGGTGATTTAGAGAATATAGAGCAATGTTCTTGATTGAATTTGGTAAATCAAATCTAAAACTTCGTGTAAGATGTTAATTTAGAGATTTCTACACGTAATTCGTCTTCTAATATCGAACAGAAACAATAACAGGAGTGGCTGACACGGGCTCTTCAAGCACAGTTTACACGTCGAGCAATTTTTCCTTGACAAGGAAACTTGACCATGTAGACGAGCAACAAATATTTGCCGGAAGTGACGATTATTAGTTCATCAGACATACAAATACAAGCAAGGAAAAACTGTCAAGGAAAAATTGCTCGTATTCACGGAGGCCGCCATCTTGGTCACGCTATGTACTAGCTGTGAGTGCGTGGAAAGTAATGATGACCTCATAAAAGTCTGTCAATTATTCGTTGCCGTCTGCACGAGTATTTTTTGTATGTGACAAATTTTATTTGTCAACTAAAAGCTTGGCATGCTAGCTTTTCAACAAGGATACTTGTCAAGGAAAAATGTCAAATTTGTCTCATGTACACAAGCAAAAAAAAAAAGATTATCAAGGACAAATTGCTGGCGCGTCTACACGATCAAGTTTCCTTGTCAAGGAAAAATTGCTCTTGGAGACGGTGCTTTATCACGCCTTAAGGTGGATCGACCCAGTCAGTAATTTTACACCCATGCCAACCAATTTTGAACCTCTCATATAAAACAGGTCGATTTCTATCGCGCAGCCAATATAACACACATACTACCCATAGACTGAAATACATGTCAATACAAAAGTTGGGGAGATCGGAGCTAGTATCACGTGACAATCGGGCTACGCCTATTTCTACTCTCAGCCCAGTTTCAAGCTGTAACGACATTTTTTCGAAAAATGCTCTACGGTACCTCGAGATGGAGTAGTTGCCTCCGTGTAACCGAAGTTTGATTAAATTCTACAAGACCGATTTGAAGATATTTTAGGATTTATAAATAATGGCTATAATTTATGTAAAATTCAGTGAAGTGAATAAATATGTCAGAGTTTGGTACTTCATGGTTATTAATTGCAGGCTTTTATAACCAAATCTATTTGTAATTGTTCAAGGAAGGTCATGCTTTTGATAAAGTTTAAATATTATTTTGCGATTTCGAAAAATATAGAAATGTACGTATCAACATAATTCCTCCACGCATCGGCTCAACGCGAACTTTGGGCCTACTTCCACGAAATTTGGTCTGATTTAAAAAATCGTAGTTTTTTTTCGCTCCAAAATTTTGGACGACTCCAATCGATCAATGTAAAGTTTGTCTCCAACGTTTCATAGCAATTGAAATCCTCTAAGGGGGACGCAAAGATCGGTAAATATTGGATTAATTTCTATAGTTTCTCTTCTGGGATTTGCTTTTGTTCCCCATTCGGCACAAAATCGAATTCCAATGGAGCGAACGTGGGCTTGTCCTTGTTTGGCTAGTCTCCGATGTATGATAATTGAGGTTCTTTGGTCTTTTGTTATGCATTTAATTACCATATGTCGGGGACGATTCGGAGAGCAGTCAACCGCCAATATTAACGTGTGCCGCATTGGAAGAACAAAAGCAAGTCCCTGAGCGGAAACTACACGAATCCATCCAATATTTACTGATCTTTGCGTCCACAGTTGATGCCCATAGAACATTTCAATTGATATGAAACGGCGGAGACAAACTTTACATTGATCGATTGGAGTCGTCCAAAATTTTCAGACCAAATTTCGTGAAAGTAGGCCCAAATTTCGCGCTGAGCCGACTCGTGGAGGAATTATGTTGATACGTACATTTCTATATTTTTCGAAACCGCAAAATAATATTAAATTTTAATCAAAGCATGACCTTCCTTGAACAATTACAAATAGATTGGGCTATAAAAACCTTCAATTTATAACCATGAAGTACCAAACTCTGTCATGTTAATTCATAACACTGGATTTTACATAAATTATAGCCCTGATTTATAAATCCTAAATATCTTCAGATCGGTCTTGTAGAGGTACTTGTAGAGGTACCGTAGAGCATTTTTCGAAAAAATGTCGTTACAGCCTGAAACTGAGTGGAAATAGGCGTGGCCCAATTGTCGCGTGATACTAACTCTGATCTCCCCAAATTTTGTACTGACATGTATTTCAGTCTATGGGTAGTATGTGTGTTATGTTGGCTGCGCGATAGAAATCAACCTGCTTTTGTATGAGAGGTTCAAAATTGGTTGGCATGGGTACAAAATTACTGGATCGATCTACCTTACATACAATCTTCGTTCACTGGACAAAATGCGCGGACCCCATTGGTTAAAACTGATCACGTGAGTTTTCGTTACCTAGCGACATCAAACGGGGCGAGTGCATTATTGGTAATAACGCATAAAAATCGTGCAGTGCTCACTGCAAGTGCAAATCTTTCTTGATTTTACAACTTATTAATACTTATCAATAATTTTTATTTATGCTTTCTGTATTTCCGAGCTATCAGAATGGAGTTCATGTACCTAAAAATCCCGAATTCAATTAAAATACTTGCATTTGAAGAAAAAGTTGTAATTTATTTTGAGCCTAGTCAGGGAAACCATTCTGATACTAATCTTCACTCAGGTCCACGCCGTGAACTCAGATTGTATATTAAAAGTGTTAGAGACTTTTATTTCGTGTTTTGTTGACAAATACACTATTTGTCAACAAGACACTCAAACAAGTCTCTTATCCATAAATATTTGAAGCCATTTTGACGGGTAGGCAAGCCTTGTAAAAAGCAGAGATACCAGTATAATGAAAGTCAAAACACAGACAACGTTTTCCCTGCTAAAGTAATATTGATTGATACTTTTACCATTGATCTCATGCAGATTGATGCTCGTGAAGCAGCAGAAGAGGTTGGAGAAATCATCGACAATGTAATAGAGGTAAATCCACTTAGTTAAGCTCTGGCTATAAACTAGGACACGTGAAGCACGCAACATTGTAGCCGGACAATGTTTCCCAATTTAGCCACGCGAGAAACATTGTTGCGCGCGACAAATATTTTAGCTGGGACACAAACAAACGTTTCTTCGCCAGTCAAGAATCATTTTGCGTTTCCGAGACACGCGTGCGATGTTTCACGACTCTAATGATCTAAACTAGGACACATGTAGCGCGCAACATTTGTGTCCTGCGTGTTTCCCCGAGTGGCTTAACTATGAAACATCACACGCGCGTGTCTCGTTAACACAAATTGTTTCTTGTCTGGCGAAGAAACAGTTGTTTGTGTCGCAGCTAAAACAAATGTTGCGCGCGGCAATGTTTCCCGCGCGGCTAAATCAGGAAACATAAAGGAAACATGTGTCCGGCTACAATGTTGCGCGCTACATGTGTCCTAGTTTAGAGAGGGCTTAAGGTTACTGAGAACCTTCGCGCACCTCCTCGGAAAAAAAATCATACAACTCCTTAGTTTAACCAAAACATGTCAACCTATATATCGTTGGAAAGATTATAAATTGGACTAGCAGACTATGACAAAAAAAAAATAACTTTTTGATAAACAGAATTGTTTTGAAGGTTTTATTTAAAAAGTGGGTGTGACACTTTCAAGAGCTATCGCTGCCGAACTGCTTGACCTTCACTCCCAAGTAAAACATTGTTTTAATCCTTAAAGGTGTTTCTCAAAAACTGTGTCTGCGTTTTTTAAAATTTTGCGTTGTTCAAAAGTTATGGAACTTTTAAATTTCCAAGGTCAAATTTTATAGAATTTTCACGCTCTAAAAATTTAAAGAAATCATAACTTTTGAAGTAAACAAAATTTTAAAAAACGCAGACACGGTTTTTGAGAAACACCTTTAAGGATTAAAACGCTGTGTTTCTTGGGAGTCAAGGTCAAGCAGTTCGACGGCGATAGCTCTTAAAAATGTCACACTCAATTTTTTTATAAAAGCTTTAAAAAATTCTGTTTAATAAAAAGTTACTTCTTTTTGCCATAGCCTGCTAGTCCATTCTATAAGCTTTCCAACGAAATATAGGTTGACATGTTTTAGTTAAACTAAGGACGAGTATGATTTTTTTTCCGAGGACGTGCGCGAAGGTTCTCAGTAACCTTAAGTCAGAGCCAAGTAACGTCATAGGCATGATGCCAGCACCTCGCATCCGACAGACTGAGGCGAAAATCATGCGGTGTAGTATAAAAGGGGGCTCCCCTTTTATAGCGCGTCTTCGTGTTTAATGACGACCGATGATCTATTGAACCTCCCACCCCCCCATAATTTGACCGCCATTTTGAAGACATAGACATGGTTTATTGGTACCGTGTATATAAAAATACATAGGCATTACGTTCCAATAAAGGTGACATTAAAAACAAAAATACAGATATAGTTTAGTCCGGCGGGACGAGGCGATGCCATTACTGTTCAGCCTTTAATGTGTTTTTTTTCTTTCTGTCATACTTTCCCATATAAATTTCGCGATTTGCTTTTGGGTACTTCCGTTTTGATTTAGTTTTCTAATTTTTTGGAATACAGTCGCTGGGGGTAAACCATTGAGGGCGACGTTTGTTTCCTATTCAAACAATTTTCTTCTGTATGGCTTGTAAGCTACGCATTTTACTAAAAAATGTTCTTAAGTCAGAGAAACGTCCCGTTACACCCGCTGCTCGGAGTTTATCAAACAATTTTTCTCTGGGTATGCTGTCAAACGCTTTGCTAAAATCCACAAAACATGCGAACAGATAATTTGACCTTTTGTTTGGCTTGACTTTTTGAAAGCTACCAATTTCAGACCCCCCCCCCCCCCCCCTAAAGTTGTCCCTTCCCGATTTATCCCCCCTCCCCCATCGAAATTATGCTCCGCGGTGCCTGTCATGCCACGCTTTTATCTAACATTAATAATAGACCAAATCGGCTAACGGTGGTTGCATCTTGTAGCCATTTAGGGACAATCATGGCATACTGTATCGCGAGATAGAAATATAAAATCTATAAAAACATAAATTTCAGTCCAGTCTTGAAAAAAATAGATACTTCGCGAAAATTGTGTAAGCCATGAGCTTTCTTGTCTTAAAGACAGACACACCCCTGTTAACAGGGGTTGTATTGGTTTGTTAGGGGTTGTATTAACTTACACGTACTAACCAGCTTTTTTTCTTTTGACAATGTTAAGGATGCTCATCGCAGCCAAGCAGAACAGGCAGAGAAGGCTCGGTTGAGGCACAAACATGCCATGGCCCAACTGCACTTGCAAGAGGTACCTGCACACTCACCAAAAATGATATGTTATATCCCAGTGAACAATTTTAACGTGCGCTCATTGGTCGAGACGTATCAATTGGTACATTTTCACAGGACAGATATCAGACGATATTGTCCGTCGGAAGTGATATCCGTCCTGAGAGAAATGTTTTAAGCAAGAACTGGATATTTTTTGTTTAAAAATATTAGCGGAGCTCCTGAGCGGAGCACCATACATAAGGAAAAGTGGTATCAGAATTCAGACGTATAACCATCAAGTCGCTTTTGAGTGGTTTCAGATGTTTTTGTCATTTTCAATGACGTCATGTCAAGTGGCTTTGACAATAGACAGGTATGAACCTAAAGACAACGTTTGCCAAGTTTGGTCGTCATTGGAGCTTTCCCACTGGAGATATGATTTTTTTCCTTTCATTTCTGAATAAAAGGTATAGTGTAATTCCGTGTGTGTGTGTTTGTGTGTCCGCTCGGCACACAGGCATCCCAATTTCAGGCGGGAAAATAGGCAAGAACGCACACGCGCGCTTCTATTTTTATCGCCTTCGTGTTTAGTTTTAACGGAGCTCCGGCCAGGCGCTAGTTGACCATTGGGTTAATTAAAGTTATGTTAGAAGCAAGGGGGTGTACCACTGTATCTCGAGAAGGTAACATCGCTAGTTCACCAAACTTGGGTTAAGTTATTTTGGAGGCAAGGGGGGTGCACCACCAAGGTCACGTGGCCTGACGTCATCGATGACGTCATCAGAACTAGAGAAGGCAACCTCGCTAGGTGACCAAACTTGGGTTAGGTTATCTTGGAGGCAAGGGGGGTGCACCGCCAAGGTCACGTGGCATGACGTCATCGATGACGTCATCAAAACTAGAGAAGTCAATATCTCAAGAAGGTAACATCGCTAGTTCACCAAACTTGGGTGAAGTTATCTTGGAGGTAAGGGGGGTGCACCACCAAGGTCAAATGGGATGACGTCATCGATGACGTCATCAAAACTAGAGAAGTCAATATTTCAAGAAGGTAACATCGCTAGGTGACCAAACTTGGGTAAAGTTATTTTGGAGGCAAGGGGGGTGCACCACCAAGATCACGTGGCATTACGTCATCGATGACGTCATCAAAACTAGAAAAGTCGATACCGCGATGACAGTAATGCTGGTATGTCAGTAATGATTAGAGCTCCGCTTTTAGGCATTGCCTAAATCTATATATTAGAAAATAACAACTATGTTGTATTGTGAATGTGCGCGTTCTGATTGGTTAAAAAGCGTTTTTGTAAGAGACCTGAGAAACACGATTGTCACGCAACGCTGTCGCGCGTGTGTATGTTATTTTCTAAAAGCAATAAAAATACTTTCTGCGTGCTCTCTGGTTTCTTACAAACACTCGGGGAATGTTGGTCGAACTGATAAAACTTGAAAGACACTCGCCTTCGGCTCGTGTCTTTCAAGTTTTGATCAGTTCTCCCAACATCCCCCTCGTGTTTTTAAGAAAGCAGAGAGCACGCGGAAAGTACTTTTATTGCTTCAATGGAAAACAAGCAACCAAGGTTTTTGTCTAACAATGTTGATGAAATACGGAAATTGCTGGCTGAGGCGACACCGGAAAACAAAGAAAAGTCAACTAATACGCCGTGAACGTTTTTAATGGTAAGAAAGTTGTTTTTCAGTGAAGTCGCTGGGATATAAAATAAATAAACCCGTTGGGATATAAAATAAATAAACCCGTTCTTGGCTTGCTGCAATATCGGCGGATAATGTCTGCGAATGAAAAACTGGTCCTCAAAATTTCTCAGTTGCCCTCGAAGCTTCGCTTCTCGGCCAACTGTTAATTTTTCGTACCATTTCTCATCCTTGGACATTATCCGCCGATATTACAGCCGTCAAAAGGGTTTATTTAGTAAATATGGGTTTATTTAGCAAATATAATATAATATGATATGATATATGATGATATGATGATATGATATATGATATGATATGATATGATATGATATGATATGATGTCGATTTCATACGCCCCCCTCGTTCATTGCATAACAACCTCGCTGGATCGAGTATCAATGGTAGCCATTCTATGTTCGGTTTTCAATTTCAACATCTTGACGAGCGCCTTGAACTCGATTGGACACTTGTGTCACGCCTTCAATTCGAGTGGACACTTGTGTCACGCTTGTGTCACACCTTGAACTCGATTGGACACTTGTGTCACGCCTTGAATTCGATTGGACACTTGTGTCACGCTTGTGTCACGCCTTGAACACGGTTGGACACGTGTCACGCTTGTGTCACGCCTTGAACTCGATTGGACACTTGTGCCACGCCTTGAACTCGATTGGACACTTGTGTCACGCTTGTGCCACGCCTTGAACTCGATTGGACACTTGTGTCACGCTGAGAATTTCCGGGGAATGCTGCCGATTAAAAGCCGATGTCAAAAGCCTTACGAATTCCATTCTCCTCGCTGAAAGTCTCCAAAAATATATTAACGGACTAAAGAGCGAAGTGCTGAGAATCGTGATATCCGTCAAGGGTAAAAATGTATGAAGGGTTTCATTGTCCAGAGAAAAGACGACAGTAAATACCGGTAGCAAAATGGTAGGGATAGTGGTTAGAACGAATGCTAGCATTACAGCCCAGAATACCCTAGCTGCTTTGCTTACTTCCCTCACTTTCCTATGATCCCGATTGAGTCTCTGTTGGTTCTTTATAGAGAGTTCGTGCTTCTTTGAGATCTTTCTGATTTGAATATTGCACGTTAAACTAACGACTGCAAGAGTAAGGATCCATAACAGCCAACCTAACCAAAACATTTCCATATGATCCTGGTAGACAGGGTTATTACGGAGAAAGAACTCGATTAATGCAGCTGTCAGAGTAAACACGCTGGTGATAAAAACGGCAATTGAAAATCTTGTTTTTGTAGCGAGGCAGTGTCCCCTGTAAGGCCTCGATATCGTCAGATATCGCTCTAGATTTACCAACGACAACAGAGTGAAAGAGAAAGTTGATAAAATAGACACCATGAAAATGGTACTGTTTTCCAGGCCACAGTTTACTTCCGTATCATCTTGAAGATGGTTGAGCTCTCTTGCGATCAAGGTTAAGATATTATACTGTTCAGGAGTTCACAGGTCGACTGAATCACTAAGGCCAAATTTGGAACTTGGCGCCTAAGCTGGCTCTTAGATAAAACGAGAAAGATAACGCCACCGTTCAGCAGCATAGATAGTGGCATCAGAAACAATGAAGTAGCAATTACTGTCACAGAAACGCTTGTTGTTGGCTCCCTGGCGTAGTCAGGCCTCCAAGTATATTTTCCAATAAATGAACAACGAATACTAACAGTCCCATTCTCAGAGGCCATGATTTTGATGCAAAACAAATTTAAGCAAAAGAGGAATAAACTGGTGATGATTTTCTGTAAGTCCCCTTAAGCCTTAAATTTCTGAGAGTTCCTGCTTGTTTTTTATTTTTATTTACTGCATAGAATTGGTGTTATATAACGCACAGAATGGGTGTGTTAGAGCGGAATTCATATGCCTTTAGTGAAACCAATTGCAAAGTGTACACCTATTTCCGAAAAGGTTGTGCAGCTGTCTGTTATAGCCCGCGATGCGTCATAGGAACAATAGTTATACCAGAACAGAACACTGTTGGTTTTGGGGATAAACAGCCATACTTATCACCCAGCTTATGCCAAATGATTCTACAATACATCGCTCGCAAGAAATTTTGTACTGAATTAACATGATAATTTTGTTCTTCTTAGTTTCTCTCATGACGCGCCGCGCACTACAACAGACGGTTGTGACGGTGCAACCTTTTCTGAATTAGGTGTATACTAATTGCTCACGACAGTCATTAAAAACGCTTTAATTGCGTTGTATAATTGGAGTAACAGGTGTTGTTTTCCTCTAAAATTCCTCAATTATTTCGGGGAAACGTTTGTGATTGGTTGATTTTTTTCCCGCCACTTCTGGCGCGTGTGCGTGCAACACAGGAAGCCCGCAACGTAAAGTTATTACTGAGCTCAAAATTTGAAGATTACGTAGTCTTCTCTCCATTCCTTTTACTGAGAAAAGTTCAGGAAGTAAGATGTTTTTTTCAAGTTGATGTATTTTTTTGTCTGGTATAGATTAATTGGCTAGTGAATGGCCTACAACCACCGGAAACATGAGCACATTTGAAAATTCGTACTAAGTTTTATTTTATTGAAATTGAAAGTGAGACGTGAGAAGGTGAGGGTGGAACAGGATAAAAAAAGTTTTCTTAGGCCGGGTTTACACTTTTTCTTGCATTTGTCGCGGCGATTTTTCTCGCACGAGTTCCAATTCAGACTCTTGTGTAAACGAGATGCAAATCCGGTGCGATTTTCTTCAAATCGCATCAAGTTGCAAAGAGTTTCGAACATGTTTGAAATCTCTGCAACATCACACGACTAAAATCGCGTGAGGTCAAAACTTCCCCCTCCTTGCCCAGATAGATAGTTTAAATAGATAGATAGTGTAGATAGATAATTATATTTTACTGTATTTTTATAGACACGGCTACTTGAAAAGCAGCCTTAGCTGAATGTATTCAATTCAATTCAATTTTATAGTACTGTATTACCGTGGTTAAATAAAGTTACATTATTATTATTATTATTATAGTTGCATCTAGTTTACATTAGTGATTTTGAGTTGACGCGTACGTGCGAGAAAAATCGCCGCTACTTGCACAACAAAAATTATAAACGGGCCTTTACAAGGGCAATGACACTGTTGTTTTTACAAAATTCTACAAAATTAGGCCAGTGGTTTGCCTAAACAACATAAAATCCTATATTGTACTTAGCATAGTATAAGGGAAAGAAAAAGAAACTGAAATTCGTTTTCGCTATCAAATTTCCAAGTTTGAAAACAGTTCAGCCTGGTAAGAAATCAAAAATGCCAATTCCCAATCCATTTCCATCCGCTCGCTAACAAACCAAAATACACCAAAGACGGCTATTTTGCTTATTCCTTGTGAATTTAATCCACAGACTTCATCGCGAACGCTGAATAACGCTTGAGCTGAGGGTGAACTGGTTCTCTGACGTCACCCCTGGGGTGTAGCCAGCATTTTGAGAAGGGGGAGACGTCACCCCTGGGGCGTGGCCAGCATTTGAGAAGGGGGGAGACATCACCCCTGGGCGTAGCCAGCATTTCAGAAGGGGGGACGTCACCCCTGGGGCGTAGCCAGCATTTGAGAAGGGGGACGTTACCCCTGGGTGTAGCCAGCATTTGAGATTTGGGGGGGTGGAGGGATGGCACAACAAATGCAAAAAAAATTGCTGATGACACCGACCGTTTTTGTCAAATTTTCCTTTAATCTTCACTTTATTTTTCGTTCCAAAGGGAGGTCTCAAGCTCTCTATGACCCCCTAGCTAGGCCCGAGAGTAGGGATTGAAATTCTTCAACTTAATTTTTGTTGTTTTCTAAGGATCATAAAAGTTGATGACGGAGCTGGGCCATCTAGAAAGGACGGACAGACAAAGAAGACAAGAGGCAGTTGCCAGGATTCCGGTTAGTTTTTCTTTCGTTTTACTGATAAGCTGGCGACTAAAAATGTAAACCTGGTCGACAGCTTCAATCAAATGCAAAACATTGGCGCAATCTATTGCCTCCAGCTCCTACCTTATCCTTTGCCCTTTCGAAATTTAACATAGGGAATTTCTGCAGAAACCCATCCTTGGGGAAAGCTGAATTTCCCAAGGCACATGCCTGGGAAGTGTTCGGAATTCACAAGGATAGCCATGGGAAATCCGAACACTTCCCATTCGCGATTTCATTGGCTCTCTCTCTCTGGCACGACCATGCAATTTGATTGCCCGTGCCTTGCGTGATGCCGCGACAGAGCAATGTGATTGGTTGTCCATGATTTCTCGTGACGATAGCCGGCGGAAATCGGTATACATGCCACGAGGCGGAGAAGGCGAGGTTCCGTATCTACACAGCAGGCTAGTTTTCGTACTGTGTCGCGACACTTTTCACACAGTCATACCAAATCGGCTCTACAATAGACGAGTACGTGTGTTTTACCCCTAGGTGAAGATATTCCAGCCTCCACATAAAAGAATCGAAGACGCGGAAGAAAGACAGAGAGATTTGGAACAAGCCTTTGAGGATATGTACATGATACAGACAGGTAAACTATAGAGCGAACTTCAGGTGACTGCAGTAATACTAAATACAAGTCAAACCATATGAGCCGATCACTTCAATTTTGGTCAATTATTTGCTTTTTTCAAGTCCAGTAGAGCTTCGACTGTAAATGTTTTGAAGACGTGCGAGCGTCCGGTTCATCTTACCACAGGTTACACAGGAGATCTGACGATCGCATTGGAACCCTCGGTGGCAGGGCCAAGTACTCTCCCTGAGGAACACCTGTTAACAGGTAACAACTAGGGAGACTTGCGTTACTGGTTTTCAATCCTTGTGACCTGTCACTTCCCTTCTGCATCATTTAAGGTACAGCTAGGTGGTGCGGTGTTTTTCGAGTACATGTAGTTTGCTGATAGCTTTAAATTTATTTCAAATGGAACTCAAATAGAGCAATTGGGTAAAGTTGTTCACCGAGGCAATTACATGTTACACGAGGCAATTGTTCTTGCAACTCGCAACGCAACGATGACAAATTTATCGTTTTACTTTGCAAGTTGCCGCGGGATGTAACACGCTCGCAATATTTTTTTGCAAAGCGCCCGGAATAAAAACATTACTTACAGCAGCACTATCAAAATCAAGCGCGCTGCTTGGGTAATTCAGGAAACCCATTGCGTGATAAATTGCCAAAACATGTTACATGTAGCAACTTGTCTCACAACGTTGCGAAAAGTCGACCTCGGTTCTAAATATTATAATAAAAAGCATTTATATCCCGCCGGCTACTTAACAATTAGACCTAAAAGGGCTACGGGCCAATAGCCCATGAGGCCGCAGGCCGAACGGGCTATTGACCCGTGGCCCTTGAGGGCGAGAGGTCTAATTGTTTTAGTATCACCCAACTAGTTCAAGAATGGTTTGGAAAACTGTGATTTCTAAACCAGTTTCACACACGGCAAACCTGTAAACCAGTAGTAGTTTTATATATGTTTATTTTTATATATAATTACATGTATAATGAGTGTTTTGTCCGTGTATAAATAAAGTCTGTCTCTCTGGACAAAAAAAGTGAAAAATTGTGTTAAAAAATCACCAGAAACCTCGACAAAACGAGAAGCGGTTGCCATTGTTTTCATGTTCAAAATCGTCGCTTTCGCTACTAGAGGTCTATTGATAATAGTCCCCTAGTAGCGTAGCCAATCAGAATGCAGCATTGGCAATAGTCCACTAGTTGGGTAATACTAAATTGCAATATGATCGCCGGCGCGATGTATTTTACTTCACTTTACATGGTTTTCAATCCTTTCAACTGAGGATTTCTCGATCTTCGATTTCTTTTCTGCAGAAGCAGTCGGGAAAGCACCGCCGAATCCACAGGTAACATATTCTGAATTCAGGGATTTGGATGGACACGCGCTTCAGATTTCATGCTGCTAACTCTTTAAGCTTGCGCGTGAAATAAATGAAATACATAATGCACAGCTCTGCGGGAAAAAGAGCACCTTCCCATAGTTACACATCGCTAGATGTTGTTTTAGTCCGATGAGTGTGGAAATGTTATGAACTGTTTGTTGCAAAATAGCGCCATTAGTTTGCTATTCTGTGACCATTGGCGTAGCTACAAGGGCTTCAAATTGTTTCAAATGGTGTGCAAATGTTTAATTTTAAGCTTATAACATGATATGGGCGTACAAATTGTTCATAGATAGGTTAAATTTTAGTACACAGCTGTGTACTTTGCGTGTATTGTAGCTACGCTCCTGGGGACTACATATTACTAACTCCATATTACTTTAAGCAATTATTGGATGAGGTTTTTGTGATTTCCAGAATAAACAATGTCAAGACAAGTGGAATCAGGAGAGGCCGTGAGGCCGAGCCTGATTCCACTTGGCGAGATATTGTTTATTCTGGAAATCACAAAAACCGAATTCAATAATTGTTTTATTATACATTGATTCAGTAAAAATACTTTTTTTTCTGTCAAGCACTTTCTTTTACACAAGCGCCTTGTTAGATAGGAAAAACATTCAAGTGATCTAGTCCCATTATGCATTGCGCGCGTAGGATCAAGAATCAGCATGCTGATTCTTGGAGACCATCAAAGTGCGTGATTCCCAAAGTAAAGCGCGCGCATTTAGCCAATCAGAATCGAGATAGTGAATACAATGTATAATAAACTCGTTAAAACGTCAAGTCGCATGTGATTGTCGTAGGTTTGTCGTGGGCTTGCCTTTGACGCTACGATTCAAGTTGTACGCATCCGACAAACTTCGGCAAAAATCGTACAGTGTAAGTCGGCGGCTTTATGCTTCACTATTCAATTCCATTTTGTCACAGCCTACCGTGATGCCAGCTGTTCCGAGGGATGAGTCCAGCGAGGAAGACGACGAGGGACATCAAGAGAGGAAGATAAGACCAACAGTTGACGGCAGAGACGGCAAGAAGCAAGCTCCAGCCAAGAAACCAAAGGCCGCATCTGCAGCCGCACCTAAAGCAGGAGGTATTGTTCCTTGCCCCTCCTACCCTTTTACTTGCCCCTCCTACCCTGTTACTTGCCCCTCCTACACTGTCACTTGCCCCTCCTACCCTGTTACTTGCCCCTCCTACACTGTCACCTGCCCCTCCTACACTGTCACCTGCCCCTCCTACACTGTCACTTGCCCCTCCTACACTGTCACTTGCCCCTCCTACCCTGTTACTTGCCCCTTCTACCCTGTCACTTCCCCCTCCTACCCTGTTACTTACCCCTCCTACCCTGTTACTTGCCCATCCTACCCTGTTACTTGCCCCTCCTACACTGTCACTTGCCCCTCCTTCCCTGTTACTTGCCCCTCCTACCCTTTTACTTGCCCCTCCTACCCTGTTACTTGCCCCTCCTACACTGTCACTTGCCCCTCCTACCTTGTTATTTGCCCCTTCTACCCTGTAACTTGCCCCTCCTACCCTTGGGATTCTACCGGAAGCTCAGCTGGTAGATCGCTTGTCTGTTGTGAGGGAGGTTGGGGTGCGACCGTTCAGGGTCTTTTCTAAATCATCGAGCAGAACGTGCTGCATTTGCTCTAACATCTACAAGAGGTTAGACCTTCGCGTCTTCTCGGATAAGGCCGTTTTTAAAAACCGTAGATCACGTCTATCGCATACACTACACTAATCGGGACCAGAGGGGCGCGCGAGTGACTAGCTCCAGCGCGGGCGCGGGCCTTAAGCTACGGCGAAACTAGGATACATGACAACTTTATAGGTTAATATGCTACCCTCGTGAAATAAGGATCATCGTGTCGTATCATAGAGATTTGGGTTCCATTTCTCGAGAACTGAGAATTCTCGGCACGAATATCTTTTGTTAATCTTAGTGGCCTATCCCCCCTGAATTTCGACCGCCCAATAGCGCAATTTGGAATTATAACTAGGGACCTCCCTGAGAATTCTCAGGCTATTTTTTGGCTGATATTTAGGCTTGAAAGAAACGGAAAATCGCGACATATACGCTAAAATTATCAATGACAAGTTCACGGCTAATAAAATGAGCAATACGAGAGTTAAAATATAAATCACATGACTTACAAACCAAAATTTCACTAACAAGCATCAGTGATTATCAACCAGGGCAGCAGAAAGTTAGGTCTGAAAATCTAAGAAACATTTGCAGATCCAGTACGTCGATTGCTAGGACGAATCCAGAATCAGCGAGAAGAGTGGAGAAAACGTCAAGCTACAGAAAGTGCAGAGGATAAAGGTACTTGAGAATAGAATAAATCAAACCCATTGCCTGGCGAGGAGATTGGGCAATTCCAGAAAATAAAGGTACCCCCCCCCCCCCCCCCCACGGGCGGCATTTGTAAATTCCGAAGGGATGGGGGGGTTTAAGAGCTCGGAATTCTGATTGCAAGGGGGGGTTTTCGAAGCTGGATTTCTTGTCACAAGGGGGGGTCTGAAGATGCCCAACTTCTGAAGGAGTTCGCGTGTTTTTCAGTCTGCTAAAATAGCGTTTTTCAGAAAGAAAATAACGTCATTTCACTCGCGGAAAAACAGTCTTCGCCGCCATTCGATAGATAGAGAATGCTTGCCAGTTCGTACTTGTCCCTTCTAGGACAGAATCTCCATAATTTTCTACTCATTTCGACTGTTAGTTCAATCACGCAGCAGGTTCAACTTTGTACAATCACACATTGAAATTAATATAAAGGATGTTGGCGATACGTGATAAGTTGAGCTTGCATGGACGCGCAACTTTCACCAAAACCCGCCGCAACTTTCCCTAACATATCTAATGAAATCCCGGAACAACACGGTATAGTTTAATAAACGTTTCTCAAAAATGGTACATGTAATATGCATGTTGAATAATATGTTTTTCTTTTACTCCTTTTTAGAGTTTCTATATGGGTTTTTCCTAAGCCTCAAATATTCGAAGATCCGCAAAAAGTAACAACTAGGCTTTCCAAGCTTGGTCTAGCTCATTCTAATGTGTTTTCCTGTTATATTCGAAAAAATTGTTTTAGAAAGCGATTTGAAAATGTGTGTTGCAAGTAAATAGCTTCCACACTTCATTTGAAATGTGTATTCCCCCATTTCACGATCGAATGGCGAATTAAAGTCTCAAGTTTTTCCGTGATAATATCATCCGATTCTTTGCCCCTACAATTCAAATCTTACAAAATAGCCAGTTAGCTACTAGTTAAACACGCTAAAAATGTAGAGCTCATATTCAGTGGATGTTGTGAATGCTGGTGGTATTTTTTTCTTCAAAATCAAACTACCATGCTCTGTATTAATATTCTGAAACAAAATTTTGCGCTTTTTGTGTTTTCTTTACTTTGCAACTTAATAAATTCCCGCAACAACCCCCGCAACTTTTGCCTTTTTCTCCGCAACGTTTCCCTCTCGCAAATTTTTACTTTTTTTTGCAATAATAAACAAGGTGGTGATTATTTGGATTCCGGAGGGGAGGGGGGGGGGGGGGGGGGGGGGGGGGGGGGGGGGGGGTAAAAGTTGAAATTTCTGAAGGGGAGGGGGTTTAACCTACCCGGAATTCTATATGCACGGGGGGGTAAACCATTTTGGAAATTCTGGATGCATGGGGGGGTCAAAAACTAGTGCCGCCCGTGGGGGGGGGGTACCTTTATTTTCTGGAATTGCCCATTTCACGCGAAAAATTGCTTTTGTTTTTTCGGCAAGAGTTACAGTACAAGCAGACACTGTTTTTTGGGGCTCTTAACTAAATTAGTGTACAATCAAGACTTTTAAAAACATAACAATTGTGGTAGAATGTGCACCAGACGTTTCGAGGCTTCCGCAAATCTTTTTTGAGTAATGTAGTTGCGTGCAATATTACTGCGGTTTTCATAAATCTGTACCTCCCACGTGACATTTCCAAACGTCAAACTGTGTTTTGGCTTCCGTCCGTCAAACCTTTTGTAAGTCAAGTCCACACATGTTTTCTGAGTTTGGTTTGAATTTTACAGTGAAAATTGTGTTGTGAAGCCTAGCTAGCCTCTATCAGTTCACACGATCTCTCAAAGCCTGCGTAAAATCACCCAGAGTTGTTCACCCGCTTGATTGACGGAAGCCAAACCGCGGTTCGCTGGTCGGTGTAGGGTTCGCAGAATTATGAATATCGCAGTAAAGAATAACGTGAAATCGACATCATTTTACAACTTGGGCCCAAAATGATTTCACGATATATCTTATGCCCAAGAATGTGTGTTCTTGACAGTTTTTCTCGCAGTTTGTGAGTCGGACGACCCACTACGATGTTAATTTTTCAGTGCGACCATTACACAAGCAAGCGATTACATATTCACGCGCCGAATGCAATGAGTCGTGCCATCAGGTTGTTGCCGACATTTACGTATGAATGAATGATAATTAGATCTTTTCTTTGACAATCAGAATCGAAAATAAATATTCAACCGGTAGCCACCAAATGGCACGGCTCAATGCATTCAACGCGTGAATATTTGCTCGTTTCTCACAATAGCAAACACTGAAAACTAGCATTCATAGTGGGTCGCTCGACTCTTAATAACTGCGTGAAAAGGTTTTAAGAACACTCCTTTGTCATAAGATATATCTCGGTAGTAAAGTCATCTTGAGCGTTTAATGCTTATCTCCCAAGAAGGTACTGTTCCAAGGCCCAAACTGAATGAACTGTACTGGACATGCTACATAGTTATCACTTAGCTAGGAGGAGTTGATAACGCTAGTAATCTTTACATGTTGTGAGGCAATGAAAACCGGGTTTTACTAAATATACTTTGTGCGGATGTAGTATTAGTTGTAAAAGCGTGTCGATTTCATGTTATAGGTATTTTTGGGAGTATTTCTTTGATGTTGATTGTTAATTTGATTGTTTGTTCGTTTTCTAGATCGTCGCGCGAAGAAAGTTTCATCTCTACCGCCAGCCAGACGACCTAAAGAGTAAGAATCAATATATTTTCACGTATTGGGCTCACGTGTTGGACTCCGCTCAGTACGAAAATAATTTCAACCAACTAGCCGTCAATATTTTGTGGTTTTGCCGTCTCAAATACGCTTTTGCTTATTATTTTTATTATTTCAGTAGCGGCTCGACGTTTTTAATAGTCCAGTTTTGAATTCTCTAATCTACCGCTGAATAGGCATCGGCGGCGCATAAAGACAGTAGGAGCCTCGGTTTGAAGTAGAAAAGTTGTGAATACCAACGAGAAACTGATGAACCTTGAATGGAGACAATAGAGAAAACTTTTTGGACTCGTTGGTATTCGCAACTTTCGGGATCAAACCGAGGCTCCTACTGTATTTATGCGCCGTTGATGCCTATTCAGCGGTAAATTAGAGAATTCAAAACTGGACTATTCCCCCGCACGCGCGTTAAAAATGGCGGTGGTAACATCAGCCAATCAGAAAGAAAATTTCACGCAAATCGATTTAAAAAGATCCTTCCTTCCTTGTTGATGATTGAAACAATCCTGTTCTTTTTCCAGGTCACGTGTTCATGTTCTAACGCCTCTTCCCGAGGAAGACGAACTTCAGAAATCAAGGGACTCAATCTCTTCTAGTCCTTCTGTCCCGCAACAACCCGCGCCCGAGCGTGACGTCCCGCGACCAATGGCGCCCGTACGGGACATCCCGCATGATGCAGACGGTAGCTCACCGGGTCCGGGAGGTGTACGGATGTTATTGCATCCATACGAGGTGGCTCAGCAAGCAAGAGCAGGCACGCCCACTGATATACCGGATCAGCATATGGAACCAGCGATTATTAAGCCAGTTGAGCCGGAACCCAGTCAGCCTTCAGAGCCAAAGGTTAGACATTCTCGTCTCCATTCTCGTCACCTCGCGGGGATTGGCTCTGGCATCAACCACTGACGCACGCGCGAGAAGCCTCCCTTGCGAGGTGACGAGTTGGAAATTAAATACGTTCTTTCTAGTACTGTGCTCAGATTTCGACTACCTCCTCCTCTTGTGTATTATATTCAGGGTTCACGACATTTTATTCCATCCCTTGTTTCAGCCTTCAGCTACAACTCTGTCTGATGAACAGCATCTTCTGGAGCAACAACGACTAAAACTCCAGCTCCAGGAGCAAAAGCTGATGCAGCAGAGGCTTGAGGAACAGATTAAACAATACCAGACACAACTGCATGACTTACATACCCCATATGACGACTCTGGTCTGGGAACAGGGGTACCGCCCATACCTGACCGCTCATGTGGTCGGATTAGCGAGGGTGCTGTAACGAGACGAGATCATGAAGTCGATATGCTTCCTGGCGATGTGGTCGCTATAGAGAGGTCTGTCCGCGAGGGAGCTGCTGATGGTGAAAGAAGCGAGGGTAGTGTTACAGAGTCGGGATCTGTTAGTTTAGTAGAGCAGACGGCCTCAGAGCTGGAGACTTCAGAATCGGCAAGCCAAGCATCTGAGCCGTATATTTCACACCCTCGTATACCTTCTGATATCTCGAGTATAGGTCCTCCGGAGCACAGGCCGGGTTACCGCCATGACGAGGACACTACGCCATCTGCCGAGCACCCAGGGAGATCGTCTTCAGGGACAATATCAGACGCGTCAAGTGAGGCCTCCAGCGCAAAGCCGGAGTCGGGTTCATGTGGCGCGCTCCCTGCGTGGCGAAGTTTTCCACTTCGAAAATCACCTCAAACCACTCTGGAAGGGTTCTCAACAACTGGGGACACTCTACCTAGAGGGACGTATTCTGAAAGTCAAGGAACAGAGGATATGGTTTCTGAAGAGTTGAGTTCCAGCACTGGAAGTCTTACTACCGTTTCAGATAACGTGATTTCTCGAGCGCCTTACGCCAAGGCAGAAGAATCTATCGATGCTGTTCTAAGAGCCAATCGGGATTTAAGTTACCCTCAGGCATCCACCGCTACTAGATCTGGCTTATCAGCTACTGATACGAATTACCCTCAAGCATCCACCGCTACTAGATCTGGGCTATCAGCTACTGATACGAATTATGTGGTGCCATTTTCGAGAGATGCGTCCCCGATGACCAGCCTGGCATGGTCTAAACCACCTGTAAGACAGCCTTCTACTATACAATACGCTCCTCCACTTCCTCGTGCGCGATCTCCATTGTCAGATTACCCTACCGGATCTCCGAGCTACTTGAAGGTGTATCGCAAGAAATGGGAAGACGAGCGCAAACTGATAGAAGCCCAACGGCAAGAGATTCGCGAGAGGCAAGAGAAACAGGCGCGGAGAATGAGATACTACCAGAACGTCATTGACAGGTATGGTATTTAGATGACTAGTGTCATAGACTGTTGCTGTTGTTTGGAAATATGAAATAGAGCAGATGTCAAATGAGCGCCGCAAACTAAACTAACATAAACAAGTAGATTCACTAATGCCTGGTGCGCACTAGCGATGTAACATCATAAGGACGTTATGTTACAGCGAAAAATAATTGGAATAATCAGTATTTTCCATGGATCATCATTAGATTACTTCACCAAAGCAATCTCATGTTACTTTTTGTGTTACGCAGTAGACATGTCAACACCGAGAGCTTTAAGCTTCCGGAATCCAGAACTAACTATCACATATACACATTCTTTCTGAAAACAATAAGGGAATGGAATAACGTCCCTCGTAAAGGCGTGCAGTTTGGCTGCCTTCGAAACGGCCCTCTGAAGTGACCATTGACATTATTCGTTTTTATAGCACCATTTATTTATTTTAGTTTTGCACTAGCACTATCCTCACAAGAATCTTCTCTTGAAGGAGGTGAGGTTTCCTGAAAGAAGAAGAAGAATTTGCTTCGCATGATATTTTTCTTATGTCGTACTGTCGCAAGTGTGCACCAGGCTTTACCAATTACAATCAATCTGTATTTAACGTGTTAACGTCTTGTTACCACCCTACTCAGATCATATGATGATTCATTTGGAAGGATACAATCGTATACTTTTTCGAACACGACCGAGCGCGTGCAAGTATGTACAAAATAAATAATGGTGACCTCCCAAATTATTCATCACATGATCCGAATTGAGTCTTTTGGAGTACATGGTATGACAGTGTTCAATTGGCCTTACACTTTGTAACGTTACCCCTGTTTCTTGTAGGTACGGTCGGATAAGCCCCCAGTTGCCATCGACTCTACCTCAGTTAGGACCAGCCCCACAAGGGACGCAAATCATTTCTACTGACAGTAAGATTGATACATCGTCCATCAATGGCGCTGAGAGCTCAGACTCACCCAGTACACTCGGAGACTTCCTTGGTCGTTATCGTGAAAGTTTAGGGTTGGACGAGAGGGAAAAAGAAAGTTCTAGTGTGTATGCTAATGTTCAGCCTAGTTCAAGTGGACTCCGAAGAGGCTCAAGCGCTTCAGACGAGTCTAACGTGAAATCTATGCCAGGTCAAGGTATGAGTGATTATTCCATGAAGGGTACATCCATGGAGGAAAAATCTAGAATGGCATCAAGCTCGAGCTCAAAGTCTAAGTCGACATCGACTGGGGAATTCAGTTTACCTTCCACTGGGACGGAGTATTATCAGTTCCCGCATTCCATTGAGGACTCTAATGGCACAGGAGGAGAGACCAGGTCGTCTGTAACAACACTATCGGAACTGACCGAGAGGCTAACAAGGCTGACCTCTACCAGTGAAAGTGGATCGGAAAATGGGATTCCCAGAGGTTCTAAATTTGGTCCTTCGCTATCACAATCTGGCTACCCAGGTTATGAGTGGCTCAAAGAACGAGAACCAATGCGAACTGAGCAAGTGCTTACAGAGTTACAAGATGGAGTACCTCAAGCATCGAGCTCTGGTCCCTCAGGAATAACATCGAGAACCTCTCTCAGTCAGTGGCTTCAAGACCACCCTGTCAAAGATAAACTAAGTGAACCTGGCAGCCAACAATGGTTTATTCCAGCCGTAGAGAGCAAATCATCCGTTGCCTCGCTAGAGCAACAGGTTGAGCAAAAATCAAGCGAAGGTTTGGGACAGGACTTAATCAGGAGAGCTCCTGAAGACCAATCTGCTGATGTGGCAATAAATCAGCAGTGGTTCATTCCTCCTAGGGGCAGTACACATTCCCTTAGATCAGCAGATGAGAGAGTTAGTATAACTGATGAGAACCAAACAATAGGGGACAGTAGTTTTCAAAGAACAGCAACCAGTTCCCATGGGGATATATGGCATGTTCCTTCAAAGGACAGCATTGACTCAATGAAATCATTTAGTTCTCAAGAGTCGCGTGAGTTAGTGTCTCATCTCCAAGGCTCGCAGGTGCAACAATGGTTTGTTCCGCCATCATCAAGTGTTCGTTCAACAGAATCCCTCGGTAGTGAGTCTGTATCTCCTTCAACTCGACAATGGTTCCGTGGCGCTCTAAGCTCTCAGAGCTCACAAACCCAACAATGGTTTGTACCCCAGGCTGCAAGTACTCACTCTTTGGGATCTCTCAGATCGAAGGAATTTGGCGAGATTGGATCTTCGGGATCAAAGGGATTTGGTGAAGTGGGATTCACTAGATCGAAGGGACTTATCCAAGACACAGGTTCTAGTCCTAGGGACGGTTCTATGGCGCCTTATAATGTGGGACCACATAGTGAGCAGGGGTAGGTCCCGCGCGAGATAGCACCTCTTCATCTTGTACCACTCCAACTGCATTTCACAAAGAGATTGTAGGTTCATCTTCTGATAGGGACTGGTATACGCAAGGCCCTGCTACCTCTGCTGGTTCACGCATGTATCGGAGCCCAGCCACCGAGAGTACTAGTGGGAGATCTGGGAGAGACAGTGCTGGTAGAGAGCGATTCCGTCCTCTGTAGGTCATTTTGGAGGTAATTTCTATTTCTTTTTTAAATCCGCACCGCCTGTTGAGGAGCTCAGAAATTTCAAAGTTGATCGCCCAAGAGAGGCCTTGAATTCTAAGACGGGTACCTTATCACCTTAGTACTAGAGCAAAATTCCAGGGTGTGTATTCCCAAAATATGGAATTTCAGGGTTCCAATATTTTTCGTCGCTCGAAGTTCAGGTGTTAATAATCGTGCATGTGAAAAAATGTCCAGCTCTATTTTTATGTCCAACCAGGATAATATTGGGTTATTTGTAATGCCTATTGACATTTTGTTCTTGACAGCTTCCGAATCCATGGAAAGTAGCCCTGCACCGTCGTTGACCTCTGCCAGCCTTGCGTCTGATTTCTCGTTGCGGTTACTGGAGACTTCTGAAAGCCTGACCAGGAAGTCGGGACTGCCTTCAGATAGCGCGTCGTCTGCTTTGACAGCTAAGGTATAGTGCTGTGTTACTTTTGGTCGCATTAGCAACACGTCATTTCTTCGTGAATTTTACCCCATTTCATTTATTGCAGTGAAGAATGTTACCCTTGGGCACAGACAGGGCTCGTACGCCTCCTGGAATTCCTGGAGTTTCATTTCCTTCCTGGAAAGTCCTCAAAAGTCCTGAATTTTAAGAAAAATCCTGGAAAAGTGTGGTTGAAATGTGGTTGAATCAGTCAGTCTCGTGAATCTTATTTTGGGCTGGAAATTATGACCTCCTCCGGACTTTTTTTTGGGGGGGGGAGGAGAAGGCATTTCTACACAATAAAAACTCCTATAAAAATAACTAAAGCCTTGAACTAAATCCTGGATTTTTGTTATTCAGAAAGCGTACAAACCCTGTGGGCAAGGCCAAGCAAGATTACAGATTCTAAAAAAAAACGAATCTTAAATTTTACTGGTCCGTAGCTTCGTGCGCAGCCATTCGTGGGCGCACGCGCCCACGTCCTCGAGACGACGTCCTGTTTCTAAGTCTTGCTCGAGGTTCCGGTGAACTTAATCGCCTCCTACCTCCTATACTATAAGGGCGCAAAAAGTAGAAACCAATGACCTTCTTAATGTTAAGGAATATGCCTTCTTAAAGACCGTGTGTTTGACGACAAAATATAACGACAAACAATTAAGTCATCCTAGACAATGACCATCTTAATGTCAATACATGACGTCAGAAAAAAGGGCGTACTTTATGTATGACTTGAAATATAATAATATAGTATACCATTTCCTAAAAGTACCCTCGAAGCTATACAGTAACCTTTGGTCGATGATAATCATGCCCTTTTGTTTTTCGTCCACAGGATCCCCATTTTGGGATGGCGCATGAAATCACCCAAGAAAGCACGGATCAGCAAGGCTCCTCCAACCTACCCAGGATGCTTAGCGATCATGAGCCGATCTCATCTGAATGGGACTCTAGTCTCCATGGCAGCAATAATCAGGTGAGTCGGGACTCACTAAACACCATCTCAGATTCCATCCAGCGCGATTCTTTAAAGATTTCTAGCATTTCTGGTGAGGAGTCCAGCAGTGGTGCGCTGTATCTCCAGCATTCTCTGCCACCAGCGCAGGACCCAAGCCTGGACCTTAGCCAAACTGGAGAGGCTGGTTCTAGCCTCAGCACACAACATGATAGTTGGAGTACACAGGGGCTAATCAAGCACGCTTATCCATCACATATTTCCGGTTCAATTCACGATGCATCGCAGCATTATTCGGATCAAGGAAGTCCTGTCTCTCCTCGTAATATTTCATATGCAGAATATCTCAGGTCTGATAACACATCAGCCGAGGCTACCTCGATAGAAACCGGATCAACCGGTCAAACTCGGTCTTTAGAGCTGGCTCACGAATCTCGTGAAACTGGTTCAACTGGTTATACTGGACAGACAGGCGAGGTGTTAGAGTCGGCACAGTTGCCGTTGCGGGACGCTTTCGTGAGACGAAAACAGGAATTTATTAAGAAATCACTCGCCAGGGTAGAAAAAGCCAAAGCTAAGAGATATGAAGTCATCCCAAGAGTCCAAGCGAAGGGGAAAGTTAAACCCGCCAAGAGCACGAAGAAAAGTGGAAATGCTAAGACCAAGCCTAAAAAAAGATAACAAACTATACAGATAATATATTGACAATGAGTTCTGACTTGTATGTGTAAAAGTGTCCGCGGATGTTTGCGAATTTAGTGCTTTACTCGCTAGTATCTGTAAGCAGTGTCCTTTCCTCCACGCCAGTTTAGTGAGTGTAAAATAAATCGTACTTGGAAACCCGATGCGCCGTGGCGAACTAAAACAGGCCGCGGAGCCCAATTCGGCCATTTTCTGAGACTTTATTGCAGACCGAGAGACACACTTCGAGAGAGACACTTTATTTGCGGACCGAAGACTCAACTATTTGCTTTCGACTGTAAATGCTATTGTGTTGCTGGTATCTTGACATTGTGAATGGATGGCAGTTGCTTGGAAACATTGTATTAAACAAGTCTCCTGAGTGTATTCGTGCGAAATTGTTTGACTTTTACGAAATTAGATCCACATGATTTATACAATATACCGTATTTGCACGGTTGAACGTCGAAAGGTTTATTTAATTTTAAACGCTTTCACGACTCCAGATGGACCAGCAATTATGGGCGCCGTTTATAATTGTTCAGGTCGACATCCGAGGCTAGTTATCAAAGAGCAAAAAAAAAAAGAATGTTTCCAACTCAAACAACCCTATAGTGCGCGAATACAAAACACATAAAGGAAAACTATATCAGTCGAGAGCTTTACAATAACGTTTATTTCACTAGCAATAACCTCCTAGGGTGCGTTTGTGCGTGTAATATGGCCCTATAGGATTAATCGCTCAAGTTGCGCGCACTAAATTCGTAAAAACAATCGTCTATTTATTACGCTATTCAGAATAACTGAGTATAACAACAAATGTTTCCCTGATGAAGGCTTTGTTTATTAAAAGCCTTCATCAGGGCAACTAAATTTGTTACGGGTTTTCAGCTCAAAGTAAAGACTGGTTCGTTGTCTAACCTGAAGCGAAATCGTACGGCATAACGCAAAAAAGAAAATTGAGGTTTCCAAAAGTGTTCTCAAGGGAATTTTGTATGACTGTAAAAAGTGACGCGACACGGTCGCCGCACGGAACCTGGCCTGCTGTAGATACGAAATGAAATCACGGCACGGTCACGGCACGGTCACGGCACGGTCACGGCACGGTCACGGTCACGATCGCTGCACAACTTTGTCGCGGCACTTTTCACAGTCATAGGAGATCTGCTCTAGTTCGTAATTCATCGAGTTATTCATAAGCCTGAAGGAGGTTGGGATACGCGATCCTCATTTGCATATATTTTTTTTTCGCATTGATAAGCTGCATCAAACACTCGGGAGCGATTTTCATCAGGATCTTGTTTGCCCTCGCTTTGTCAACAACCTTCTCACTGTTTGGAGATCCTGACGAAACAGAAAGATAGACACTTTATTTGTTATACGTGGCAGCCAGTAGGCTGAACACTCTGTCTCGTGCTTGATATATTACTTCTAGATTTCGGAAGTTCTCTAAAAAGAAGAAGTGTAAACGTCGATAACCAAGCTGTTCTAGCTCTTACATAAATGTAAGAGCACAATAATCTATATTATTAAAAAAAAAGCTGTTCTAGGACACTGACATCTCATTTCACCTCTCATTTTATAATAATGTTAAGTGTTTCACTTGATGAGGAAAAACGACTTGAAAACTGCTAGTTTGGACACTAGTTTGGAAATTGTATTTAAAAACCAAACGCAAAAGTGCTAAAAACGCCCCCATCTCCCCAATAAACGCCTGATAAAAACAGAAAAACATCAACTACTTAAAGCCGCTCAATGTTTTAAAAGCACTGGGTCGCGAGTTACGAACAACTGTACGGGGCCAGATGCTACTACATACTAATATCAGTATGACGATTAGACGCGCATACTCATTTAATAGGGGTCTGACTGAAGATTATTTCGGTTCAATATTTACATAGCGGTGTTACGAATATGACGGGTAACAACGCACTGAGATCAGCTTGTCGTGTTTTACACGACAGTTTTATTAGAGAGCTATTATTTTCATTCGTTCTTGAAATTTGACAATTGCTATCGTGGGTAGCTGTTAAATTCGAAATTTCATTGCTGGCATGTGATCTACTGGTAGATATGCGATAATTAAAAGTTTGTAATGATATAACGCTTTCAAAACTATAATACTTTTTATATAGAACTATTTTAGCTTTTATCTAAACCGAAGATATTGAGTTTTGGGAAGATTAAACTGGGTGTAGATTGTACATAACTGTTGACCAAGGAGAAACGTTGCATGCGCTCTGCAATTACATGTAATAAAAGGTATTTTACAGTTATTTTCTTTGGAGAATGGTTTTCATTTTTTAAGACTTCTACATCGGTCGTCTGAGGGCCCGTCCACATTAACGCGTTTTCGTTTGAATCCGTATAGTTTTTGATACGTTTAGGCCTTCCGTCCACACTAAAACACGCTGATCGTTTTCATGGAATCCGTATAAGTTTGAAAACGCTCTCGAAAGTGGATAAAAACGAATCCGTATACAGGTCGTTTTCGTGTGGACGGTCGAATCCGGATAAAAATGAAAACGATAACGTCAACTAAACCAACACCAACATCAAATAACACCAACATCAAATAAAAACTGATCGCTTGTTTGGAGCTAAATCTCCCGTGCACACTAAGTTTGAAAACGAAGACTTTTGAAAACGCGTTAGTGTGGACAGGGCCTGATATGAGCTTTTATACGGGAATACTAAAAATGGTTGTACATTACACCAAATTGGAAATCAAGAAGAAGCCGCAATGAAAAAAAACGTTTTACAGTTATATTCTTTGAAAATGATTTTCACTGTCTGATCTCAGAGATTTCATCCGGGATGTGATAGAGATTTTACACTGTAAATCTAGTCTGCACTACTATCTCTGGAAGTATCCATCAAAGGGCGTGGTTCTGTATGTGTTATGATTGACCGTCCCTTGCTTAATCACTATCCTAAGTTTCACGGCTTTTGGTAAACGTTAACTATTGTTTTAAAAATTATTTACGATAATTAATTCCATGGCTATAAAACTGGAAGTATCCATTTTGGGGCGTGGCTCCACTTCTAGAAATGTTCAGCTTATGAAACTCTATCAGTCTGCCTAATTTCATGCTTGTTTCCCTAATTTGCACAATTGACCATAAATCATGCACCATTTTCCTGTACTATGAGCTTTTATACAGGAATACTGAAAATGGTTGTACATTACACCAAATTGGAAATCAAGAAGAAGCCGCAATGAAAAAAAAGTTTTACAATTATATTCTTTGAAATGATTTTCACTGTCTGATCTCAGAGATTTCATCCGGGATGTGATAGAGATTTTACACTGTAAATCTAGTCTGAAGTCCGTTTTTGTGGGAAAACGTTTATGTGGGAAAACATAAGTGTATGTAGATTACACCTAAAAATTGCGATCAAAGTGAACTGTAAGGAGAAACCGCAATGAAAGAAACATATGTTATCTCTTAGAGATTTCATCCGAGATGAGATAGATATTTGACACCGGACTTTTTTTTTTAGCTTTTATCTAATCCGAACATATTGAGCTTTGAGAAATTAGTTTTTGAACTTTTATTTGGGAAAACTAAAGTCGATTACTAATTGGTAATCACGAGGAGAAGCTACAATGAAAGAAAAAGTATTTTACAATTTAATATGTTCTTTGGGATAATGTTTTAACTGATCTTTAGAGATTTCATCCGAAATAAGATAGAGTTTTAAAACCGAACATTTCTTTAAGCTTTTATCTAATCCGAAGATATTGAGCTTTGGGAAGTTATAAGAGGAAGTAGATTACATCTGGTTGATGCAAGAACAATGAGAAACGTCGCATGCTCTCCGCCATGTAATAAAACTAATTTACAGTCATTTTCTTCGGAAAGTTGTTTTCCATTTCAAGCTTTTTCTGTCCAGATGGCCAGAACAGAGAGCTGTAAAAGAAATTCGAAACAGCAGTCAGCAAGGCGTTTCGCTTGGGTGAGGACCAAATCAGTTCAACGTGCCCATTCTACCTTTCTTTTGTTCTTAAGGTGGATCGACACAGTAATTTTGCACCCATGCCAACCAATTTTGAACCCTTCATATGAACACAGGTTGATTTCTGTCGCGTAGCCAATATAACACACATGCTACCAATAGACTGAAATACATGTCAGTGCAAAAGTTTTTGAGATCGGAGTTAGCATCACGTGACAGTCGGGCCACGCCTATTTCTACTCTCAGCCCAGTTTCAGGCTGTAGCGACATTTTTTCCAAAAATGCTCTACGGTACCTCGAGATGGAGTGGTTGCCTCCGCGTAACCGAAGTTTGATTAAATTCTACAAGCCCGATTTGAAGATATTTTAGGATTTATAAATCATGGCTAAAATGTATGTAAAATTCAATGAATTGAATAAATATGTCAGAGTTTGGTACTTCATGGTTATAAATTGAAGGCTTTTACAGCTCAATCTATTTGTAATTGTTCAAGGAAGGTCATGCTTTTGATTAAAATTTAATATTATTTTGCGATTTCGAAAAATATAGAAATGTACGTATCAACATAATTCCTCCACACATCGGCTCAACGCGAAATTTGGGCCTACTTTCACGAATTTGGTCTGATTTTAAAAATCGTAGTTTTTTTCGGTCCAAAATTTTGGACTCCAATCGATCAATGTAAAGTTTGTCTCCAACGTTTCATATCAATTGAAATCCTCTAAGGATGTCAACTGGGGGCGCAAAGATCGGTAAATATTAGATAGATTTCTGTAGTTTCTACTCTGGGATTTGCTATTGTTCCCCGTTCGGCACAAAATCGAATTCCAATGAAGCGCACGTGGGTTTGTCCTTGCTCGGGTAGTCTCCGATGTATGATAATGTTCTTAGGTTTTTCGGTCGTCTTTTGTTATGCATTTAATTACCATATGTCGGGGACGATTCGGAGAGCAGTCACCCGCGAATATCAACGTGTTCCGCATTGGAATTCGATTTCGTGCCGAACGAAGAACAAAAGCTAGTCCCTAGGCAGAAACTACACGAATCCATCCAATATATTTACCGATCTTTGCGTTCACAGTTGATGACCGGAGTCGTCCAAAAAATTGAAGTGAAAAAAACTACGATTTTTCAAATCAGTCCGAATTTGGTGAAAGTAGGCCAAAAGCTGATGCGTGGGGCCATTATGTTGATAGTTACATTTTTATCCTTTTCGAAATCGCAAAGAGATATTTAATTCTAATAAAAAGCATGACCTTCCTTAAACATACACAAATAGAATGAGCTATAAAACTTTCAGTTTATAACCATGAAGTACCAAACTCTGTCATGTTAATTCATAACACTGGATTTTACATATATTATAGCCTGATTTATAAATCCTAAAATATCTTCAGATCGGGCTTGTAGAATTTAGTCAAACTTCGGTTACACGTAAGCAATCAGTCAATCTCGAGGTACCGTAGAGCATTTTTCGAAAAAAATGTCGTTACAGCCTGAAACTGGGTGAGAGTAGAAATAGGCGTGGCCCGATGGTCACGTGATACTAACTCTGATCTCCCCAACTTTTGTATTGACATGTATTTCAGTCTATTGGTAGTATGTGTGTTATATTGGCTGCGCGATAGAAATCAACCTGCTTTTATATGAGAGGTTCAAAATTGGTTGGCATGGGTACAAAATTACTGGGTCGTTAGCGCGAAATGTTCAGCGATGCTCAGGAGGTACTCACAGTTTTGATAACAATACTTGTCAACAATCTAAGCCAATCAGGCCCATGCCTTGTTAGCCTAGTACAATCGACTGGCTTTCTGTCTCGACGAAATCCAGTCAGTCTACTGCACTAGGCGAAACAGGGCAAGGACCTTGATAGCAATACCTGTCAAACCATCTAAACCAATCAGGACCATGCCTTGTTTAGCCTAGTACAGTCGACTGGTTTTCTGCCTCGACGAAATCCCAGTCAGATCTACTGCACTAGGCGAAACAGGGCGATGCTCAGGAGGTACTCACAGTTGATAGCATACCTGTCAAACAACTAAGCCAATCAGAGCCACGCCTTGTTTCGCCTAGTACAGTCGACTGGCTTTCTGTCTCGACGAAATCCCAGTCAGTCTAAGCCAATCAGGCCCATGCCTTGTTCGCCTAGTACAGTCGACTGGCTTTCTGTCTCGACGAAATCCCAGTCAGTCTACTGCACTAAGCGAAACAAGGCAAGGACCAGTGATCGACTTAGATTGTTTGACTGGGGGAACAGAAACCCCCAAAATGAAAACACGTTATGAAGATTCACAGCGCGAAACTGGTTTTGGCTGTTACCCGAAATTGCTTCATAAGGCTGTGAGCGGATGATCGTGACAGAATAAGGCTCGTGTGCTTTCTTTTTTCTTTGCATTCGAGTTTGCAATGTCTGTAAATGAGTTTATCGAAAACTCGATAGGCCTCCTCAGTTTTTAATTAGGCATTTTCAAAAAAAAATACTCTATTTGTCTATCTGAAAATCTATTTGCCAAAACGTCCGACGCAGGCGTTGGCTGACATATGGCTGCTTGGACTTGTGCCCCCTACGCTTGGCGACGCCAACGTGATGGGAAAATAATAGCATAGAACCTGTCAACGCAGCAATACTAGGCGCAAGAAAGTGCACGGGTAAAGTCTACTGCCTTGATAGTACAGCTTATAGAATGAACTTCAGTCGAGTTTAGACTCCTCCGCATCGCTCGTGACCAAGTTTATCATAGGCAGCTGCACTCTCGGAGCATGACATACTGTCTTTAAATTCATTCTTCAAACGGGAAGGCTATTTTATCTCACTACCCCTCGTCTAGCCACGCCCTATAGTTATAAATCCTCCGTGGCGTAGTTCCTTGTCAAAACGCGCTCATGACCAAGTTATCATAGGCAGCCGAGATTGAACTGCTTTGGGTTGTACCCTCTAGTGTAGCTACGTCCTTTAATTCTCCCCCCTTCTCCGCATTCTCACAGCTTGATTCAGTGTCTTTCAATTCGCTCAACAAAACGGGCAAGGCCACGTTATTATGCGCAGCCGAGATAGGGGTGTTCTCAGTGCCCCTTCGAGTAGCCACGCCCTTCAGTTCTACACCCTTCTCGCTGCTTGCCTCAGTATCGTTAAATCCGTTCGTGAAAACTGACAAGGCAATGTTATTATACGCGGTCGAAAAAGGGGTGCTTTCCGTACCTCTTCGTGTAGCCACGCCCTTTAGTTCTACACCTCTCTCTGTTTTCTCGCAGCAAAATGTCTCCTTAAAAGACTGCCTGAAGTTTCCACTGAACACCAGACAAATATAAGGGTTGATAGCTATGCTAACATACGTGAAGGCCGTGAACACCTCGCTTGCGATGTAGAAAATGTAAGCGTGTTGTATGTCACTTGGTAACTGGAAATCATACTTAAACACAAACACGAGCTGTTGGACGTTATAGGGAACCCAGCATATGAAGAAAGTAATGATAATAGCAGTGGAGAGCTTGATGATGTTCTTATTCGTTCTTTGCCGGGCTCGTACGCTTCCCGATGCCGTGGTACCTGGGATTCTTTGGCGTCTTAACTGGAGCGCGATAATGGAATAGAGAAGACTCAAAATGCAAAGAGGAAGTACTACAATATTATCGACATCGTAAAGAGAAACCACTTCTCGGTTTCAAATTCAGGCGCTGGATCCCATTTGTACATACAGTAAAACACGCCGTTGTGCTCCTCCAGGCGGTAGGTGTAGAAAGCCGGAGAGTACAACAGCCCGCTTACGAGCCAAATCCCCGGCACCACGATTCTCAAAGACAAGCACCGCGGTTTTTCTCGTAGTGGGAAAATAATAGCATAAAATCTGTCAACGGCGATCGCAATGATACTGAGAACCGAGACGGCGCAAGAAAGTTCTCGCGTAAAATCCACTGTCTTGCATAGTACTGTTAAAAGTATGACGTTGTGGAGTTTATACGCCCAAGAGCCGGTTATGGCAATATCTAACATTCGCGGGATGACAATTACGGTTGTGAGAAGATCAGATATTGCCATGTTTAGAATCAGGAAATTCGCGGTAGTCCGCATGCGTTTGTATTTCAGTAGAATCGCTATAATGGCGCCGTTCCCGAAGAGGGAAAACACCAGGATAAGTACATAAAGTGAAGTCAGGAATATTCTTCTCAGCTCATATTGGTCAGTACTTTCGGGCGCTTCTTCAGTAGCGTTAAAGTCTGATTGGTTGAACATGATGAGGCTACTGGCGTTTGTTGTGTTATAGCTTGACATTTTTAAGCCTGTACTATACTCGCCACGGCACTACACGTATATTCAAAAATCCAAAATGTGAGTGCGAACCGTTCAGTGTCTTTTGTTCTTCAGAAAATAATATCAGTGTATTTAAATTTCTTGCGACAATAACTCTTGAGTTGAGTCTGTTTTCTGTCAACAAGCAACAAGAAAGTTAAGCCCGGAAAGGTTCTTCTGTACAGGAAACCAATCTTTGTGTTTACTTGGGCCTTAAGTTCATTGAAAACGATCAACAACTAGGCCACGGCTTAGTTTTATCTTCCTTGAAAACGATTCCCAACCAGTCGGCGCCGGTCTTTATCGTGTACGGTTTCCTAAAGTTCTGTTTACCTGACTAGAAAATTTCCTTTATATACGATCTTAAAGGGGTGTTAAATATGTATATTACATTCTCATAGCTTGCTTTCTTACAAAGCTGATAGCTTATGTTAGTCATTTTCGTTATCAATATGCCCTACCGGTGACTGACAATGTAATGCTTGCCGTGTCGCGCGACATTTTTATTAGAACTGTCGAACTTTATCGATCTTCCTAAATTGCTGTTTGGATAACGTATTTGTCGACGTTTTTAAAAAAAGACAGACGGGTCTGCTATCACTTAAAATAGAAACAGTATAGAATTTCTCTTATCTTGTCCTTTTTTAACGAGAAGTGTGCCAAAGGAAAGAATATTGAGCTGTCAGTTGATCTCAAATTTCGTTTCGTCCCTCGTTAAAAGAAAATAAGGACAAAAATAAATACAGAGCGACTATTTGCAGTCAAAGAAAAACCGTAATTTTGAATAGCAAACATTTTTATCGGGATCTGCAAAGCTGTCTTACTTTACTCCTTAGGAAGTTGCCGCAGCCGCTCTTTAGAAAAAAAACACCCGCATTTAATATTTTCTCCTTAAAACGGCAACGAAATTAGTTATGCGCTCAGGAATTCAGTCAACTGCGTGATCTTCTTTCTTGTTACTCGTCGCTCTGGGTTATTTTGTTTTTGTGTTTTCTTTTAATTTGTTAATAATTATTATTGTTATTAGAAGTATTATTATTGTTGTTGATCAGTAGCCGAGTGTTTTTGTTCAATCTGTTCGGCTTGTTTTAGTGATGTTTTCTTTTGTTCTGTTTTTTATATTCTTCTTGTCATTTTTGTTATTCGTTTTGTTCATGCTCTTGTTTTGTTATCTTTACTTTAGTTATGTTTTTTTATTGTGTTCTGTTTTGTCATTTATTTCAATGCATTTCTTCTGTTTTGTTCTGTCTCGTGTAGGTTGGTTTGGTTTATTTTGGTTTACTTTGTTTCCTTTGTTTTTCAAGAAGCCTAGAGAACAACGTAAGCTCCTCTGTTATCACTCAATTTCGTCGCTCAGGTGCGTGCGTTTTGTATCCTCGGAGGTGTTCTGTTTAATGGCGAGGAAGATAGCTTTCCAACAGACAGATAGACTATACCGGCTTGGAAATAAATGTTCGTCTTGATTACTCTGGCGTCATTATCAAAATAGTCATTATACCCTGTTTTAGCAAAAACGTTATTATTTTGACATTTTTCGTCACTTTGTAAGCTGCATAGGCGTAAAGCGTTGAATACATTAGACAGTTTTATTCAATTTTTGTCTAAATGTCTTGCTCTAAGTAGAAATTGACGCAATTCGCCAATCAATGATATGTGCTTTCCAGAATAAAATGAGAATAATTATGAAGGATCCAACGTCGGACCCCGAAAGAGTATGACCATGTTGTTTGTTCACATCAAGGCTAATCTCCATGTAATAGAGCGGTTTTCACATGACTGTCGTGAAAACAATTGCAATTGAGCAATCACTAGCCAATCAGAATCGAGAGAATCACGACTTGCTCCTAAATGGCTTTTTTCTCAGCCAATTGCAAGCCGAACCAATCTATCTAAACGCGACAGCGTGTTTCATCAGGATTTTCAAACACCGAGAAGTGGGCTGAAAAAAACGAGGCAAAGACGAGTTGTTTTTAACTGACTTCGAGGTGTTTGAAAATCCTGATGAATAACACTGTCGAGTGTATGATATGGCTACTCAAACGAATCATTTCATGTCGAGGAAAAGGGATAATAAAATCTCAAAAATCTATGCAAATTAAGATCACGTATCCAAACCTCCTTCATGAATTATCTGAGTTATCCCTTTTAGCCATGACCGTCTGCGGTGATCACATGAGATCATCAGTTCGCCCGGACTGAAGACTTAATAAAGGGCCTTTATCTCATATGTTTGTAAATCAATTGCTTGCTCGTCTCCACTCCATATTATTGATTGATACTTGCGTGGTTTTTATTTAACTGACCAACCACGCATAATATCAAGGCCGACTTGAGAACTACGTACATACTACGTAGGAAACACTCTAAACTAGCATAATAAAAAGAGTAGAGAAAATAGAGACACCTACTTACCCCCACACCACTATAGACGAGATCACGCGCTCAGATGCACATCATGTTGGTGTGAGTTTTTGTTTAACTGACCAACGGCTGACAAGAACTACGTACATACTACGTAGGAAGCTCTCTAAACTAGCATAATAAAAAGAGTAGAGAAAATAGAGACACCTACTTACCCAGACGCCAGCATTTTATCCGTGTTCAATACGATGCCAGAAGAAAAAGATGCCAGAAGGGTGTTTTATTTCGTACTGGATATGATGCCAGCATTTTATTCGTAATTTTGAAAAAGATGCCCCCCCCCCCCCCCGGATTTGAATAAGATGCCAGGCGAAAAAGATGTCGAATAAGATGCTCCGAATAAAACGCCAGCTTCACAAATTTAAGTACTAGAAAAAGCGTGTAAAGTTAATTAAATTACAGTAAATGTGTGGCGGGCAATACAGAATAAATGGCAATTGAAGCCTAGGAAAACAGAAGACGCGTCACAGGGGCACCCAACGATTATTTTCAGTAAAATATCTGTTCGGATGGTGGAATGAGAGCTGAAACTTTCGCTTCAGAATTTCAAGCTTTAACTTTAGTATATAGATCAAAAGATCCCCTGGATTTTTCGAATTGCACAAAAGGTTAAATTTTACTAATTTTTGGGGGATCTTTGCCGTTAAAAAGGTCACCTAAAATTTTCGGATAGTGTTTTTCCCCTGGCATTTTCGGAAGACTTGATTTCAATCCTAAAATTTTCACAACCCAAAACTTTCAGCTACGAAATCCGAACAGATATAAAATTTGTAGGGATTAAAAATACCCAGTTTACAATCATTTGTACGGTCAGCAACGACTTATAATGGCATTCTGAGCTGTTTTACGGTATTGTCTCGTTGGGTGCCCCTGGCGTCATTTGAGGTTTTAGAAATATACATTAGGACTGTATCAAATGAATTTCAGGAAAAATTTATATTATGGATTTTTGAATTTTTACCTTTCACAAAACCTTAAATAGGTAAACATTGACGTCACGATAAATCCGCCTATAGGGGAAGTTTTACGGGCCCGAAAATTTCGGGTGATCGAGAAACGGGCCCCAAGTACGTAATTCCATAGCTCACAAAATCCCTCTTCCTGAATCATCGTTTTCGATTAGTAGAATTAATAGTTAACTTTTCTGGACATATCACAGATGAGTACAAGTAGCTTTAGATTTGATTCACTTCGATTCACTGTAGCTAGAGAGGCAATTGACCGCAAAAACAAATCACTCCGAGTTCGGGGAGTTCTAATTAAATGGGGCCTGGATCCATTGCAGGTATGTAATTCCATAGCCATTCCCAAAGTCATATTGGTGAATCATCGTTTTCGATCAGCAGAATTAATAACGTTTCTGAGTATAGTATATGAATGAAACTCTTCATTTGATTCACTGTAGCTCGAGAGGTATTAAACCACAAAAAATCACATCTGAGTTCTGATCCTTCAACTCTCCTTTCAGTATGACGTGCCCAGTTGGGAACGAGTAATCAATGTAATGCTGAAACACCAACTCAACTTGCTTGTTAACTTGCAGGGGGCAGGTCAGCCCGTAATCCTTGCACCCATCTGAGTTCGGCAAAGGAAGAGGTACGGGAATTAGACCGAAGATCGCATAGGCGTAGACTTTGGAGCTTGTGACTTGCTCGTGCGGGACGAATGTAATTGTGCCGGTAGCATTCGATCCCCGTTTGATCACGCAGGGATCTACGTTGTCAATACACGGAGTGAGATCGACTGAATCTAGCTTCCCTTTCTTAGGCCCGGGGCAGTCCTTAAAGTTGATATTCGTACTAGATACGATATAAAGCATGGAGAGGCAGAAGGCCAGTGCAATAGTAGCTTTGTGAAGCTGCATTGTTAGGAGCTCCAGTATCGGCGAGATGCGAGGTCTTTCGCAAGCAAGTCGTAACACATCTCGCCGTCTTGGTCACATGCTTGTCACGATATTGTCGTATTGCGTGACAGGCAAAATGCCGTTAATGCTGCTGACTCACGCAATACTCATTCTCGTGTGCCCAGAGCTTGTCACCTCGCTGGGGATGCTCTGGTGGCAGCCATTTGAAGGCCATCGCTCTCAGGGTCACCCTACGCATCATTTTCGGTAAAATATCTCTTCGGATGGCTGAGAGAACTGAAATTTTCGCTTCAGAAATGGAAGCTTTAATTTTCATATGCAGATTAAATGTATGCCAGATTAAATGTACCCCCGGAGATAATGGGGGCCTCCCCCTAAAAATACATTGAGATGATCGTCCTATGCCTCTCAAGTGCTTTCTTTTAGAGGTGTCAGCTATCCAAAATAGTTGTCTGCTATCCCTTAGGGTGTTAGGGTCTCTCACGTTAATTAATTGATAGCCTACGGCAGCTTGTTTCTATGCCTTATTTGCTAGTCCAAATCCAATTTCCCATCTCTTAGGAACGGGGGCTGATTCCCAACAAAAATTCGAGCAAGCCTCTGACCTAGAAAAAATATATCGCGCAAGTAAGGCTGGTGGCGAAAAAAAATCGAGCAAACTCACTTAAAACTCTCTCCTCATTTACTGTTTTTAGGTGAACCTGATGTCTGTATAAATAGGGATTTTTGGTCGGCTCGCGCTGCGCGCTTGCAAGAATTAAAACGCTTAGATATTCGTTTTAACATTTAAATAATTTCAGAAAACGATAAGTAAAGGTTTACTTACTTTCAACTGATAGTCCAAAATTGCAGCAGCGTCGCGCTCATAAAAAGCGTATGCTGTGGTGTAGTACTTACAAACTATAACATCGTACTAGGCATGATTAATTTTGAAAATTTTCATGATGTTTTTCTTCAGCGTGATTCTCATCTCCCAGAAATAAGAATATAACTAACCCCGTAGATTTTCAAAATCGCGGCGCGCTTCGCGCGCACTGAGAAAAATACAAGCAAACTTCTCAGTTGTCGTCAGCCCTCGTTCGTAAACCCGAACTGATCCAGATGCATAAGCATATACCGATTTCGCGAAATGCTAACATAACAGGAGAGCATGAAATCAAACTTTATCGAAGTGATCAATTGTCGTTTTGAGGGCGAAATAATTTAAGCGATGTCTCGAACCCAAAAAATATCAGGAAAAAAATATCGAGCACAGTCACGTTCTAGGAAAAACAATTCGAGCAGCAAAACTGGATGCGAAAAAAATATCGAGTTCAAAAAAATTTGCCACTCCTCCCATCAAATATCAAATGGTCCGTCCCTTCGGGGTAAATTTGATATGAACCACACCCTTTCTGCGTTCTCTTGTAATTTTCCCGACAATCATCCCCATTTATCTTTAGGGAAGCCCCCCTCCCTTCCCGTACCCTCCCAGTTCTAATGGGCAATTCCAGAAAATAAAGGTACCCCCCCACGGGCGGCACTAGTTTTTGACCCCCCATGCATCCAGAATTTCCAAAATGGTTTACCCCCCCGTGCATATAGAATTCCGGGTAGGTTAAACCCCCCTCCCCTTCAGAATTTTCAACTTTTACCCCCCCCCCCCCCCCCCCCCCTCCCCTCCGGAATCCAAATAATCACCACCTTGTTTATTATTGCGAGAAAAAGTAAAAATTTGCGAGAGGGAAACGTTGCGGAGAAAAAGGCAAAGTTGCGGGGGTTGTTGCGGGAATTTATTAAATTTGCAAAGTAAAGAAAACACAAAAAGTGCATAATCTTGTTTCAGAATATTAATACAGAGCATGATAGTTTGATTTTGAAAAAAAAATACCACCGGCATTCACAGCATCCACTGAATATGAGCTCTACATTTTTAGCGTGTTTAACTAGTAGCTAACTGGCTATTTTGTAAGATTTGAATTGTAGGGGCAAAGAATCGGATGATCTTATCACGGAAAAACTTCAGACTTTCGCCATTCGATCGTGAAATGGGGGAATAGACATTTCAAATGAAGTGTGGAAGCTAATTACTTGCAACACACATTTTCAATCGCTTTCTAAAACAATTTTTCCAAATATAACCAATAGGAAAACACATTAGACCAAGCTTGGAAAGCCTATAGTTGTTACTTTTTGCGAATCTTCGAATATTTGAGGCTTAGGAAAAACCCATATAGAAACTCTAAAAAGGAGTAAAAGAAAACATATTATTCAACATGCATATTACATGTACCATTTTTGAGAAACGTTTATTAAACTATACCGTGTTGTTCCGGGATTTCATTAGATATGTTAGGAAAAGTTGCAGCGGGTTTTGGTGAAAGTTGCGCGTCCATGCAAGCTCAACTTATCCCGTATCGCCAACATCCTTTATATTAATTTCAATGTGTGATTGTACAAAGTTGAACCTGCTGCGTGATTGAACTAACAGTCGAAATCAGTAGAAAATTATGGAGATTCTGTCTTAGAAGGGACAAGTACGAACTGGCAAGCATTCTCTATCTATCGAATGGCGGCGAAGACTGTTTTTCCGCACGTGAAATGACGTTATTTTCTTTCTGAAAAACGCTATTTTAGCAGACTGAAAAACACGCGAACTCCTTCAGAAGTTGGGCATCTTCAGACCCCCCCTTGTGACAAGAAATCCAGCTTCGAAACCCCCCCCTTGCAATCAGAATTCCGAGCTCTTAACCCCCCCCCCCCCCCCCCCATCCCTTCGGAATTTCCAAATGCCGCCCGTGGGGGGGGTACCTTTATTTTCTGGAATTGCCCAATGCAAAGAAGCTGCTCCCGAACAGAGCTTTTATTTGTATAGTGACCCAGGGATGTCAATTCGCTTGGTTTTGACAGGAGACTGAAGAGAAAATGGACACACCTCTCTCCTATTTTTTGTGACTTCTCATGATTTCTAAAACGTTTCCAACCAATAAAACTAATTTTCATCACATACTTGAGTCTCAGGAGCGTAAAGAAGTGTTCGTTATCAGCAGTGTGGCCAAAGTTGCTGATTCTTCAAATTTGCTAAACAAAAGGTTTACAAAGTGGTGGGCCTTGAACAAACAATCTCAAGGTCTCAACCCTATGAAATCAAACAGTTGGTATCTAATCTTAAAAACAAAAACAGTTGCGGATTCGATAACATCAATATTAGAGTAGTTAAAGCAGCAATTTCAGTTCTGTCCAATCCACTTAGTACACTAATAAATCAATCTATCATGACAGGCATAATGCCAGACGACCTTAAAATAACAACAGTAATACCATTATTTAAAACAGATGAGAAAGAACATTTCATTAACTATAGACCAATATCTATTCTACCTTGTTTTTCAAAGATATATGAAAAGGCAATATACAACCAACTGATTTCTTACATCAACAAATGTAATATTTTAAATATTAATTAATACGGATTTAGAAACCAACACTCAACAGTAATGGCAGTGTGTGACTTTGTGGAGAGAATTTCTTCTTCGTTGGACAAAGGCTTTGATACGATTGGAATTTTCCTGGATTAATAAAAGGCCTTTGATACAATTAATCATGACATCTTCCTTCAAAGACTATCATTCTACGGTATAAGAGGAATCCCACTTAGACAGAAAACAATTTGTTCAATTTAACCAAATCTGAATTATATAATACAGTAAAAACCCGCATAAAAGAACAAGCGGATTAAGAACACTCAGGCTGAAATTTGGCCAAAAAGGTACCTTATACATAAGAACACATGAAGCCTGAAAAATGAAAAATGTTCTTGTATAAAAAAATTGCTGCCAGTTAGATTTGAGTACAGTATCCCACTGTGGTAAAGCTCTAAGTAGATCAATATAATGTGCTCGGACATTGCACAAAGTTCTGCAGCAGGTAGTCGGTATGGGGGAATTCTAGGGTACTTATTGTTGTTACTAAATGACTGTCACCTTCTGACTTCACATTCTTTATTTGACTGTTGGTAGTGTATGCAGTATTGATGTTAAGAAACAACTTTAAGAACACCTTAAGAACATTGTCAGGCTGATTTTTCAGAAAACACCCAATGTACAAGAACAAAATGAGCCTGAATCCCCAAAACACCTGTTCTTTTATGTGGGGTTTTACTGTATTACATGTGGCGTGCCACAGCGTTCCATTCTTGGACCTTTACTCTTTCTTATTTACATCAATGATGTTACCAATTCTTCAAGATTGTTTCAATTTACTCTTTTTGCTGATGATACAAACATTAACATTCAAATGTAAGTCCATAGAAAAAATGAGTGAAATAATCAACTCAGAACTCAACAACTTATCAGTATGGTTCAAAGGTAATAAATTATCTCTAAATATTAAGAAAACCAACTACATGATCTTTAGTAATCATAAAAGGAATCCAAATACCCTGAACATAAAAATAAGTAACGAAACTATAAAGATGGTAAATGGAACAATATTCTTAGGATTGATAATAGATAACACATTAAATTGGAAGTTACACATTAACCATATAACATCTAAAATAACAAAAAATATTGGAATAATGAATAAGCTTTGTCATTATTTACCAAAACATAGTTTGAAGGCATTATATTTCACATTAGTATACCCTTACATCCACTATGGAAATATCAACTGGGCAAACAATTATTCAACTAATTTAAAAAGGATACACTTGTTACAAAAAAGATGTGTCAGAATCATGACGAACTCAACATATCTAAGCCACACTAAACCCCTATTCAAACAAGAACGGTTGCTTACTGACTACGAACTCAACGTTCTCGAAATTGCACTCCTAATGTACAAATTCGATAATGATCAGTTACCTAGCACATTTAATGAAAAATAATGAAATTCATAAATACAAGATAAGAAATTCGTGTGAATATCGCCCGTCACTTAGAAGAACAAAACGTGGTCAATTCTCAATTTCTTATACGGGTCCAAAGTCTGGAGCACTCTCGATGAGCAAACTAAGAAATGCAAAACAATTAGTTGTTTCGAGAAATATGTCAAAGATAAATTGCTATCTGAAAATTGCAGCACATGATTTATATATGATATTATTTTATTGATTATTTTGCAATTATGTCATAATATCACCCACTTATAAATATTAAGAATTTGTTATTGAATATAAATTAGATCATAATAATTTCATAAAAATGTACAAAATTTTTACCTTAAGGGGTCTACACCGTATAAGTACTTTTATACTTTCCAGTAGGCTCCTCGTCATTTTTTCTATCCATATTGTATAACGTTATTTGATGAAATAAAGATGAATGAATGAAAAAAGGTCAATTCTCATGAAATTTCATCCAACAATTCAGTTAACTATAAAATGTCGAGTACTCAATTCGATGCAATTACAAAATGATCGTGTTTTGTATTACCCATACTAACCTTTTAACATGTAATGATAAGTGGGAAAGAACACTAACATACACACATCGGCATCAGTCTGGCCAAGACGGAAAACTAGCACAGTCTGTTTACCCGTGCAGTTCGGCAACCATGGACAGCTGTTCCGTCCTAGGATTCGTCCGGACTGGTAATAGACGGTGCTAGTGTTCCGTCTTGGCCACACTGATGCCGATGTGTGTATAGTTAGTGTTCTTTCTCACTTAGAATTTTGCCCTTTTTTCCGGATTCCAAGTTCATTCGTGGCTGAGAATTTGGGTGCATACTTCATGACTGAATATCATTTAGTCCCCCTGCTGGGAACGCGTTCGGAAGTATAAAACAGAGTAAATGCTGAACATGATTTTTCACCGACCTCTCCCATCTTCTCTTTCTTTCTTTCTTCTCACAAATAAATGAACAACAAATAACAAGAAAATACCAACAAAAACATTAGTTAATCAACTGTACGCGTTTTATTTCAATTTATTATATAGACACGAGTGTTTTACTGTGAAATACGCCACTGGTAGATCTCATACGAAGCTAGATCCGGGACTTGAGTGACATATTTTCCATATCCCCACTAATGAGGATATCGGCCAAAACAAAAGTGCTTGGAAATCAATTTGGAATATTTTTTTCTGGATTATCTATATAATGAAAAGAAAATTACACGGTGGCTTGAAGATATATGATTCGCTGCGCTCATTCGTAAAATATTGTTCTTGCCACTCAAAAATAAAAAACTCATATCTTCGCGCCGCCGTGGAATATCCTCTATGTATGTAAGTCTCTTAGTTTTCATGTGGTAGTGGCCATCTCGAAATCCATGCACTGCTATGTCACTATGCACTTTGCTTTCTATTCTTATACATCATAAATCTTTATTATAGTTATTTTTTTATACTATTCACTTTGTCTGTAATGTTAAAAATATGTGCTAATAAACTGAACTAAACGATGACTTGCCGACCTGTTGAAAAAAGGTGATTGCTTGCCGATTGCATCTTCGTGAGGGCCGGCAGCGGCCACCTGATCCGAAGGGCCGAAGACAAATACAGTCGAAGCTCTCTGTGCGACCGCTCTCGTAAGCGACCAGCTCCCATAACGACCATTTTTCCGAAACCCCGTTTGAAATGTCACATAAACTCTGTTATTTCAAGCTCTCGTAAGCGACCGCCTTATTGATGCGACCAGCTCCGTTAGCGACCACAATTTCAAATCACCAACAGAGGTTTTCTATTGTTTTCAAGCTCTCGTAAGCGACCACAGTACTTTTTGTCAATAAAACATCAGTCATTTTCTAGATTTATTGTACTGAGCTCTCGTAAGCGACCAACACCTATTGTTCAATTAGGAAGCCGCTTGGTGGTCGCTTACGAGAGCCGTTCTCGTAAGCGACCAGCTCCGTTAACGACCGCAATTTTCAGTTCCCGAGGTGGTCGCTTACGAGAGCTTCGACTGTAAACATGTTTATCGTCTGGAGGGTTCCAAAAAAGTGTCCATGCGGCCCTTTTTATTTATTATTTGTTTTTGCTCCTTGTTTATGCCTTGTTTTATTGGTTTATGCCACGACTACGACTGTTTATAAACTATTCTTAAGGGCAATCTATGTTCATATAAAGCATTTCCATGCTCATTAAGCCACATTTCAAAGCAGTTTCTAACCGCTTGTGACGTTTGACTTCGTTTTGGAGACAATTTGTGAAAATAAAAAATAAAAAAAGAGGATGCGGCTCGAAAAAAACGATGCGGGCGGGGACGAACGATAAACATGTATTTTTTATTTTTTTTACTTGGCCTTATTCCACTCTGGAATTCATCCCAACCGGAATGTTTCGTACACCGACCAAACCAACCGCTTTTCCTGCTTATTAAATGGGTAAATGGTCTAAGTCCTCAGAGTATCCTGTATTATTATTCAGCACATCGATGCACTGCCCAAATATGGTCATTGGAACGCCAATAGCTGTCTTCTGTACATGACAGCTATCCTGCGATATCCGTCTCTGAGGAAAATATGATGTTTCGAGCTCGTAAATAATACACAAAAGTCATTTTTTTAGGGGGCTTTTGTGCTATCGATGTGCTGAATAATAAAACCATTATCCTGCTCGATTTTGCAGAATATCGTCTGATTTTAGCCAACTCGGGACTTCGTCCCTCGTCGGCTAAGTATCAGACGATATTCTGCGCAATCTCGCAGGATAATGGTTAAATATATACCGTTTCCGGGATACGTTGTCACTGGGAAAAGCAACAAAGCTTGGTGCGCTAGGGAGTATGGGTAAATATTTATTTGAATTTCTGTAAAATATTACAAACAAACATGCTCAGAAATCAGCTGAAATTTAATGATTTTACCTGTGGTTGCGATAAATGTTTGAATTCAGATCAAACAGTAGCAGTTTAGATGCCCCCATTAGCCTTCGCGCTTCAAGACCATGCCAGTGCGCCCACTTTGACACCAAGACAACTTTGTCGAAGTTTGTTTGTCTTACCACCTTTCCTTCTTAGATAATTTAGTTTCTTTGTTTACACGAAAGCCCGTGGATGAGAACGTCATCGATGACGTCACGTCACATGACCATGCCATAGCTCTCTCCTTATCACATAGATAAGTACCCCCAAGTTTGGTCCTCTGATTCCTCTTCAGAGCAATCGCTGTTTTGATTTGACGGGAGCGAGCACGTTCGCGCCTAAAATTGGGAAACCTGTGGTGGACGGATTTCAACCCTGCGTCAACTAAGTTTTCACCTCAAGTTCTGAAAAGAACCTGCGGGCTAACCGAGACAGTGAAAGTTTTCACAAAGGACTCTGGAATTCTCGATTATCATCTGACCAATAGGCCTCGCCTTTTCGCTAACCCCGTGCAACTCCCAAAGATCGGCAGAAGTGATCACTACGGTGTCTTTGTGACCCAAGTGGCACACCAGTCTGCTGAAAAGCCTCCGAAACACAAAACCCTAAGGCGTGACACCAGACCTAGCAGGTTAAGGGAATTCGGAAGTTGGATTACGTCACATTCATGGGATGACCTTCTCCTTGCGCCATCTTGCCAATCTAAGTTCGATATCCTCCATCGTACTATCACTGGCGCCTTGGATAAGTACTGCCCCTTTAAAGCTGTTAAAAGCCATCCATCAGACAAACCCTGGGTGACCAATAAGGTCAAGGAATGGATTGCCAAACGCCAACAGGCTCTGACAAAGTATGGCAAGGACTCTCATATGTTCAAAATGTGGCGTAATAAAGTCTCTAATGCTATAGGTACATGCAAAAGCTCCTTCTACAAGTCTAAGATCAAGAACCTGAAAAATACTAACATTAAAAGGTGGTGGAATGAGATCAAAGGGCTCTCAGGGACTTCAACAACAGAAGCGGCCTGGTTTAACCAATTGATAGATGGCAATTCAATTAGTGGTGTTGACGAATTGTGTAGTGAGATCAATGCGTTTTTTGCTGGACTGACGTCAGGCTTTACGCCCATTACTACTAGTGACGTCGCTGCCATTGATGTCCCGGATATCCCACCGGAATCACTTGTGACTCCGTACGAGGCGTTTAAAGCACTTCGCGCTGTACAGACCAACAAAGCGTGTGGACCAGATGGGATCCCAAACCGCATATTGAAGACATTCGCCTACGAGCTGGGTCCTGTCATTGCTGACTTGTATAACACCTCTTTGAGAGAGGGATTCGTACCCAGCCTTCTGAAGTGTGCAACTGTCCGCCCCTTGCCTAACCAGAAGCCTCCACAAACTATCAATAACGACCTGAGACCGATTTCGCTCACCTGCCATATCACAAAGGTAATGGAAGGATTTACACTCACGAGATGCCTCCCAGATATCACACCACATCTAGACCCTAAACAATTTGCCATCTCTGGAAAATCAACCCAGTACGCTTTGGTGTACGATCATGGAGGCTCTTGACCGTGGTAACTCCTGGGTGCGCTGGTCTTTCGCTGATTTTCGCAAGGGGTTTGATCTTATTAACCACCAGGTGTTGATAAAAAAGATCAAAACACTCCAGATCCACCCCTGTTATCAGCGCTGGATAGCTGCATTTTTGGAAGGCAGAACTCAATCTGTTAAGTTAGGCTCCTCATCATCGCCCTTTGTTAGATTAAATGTAGGCATCCCTCAAGGGACAAAAATGTCACCAATCCTATTTGCTATCATGGTAGATGACCGTCTACACGACTGGTGCCCTCGAACAAAATATGTTGATGACTTAACATGTATTGAAATCATCCCTAGAAACACCCCTTCCATTCTTAACTTCATAGAGTCTGAAGTTCAGGAGTTCGCCTGCACTAATAACATGCAATTGAATCCAGGGAGATGTAAGGTGTTTTCAGTCGACTTTCTTCACTATAATAGTTATCAATGTCCGCCAGTCGCTACGGGCGGTGTTGTATTAGAGCAAGTCAGATCATTTAAGTTACTCGGGGTTTATATAACCGAAGATCTGACTTGGGCGGTTCACTGCAACTTTATAGTGAAGAGGGCCAACCGTCGTCTTTATGCTCTTAGGGCACTTAAGCGCTCTGGTGTCCCGTCTGCAGATGTAGTTATTGTGTACACTTCTTTAGTAAGACCTATCTTAGAGTACGCATGTGTTGTATTTGCAAACCTACCACTCTATCTATCGGATGCCATAGAAAAAATACAAATACGTGCCCTAAGGATCATTCATCCAGCATTGTCATATAGTGATGCTCTAAGAGAGAGTAGGCTACAACCACTCTGCGAGAGAAGGGAAATCGCCTGTGAAAGATTCATCAGGAATCTAAGCCAAGAAATCCCGTGTACAAATTAGTCCAAAGTCGTATTATCTCACCCCAATGTAATTATGCTTTAAGACCAAGGGAATCGAACATTATCATCCAAAACACTGCTACAAATAGATTCAAGAATTTCGTGACGAATAAATACGCGAATTGTATCACACGCGAATAAGTTTGCTATTGTATTACTTGTAAACCCCACTGTTTTTGTATTTTGTGTAATGCGGCTATGATCCTGACCAGGCCTGTAATTCAGCCGCTGCTGCAAAAGGTCATAATAAACTACATATCTGTCTATCTATCTATCTATCTATGGTGCTCCGCTCGCTGTATGGTGCTCCGCTATAACTGCCACAAAAGAGTCACTTCACTGCTACAACCGCTTGGGCAACAAAACTCGGGGAAAGTTTTCCATTCTCCATGATCTCTTTCTCCAGTGATTCGATGTCGTCTTTATTCCATGATCGTATTGCTTTGCTGAAATCAGGCAAGTTGTTGGAGTTACGCTCCAAAAACTTTGCAAATTCCACAACGCCATCAAAGGGCTTTCTCCATTCATACACTTTATTATATACAATCTGAAAACCGGCTATTTTAAGGAGGTGATCTATAACTTCGCGACCTTCAGCGAAAACGATCTTGAGATATTTTCTCATAATTTCCTCACTTCCTAGTTTGACAAATATTTCTTTGACGATGTGGCTAGGAATGACGCTGTCATGCAGTGACGCGACTTTTCCGTTTTTCTTGAGACTTGAGAAAGCTCTTTGAAAAAATTCTGGCTTATTTGACATCCAGTGCAGCGAATTGCTGCAAAACACTATGTCATATGTTTCATTGCCTTCTCCTGGAAATCCAAAGCTGCTTCCTTGTTCAAATGTCAAGTTCTTGTGATGGTTGTGCGTCTGTCTTGCGAGGTGTATCCTGTCCATATCTGGATCCACACCTAACACCCTACCCTGGGGTCCCACGCGCTCCGCCAGGAGTGCACTGGTATCTCCCGTACCGCACCCCATATCAAGAATAATATCACCAGCTCTCGGCGACACTATCTCAATCAGTTCTTCCCCATCTTGTCGTTGGTATTGTGATTGTCTTTGATAGTCTGACGCAAATGGCATATTTAACGGCTCTGTCAAAAGAATCCGATAAACGTTATTTGACTTGGCTTATTGCTCGGAGCGAGCGCAGCGAGCGGAGAGCAAGTCTAATCTTGCCTTGATTTGCACGTAGGAATGCATTACATACCGTTTTACATTGGTTTTCATACTGACGCGGGTTACCTGTGGTTCATGTGCGGGTTACCTGTGGTAGCGCATGCGCGGGACAGTTATATATGGGTTCAGTAACCAGTCAGTGGCACAGTTCCATTTTAGCAAACTATTCATGTCAAGATTGACAACATTTAGGATTTGTAGATCGGTTTAAAGAAATGTTTGTGTTTTTTTGAGATTATCGGTAAGTGACGGTTATTAATATTTCCTTTTGTCAGTCTCAATTGCATTTGTAGATGTTTTGAAAGTGTATTTTGGCAACCTTTTCGAACCTTTCCACGAAATATTTGCCGACATAGCTAGTTTCCACAATATTTTAAAGCTACTTGGCCCACTCAGGTCTTCTCCAACTTGGATCAATTTGAGTATTATCAGCCCTATACAGTAAATACCCGTGTATAAGAACCTACTTTTTCTTGGTTTAGGCTAAATCATTTTGAATTATTTCTCTCATGTTTATACTGTAAGGTTCTTATAAAAAGGGTAGTTAAAATAGGGAAATTGATGCTACCGGTTCTTAATTCTCGGGTTCTTATACGCGGGTTTTTACTGTATTCAAGGTCATCCGATTCAGTCTGCAACCAGAGCCTCATACTGTCAGCACGACTAAAAGGCGCAATTGATGAGACTGACAAAAATCTATCATTATTGAACCTCCGAGCACTTCACTATCGGAAAGATACTTCTAGTATTTACATATAGTTTTACTGGTTTTAGCTAATATGATTTTTTTTTTAGTGATTAGAGCAATGTATGGTAAACAAATCTGGTTACTCGAAAGTTTGAAAGCTACTGGCTTCATTCTAACATCTTTTAAAATGTTTCCATGCAAGTAGTAATTCCCCAACGCAAGTTAGTCGCGTTAAGAATTCTTGAAGGCTATAGCTAGGAAAATACATTTCAAAGTTGGTATAAAATTGCCCTTGACATGGAATTGTCCTATTATAGTACTCCAGTGGTGAGCTGGTAAAAATCCTGGTACAATAGTTGTTTTAGAGAAACAGGAAGTTGCTTCAGTTATATATGACCATTTAACTTGTGTGCATTAATATAGCGCTTAATTCCATAGGCTCCAAGCACTTTACAAATTGCGCGAGACGAAACTAAAAATGCAAACCATTTGAAATACCTTGGTATCTGCCTCGTCCCTAGGCGTCTCTATTTGGTAGAAACAGAGAGAAAAGCCTCTTGCGAGTGTTCTGGTAGCGAGCGCGCGCGCTAGCTCGCTCCCAGTCGCTCTCGCCTCGAAAATCACTAGAACGCGCCTGGGAACGAGGCAGCCTTGAGCCTGAGCCAAAATGTGTGATTTATATAGCGCTTAATACCATAGGCTTTCGCTTTACAACTTGCGAGAAGAAACCAAAAATGAGAGTTATTTGAAATACCTCTAGATCGAGTATTCAATAACAAAAAAAAATGTGACCCTCCGCCAAAATGTGGGTCTCTCTTGGTGTTGCAAGATGTATTGTATTTTGGATTGGAGCTATATATTGTATTCCAATTTAGTGTTTCGTTCTACGGTCTTTTGTCTTCTATTGTCTTTATGCCTCTGGTGCCTTGCAACACCAAGAAAGAGCCCAAAATGTGCTTGAAAGTACAAAACAATAGGGGAAATAAACAGAGCAATCAGAACAACGCCAGATCTTTGGCGACTTAGTGCCAGTGTTCAATTCAGGTGTCAAGTTCTTTATGAATAAGCTTGAAGCAAGCATTCCCGTGTGTTTTCAGGGTAAAGAAACCCAGAGAATAAAATGGAGAAAGCAGCAAGAAGTTCAACGAGCGAGGTTTTGGCCGTTTTTAAACGTGGCTGTGCGAATGCACAGAAAAATCGAGCAAGACGTGGCCACAGTTAAAAACCTAATCTACCCTAAGTTTCAGTTAATAAAAGGTACTAATGAGCTTACAAACATGGTGTGGTTTATTTTTCGTAATACGGTCGAGTTTGTGAATTATTTGAGAATTTCGATTTTACCCCGTCGTAGCCATAAATTACCTGGCAAAAACTGGGAAAATTGACCTACTTCAGAAACTTCCTCGGATCGAATTCGCAACCAAATCTACAGGGATTTCAATGCCTAATTTTGACAAAACAGACATCAGACACTTCATTTGTGTTGAATTCCCGATTCTAGAGTTTCACATTGGGCTATGCCATAAAAAAATTGTACTAATTCTTTAGTTCATGTGCTCACCCTGAAGAATTCTTTAATTTTGACGAATTCTCAGCAGTTACCCCTAAGAATTTAGTAGTCACCCCCAAGAATTTGCCGTTTTCAGGCCTTGACCCCCAAGAATTCTTTAGTCCTAATCGCTGCTACCCCCAAGAATTCTTTCAACTTTCGAGCTCCTACCCCTGAAGAATTCCTTGGTCCTCAACGGGGGGTACAGACAAAAAATGCCATAGCCCATTGCCGCGAACAAGCAAATTTAAAAGTAGGTATTTCACAATTGCGAATAGCAGAATTTACACCAAAACTAGAAGTAATCGAAGATTAGGAAGTGCGCACGTGTTTAAATCTTTTTCCGCTAAACCTGTCCTAATCTACAGCAACATTAGGTCAGGTTTTTTATTTTATTTTAGCGCTCATCGAACTCAGTCAAACTTCACACAGCGACACTATAAAACTGCAAACTATCAACTCTAAAGTTCGCTCAATGATCCTGGGAAGCCTATGGTTTTGTGTGTAATAAATCAATTGAGATGGGTTCGTTATTCAGCTAGCAAAACTTCACGAATTACCCTGAAAATGAGTCAATTTATACAGCTAAAAACTGCTCGAAACACACTTCGAATTGTTAATCTAGTACTAAATTCATTTATTTTTTGCTTACCGGTTTGTATGAGATGTTTTTCCCCTTTTAAACGAAGAGCGGATCCGTTGTGTATGCTCCCTGTTCAAGTGACGCGCCGCTAAGTTAGGTATTCGGCCTAACCGACACGCAACGTAACTTAATCGATAACCAACGCCTTTAGTACTAGATAAACAATTCGAAGTGTGTTTCAAGTAGTTTTTAGCTGTATAAATTGACTCATTTTCAGGGTAATTCGTGAAGTTTTGCTAGTTGAATAACGAACCCATCTCAAGTGATTTATTACACACAAAACTCGTCGGTTTACACAATAATACGTATATGTTATTTACCGGCTGGGAGGTCCGTATAGGAAAAACTGTGACCAAGGGCTGGAAAATGTTGACCGAGGCCGAGGTCAACATTTTCCAGGCCGAGGTCACAGTTTTTCCCTATAAGGACCGACCTAAAGCCGGTAAATAACTTATTTATTTTTTTCCAACTCAAAAATTTGATTTTTTCGATGAAAACAAGCGCGCGAAAACGGTTACTGTGACCTAGGTCAGAGATAGGAAAATATTGCCCTCGAGCGCGCGCTCTAAGAACCAATCAGAATGCAGGATTCGTTACCGTGCCTTCGAGGAAAAAAATAATGATGTATACTATCCTATCGCTCGTGATTAATTTTGGGATTTGCTCTTGACATGCTAATTTGACCCTTTAGTCCGTGGGCCAGCGGGTGAAACCCTCCCCCCCTGCGGGACATTTGGAGACATATGCCGTTTTGAAGCTTGGCCCGAGGGTGTTTCAAAATGGGTTGTTTGCAATCGCGCCGTTGGTGGGTGTGGCCGTACGGCCGCATTCTTTGTTTCTCCAGAAAACCACAGGGTACCCGCGTATTTTCATGTTGTTTATTTTTCCAATGGCTTTTAAAACGAACGTTGCATGAAATAAATGCTGCAAACGTAATCGTCGGAAGATTCTCTACACTACCCATTAGGTAAGTGGCTTACATAAGCATTAGAAGTAGCTACTGCGCATGCGTATGTGTGCTACAACTCACAGTCCCAAAATAGTGTGTTATTGAACGGTAAACTTTGGTCACAACAAGGGCAAACAATGTATGGAAGTTATTTACTGTTGAATAAAACTTATTGACAGCACTGCGTCCAGTTTGACGTTTTATTAACGTTAAAATAGCATTGAAACAGACCTATTCTTACGTGCCACAAAAAAGTATATCACATATTTTCAGCAATAGTTTGCCCCAACGATGTCAGAGATCGTACCTCGTGATGTTATTTAATCAGCTGAAGGTGCTGAAGAACGTCTATACGCCAAAGACTTCACTGTCAGCAGGCTGGAGTAGGGGTAGCGAATAGTCCCTAAAAATATCAAGAGTCTCGCCAAATTTTAACAGAGTCTCGGAATGTTTAACCTGCATCTCGGAATCTCGGATTTCGTCCTCAAACTTCTAAATACAGTAAATATATGAACTGACATGTTTCTTCAGTCTCGGGCTCGGATTTTAAACTGCCAGTCTCGGCTTCCGGCAAGTCTCGAAATTCGCTACCCCTTGGTGTCTCCTGGAATGGCGTGGACATAATACCAACGTCAAGTCCTATGGGGACACAAGGTAGCGAATGGTAAATCCAAGACTTGCCGAGACTACGAGACGCACGTTAAAATTTCCGAGACTGCTAAAATTTGGTGAGACTCTTGATATTTTAGGGACCATTCGCTACCCACAATCTAGACTTAGTAGGAACTAGTCATTCTACTGTAGATGGTACCAATTAAACAGGGCATGCACTAGGGCAAGGTATCGGGCCATGCAACTAAAGAGTTAACATGCATTAAGGTAGTCAGGAGGTAGAAACAAGCTACAAAGACAAGAAAGTCGCAGCTACAGCAGAGCGAAAAGCTAGGACACTAAAAATGTCGTAAATGCAAGACAAGCCATATAGCGTTTTCCCCGGAGCGTTTTCCCGTTATAGCGTTTTCTCCTTGGAGCTGTTCCATGGGCTTTCACCACTGCTGACGGCGTCCACAGAGAAAGCGCCGATGCATGTTCTTGAAGGTACATCACATCACTGTAATGACACCAGACCTGAATGACGAACTGACTACATGCCATGCTCTTCTACGATCACTTGTTACACTGCGCGGTGGCACATTCGCAGAGCTCGTGATGACTGTCACTGTCTTTAACCATTCACCAAAAGCACAGCGCGTCGTGAACAGTCGCACACATACCACTGAAAACCAAGGGGTTTGAACGGGCTGGACGACAAGAGGGCCGTCCATGAAGGTGCCGAGAGATTGTAAGGCATTTCTAGGCAATGCGGAGCACTCGCAATACCGCAAGACTACTTGGACGTACAGTCATCGTTATTACTGAGGGAAGCTGTGTGCGCTTAAAAAGTGTGAACGTGATGATCACCATCACTACAGCACTGCAGATAATTTAGCAGAAGAGTCAATAGTCAGAAAAAGTCCGTCTCTATATTTTCACAGAAAACTGTCGGCTAGAAATTTGGTGACAGGTCTTGGTTCGCGAGGGAGATAGTCACCACACAGACGCGCGGCTCTGCGTTGGATTTTAATTCTCGACCTCTTGGGTTAACTGAGCTGTGTATGGGTCCCATGCGCTTGATGTATATTCTTAAAGTGGTCTTACTAGGCCAAAATAAGCAGCTTGCTTTTGATCGCGAGTACATGTCGCGAGATTGCACCTGAAGAGGCCCAGCAGCTTGCTCGCACGATGTCGCACGTGCCGATTCCATTGTAAATCGTGGATGACGCCGTACTTTTTGGTGTGCTTGACAAATTCAAGAGGACAGTCCCCAAGGAAGTACAAGTGGGGGAAATTATGACGAGTTCTTCTGGTAATCCTCATCATCCTGCATTTCCTGGGCGCAAAACTCATGCAAGCATGGCTTTTCCCGCATTGTTTTGAGGGTTCAACGTTTTAAATTTTATCAAATTATTATAAGAAAACTTCAAACAGGACGCAATGCTGGCAAAAAGTTTTATAGAACAGTAAATAACTTCCATACATTGTTTGCCCTTGTTGTGACCAAAGTTTACCGTTCAATAACACACTATTTTTGGACTGTGAGTTGTAGCACACATACGCATGCGCAGTAGCTACTTCTAATACTTATGTGAGCCACTTACCTAATGGGTAGTGTAGAGAATCTTCCGACGACTACGTTTGCAGCATTTATTTCATGCAACGCTCGTTTTAAAGCCATGGGAAAAAATAAACAAAACGAAAATACGCGGGTACCCTGTGGTTTTCTGGAGAAACAAAGAATACGGCCGTACGGCCACACCCACCAACGGCGCGATTGCAAACAACCCATTTTGAAACACGCTCGGGCCAAGCTTCCAAACGGCATATGTCTCCAAAAGTCCCGCAGGGGGGGGGGGGGGGGAGGGTTTCACCCGCTGGCCCATCATCATCATCATCATCATCATCTTTATTAAAATTGAACACGGTTAAAAATCATCAGGCGAAATATAAATATCTTAATTACTATCTACACTATGAACAACTATCTATATTATATACAAACTAAGGAAAAGAAAATTAAAGCCTGTTTTCCATGAATGCCGTGTTGTTTGGGTATAAGTTTAATAACTGTCGCCGAAAATTTTGAAGAGACTGAGTTTCTCTTAAGTTGGGGGGAAGTTTGTTCCACAGAACAGCACCACTATAGCTAAAGCTGTTTTTATAATAGTTAGTACGTGGCAGGGGAACAACCAACTTATTCTCGGAGTTTCTAAGATTATAGTTAGGAGATATATCCTCTCGGTGAACAAATCTAGAGGACAAGTAACTAGGCACTAGTTCATTGTGAGATTTGAACATCATTATTGCCTTAGTTATTTGACGTTGGCAGTGGAGATTGCGCCATCCTAACTGGTCAAAAAGGAGGTTGGCATCGGCATCGTAATTAGAATTCGTAATAATACGGGCTGCTCGGTTTTGGAGCTTTTGTAGTTTATTAGCAATTGTACTACCACAGGAACCCCAAACAATGTTACAATAATCAAAATGAGATTGCACGAGGCCTTGATAAACATCAAGTAGAGTTGTTCTTGGTACACAGTTCCTGATTCGTTTTAAAGCTCCAACACCGGCAGCAATTTTCTTAGATATTGTATCAACATGTGTTTCCCATGTCAAATGTTCATCGATTATAACTCCTAGAGATTTTGCCGAATGAGATTGTTTTATTGGTATATTATTTATTTCTAGATTAGGGGGGTGCGGGAAATTATTCAGTCTTTGCCGAGAGCCAATTAACATAAATTCAGTTTTAGTCATGTTGAGAGTTAATTTGTTCACCGAGAGCCAACAGCTAATGTTTAGCAAGTCATCGTTTAAAGTAGACTGGATGGAGCCAACATCATTTCCAGACAATGTCAGATGAGTATCATCTGCGTACATTCTTGGTATCGATTTGCTTAGACAATTCGGAAGGTCATTGATATAAAGTAAAAACAACAAAGGTCCTAGAATTGTTCCCTGGGGAATTCCACATTCCAAAAAACATGTTTTGGAAAGGGAACCATTGACAAGGCATTTTTGTGCACGATTGTCTAGGTATGAGGCAAACCATTTATGCGCAATTCCAGTAATACCGTAACAATTTAGTTTAGATAACATAATATTGTGATCAACTGTATCGAACGCTTTCTTCAGATCTAAAAAAACAACAGCATTTACATTGCCCTGGTCAATATTATAAGACCAGCTATCAGTTGCGTCAAGCAATGCGGTTTGAGTAGAGTGGAGAGCTCGAAAACCAGATTGGTATTTGGAAAGAACATTGTGTTCAGACAAATAAGCAAATATTTGATTATAAACTATTCTTTCAAAAACTTTGCCTATTACTGAGATCACGGATATTGGACGATAATTATCTATATCGCATTTATCGCCTTGCTTAAAGAGGGGGGTGACTCGAGCACATTTCCAGTCGTCTGGGAAAATGCCTGAAATTAGCGAGGCATTGAAAATAATTGTCAATTGTGGTGCAATAAGATCGGCGCACTCTAGAACAAGTCGACTTGAAATGTGATCAAGACCAGCCCCTTTTGTCTTCTTTATTTTCTTTAGTAGATTTATAACTTGGCTATTACCAATTTGATGGAATTGGAAATTCGAAACCACCTTCGGAATGTAGTCATAAAAACTAACAGGACTAGTACTGTTAAACACTGGTATTTCTGCTGCGAGCTTCGGACCAATTAAAGAGAAGTGATCATTGAAAGCGTTCGACAAAACAGATGGATTCGTTATTGGTTCTCCATCCAGTCTTAACTCCTTAATTGAAGGCTTGCTAGTTTTCCGAGAAGTAAGCTCGTTGATCACCCGCCACGTTTTACGAGGATCACCGTCAGATTCAGCAAATTTATTTTGGTAATAGCGCTCTTTAGTACGCTTTATTTCAGAATTGACCATGTTGCGCGTTCTTTTAAAATTTGCCCAATCGTGTGGATTGTTAGACTTGATGGCTTTTATTTTCATAACATCTCGTTTATGCATTTTTTCTTTCAAGTCAGCGGAAATCCACGGAGACGCTTTAGCGCGCACACGCTTTGTGCAAAGTGGTGCGTGTTTATCAGTAATGGCGTGGAATTTTGATTTCCATTCAGACCAAAGCTGATTGGGATCCTTTGTTTGGCTATCAAAATTCCAATCTTGACTCATAATATCATTTCGAAAGTTTACGCTGTCAAAGTGTTTGAAATTTCTGAAGGTTACTGAGCTATGCCCTCTTTTAGGTAATTCAACAGCTAATTTTCGATATGCATATACAAGGCTATGGTCGCTAATAGAAATATGGGCAACACCAGAACAAACAACCCTTTCAGGAATGTTAGTAAAAATCAAATCAATAAGAGTAGATGATTTTTCTGTTATACGTGTGGGTTCGTTTATCAGCTGGTGTAGGCCATAAATATCAGCGATGTCATTTAGATGCCTAACGTCATTATCGTAAGTAGTAGCGGCCATATTAGCGTTCATATCTCCTACCAAAAAGAAATCTAGATTTGACTGGTCGAGTAATCCGATTAGATTCTCGATTTGAGGATAGAGTCTCACAGATGAATCAGGAGGCCGATACCAGTTTACGACAATGAGCGGTTTAGAGTGCGGCATCCGTATTTCAAGGCATAGATTTTCTAAATCAGAATTAGCGAGGTCATTGCGCACGGAGAAATTGATTACTGATCGCACATAAAAACACACGCCTCCACCTTGATTGCTAAGTCTGTCTCTTCTAATTAAATCGTAATTCGGAATCTGAATATCAGAGTCTAAATGAGAGGAATCTAATTTGGTTTCTTGAATTGCGAGAGTGTCTAAGTTATTATTATCAAGAAGAATGCGAACTTCGTCAATATGGGCAGACAAGCTATTAACATTTAGAGAAGCTAATTTAAACCCACTAACGGTTGGTAACTGGAAATTGTATACGGATTGTTTGGTAATGTTAGATTTCTCCAAACAAACGGCATTCAATGGTTTGACCTATACGTTAGATAAGAAATTAACAAAGTTCTTATGAAGGAGCTCATTACCTTGTTTAGTTAAGTGAAGCCCTCGCCTGTTTAAATGTTTGTCATTTATGTTGTTGTGTTTTACCAGCTTCCACTTGTGTTGATTACAGAGCTTCTTGATCAAGTCGTTTGTAGTTTTCACAGCGTCCTTGAAGTGATCTTTTCGGGTGACGAGCTCAGAAATTACGATCTCAGAATTACACGAGGACTCAATAATCTTGCCCAAATCTTGGATAGCGTCAGCAACTTGACTCGGGGTTTTGTCACGAAGGTCATTAGTTCCAACATGTAGGACAATGCGAGTAGGGGAGTCTTCAACTGTCGGTTGTAGATATGATTTCATATGCTTCGTAGAAGCACCGCTAAATGAACGTACGACCACCCGGGAGCCAACATCCTTTCCTAGTTGGTAACCTTGCGTATGCTGCAGAATTGAATCGCCAATGATAACCGTAGTTTCTTTAGGTTCGAGTGGAGTGTCGGGTTGATGTTCTGACGGAGGAGGCAAAGTAGATAGACGATTGGCAGCGTTTGAATTTGCCGGTTTAGCTGGCGCTGGCGTAGCCGAGGCTGGAGAGGGAGATTTGTACAGGTCCCGTGATAGGATTTTAACGGTGCATATCAAGGAGTCCCTTTCCTCGGTCAACGATTTGCAGATATTTTTTTGCGAAATCAATTCACGTCTTAAAGCTTCATTTTCTTGGGTGAGTTTTGCGACTTCTCCTGAAGAGGTGGATTGAGCAAACTGGCCATTCTTCAAGGCATTGATTTCACTTTTTAAAAATGAGATTTCGGCATTGAAGTGCTCGACAAAGGATGAAGTAGAAGGCCCAACAGTGGTTGAAAGAACTTCAATGTCGGAAGATGGAGCCGCTTCTTCTTCGAAGGCGCTTGCATCAATGTCGTTGGCTTCGTTGACGTTAGCTTTGGCAAGAATCATAAAGCTATTTTTGATTTCGTCTGTTTCCTTCCCTTGAATCTGCAACGTTTTTGCTTTCAAATAGAAATTGAAGGTGATGTTACTGGTTTTAAAAACCACGCACGTGCCATTATCGTTCACGATAAAGTTATCTTCTTCTAGATTCAACTGTTCTCCTAAGAACTTCAGAAGCTCGTTTTTAGTTCCGGACCACTTAAGTTGATTTTTAGAAGAGTTAAAAGTAAGAAAGCTTGCCATTGCAGTCAGTATGAGAAAATTTTGATGAGCAGGAGAAACACGTCTGCTCAGGTCGAGTCTTGCCTGAAACACGGACTAATGGCCCGTATACAGGGTCCTGAAGGGGTAAAACGGGAGCCGGGATTCGCCTTTTTTTAGGCCGGGAAAACGGGATTTGGGTTACCGGGAACGGGATTTGTCTACCGGGAATGGGAATCAAGATGCTTCAACGGGAACGAGATTTTTCAAATCTCTCCTTGTATATCCTGTGTATCCTAATAAAAAGTCGTCCATTTATACCATTTTTCACATTTTAAGACTGTCATCCTAACAGCAGGCTACCTGAAAATAGAATTTCACTTCTCGCCCCTTCTAAATTAAGGCTCTCGTTTTGTTTTTTTTTGGTCCCTCGGAATCTGCGAGGTTTCGGTCAACGGTTTGATAACTTGGCATAGGCATTTTCAAAACGGCGGAACCACTTTTTGAATAGAATCGTATGATATATCTTTTGTATCAAAATTGAGGACGAGATATCATACGGGCGGAGGATCATTTCATTTTGGGGTGGTCGAAAGGGGGGAACTCTCGAAACAAGCCCTGGAAGGGGGGATCACAAGAAATTTTCTGCGGAATTATTCCAGCAATTTCTATATCATTTGCATTTTTGTAGTTCTCTTCTTTCAATACGTTAAACATTTCGCATAAGGAAGAAACATGTAATATTGCGTTTGAGATCTCCCGCAAACAAAGACAATAAAAAAAAAACTCCCCGCGAAAAGCCCTCCAGTGATAGGCCTGGCAGGCAATTACTATGTTCGAAAGAAGCCCGTAAGCGTGAGATCGACGTTACAAACGTTGGGCCGCAAATATAACGATTTCGGCATTTGCGTCGAGCACGAAGAATATAAACTACAGGCTTTATTTGCTATACACAACAAATGCAATGTTCATCTACCTTTTTTCTGAGGCTTGATGAAATTCGTTTATCAATTAAAACAGGGCGCGCTTCACGCGCAACAGAAGAGAAATTCCTGTAAAATATATCCCATGTTCAAATAGGGGGATCACGAAAAGCCTTTATAGTGATAGGCCTGGCGAACAATCACTATGTTGGAAAGAAATCGACATTACAAGCATAGCAATTCGTCATTTGGTTGCAATAATAACAATTTCGTCATTTGCGGCGTGCATGAACAATAAAACCTACAGGACCAAGAGATAGTACCGATAAAAGCAAGAATCTCAATTTTAACATCACAGTTTTCGTGCGCCGGGATTTTACCGACTGGTCCTACCGGGAACGGGATTTTACCTACTGGGAACGGGATTTTGCGAAAAAAGCGGCCGGGAAACGGGATTGGGACCCCCCCTTCAGGACCCTGCGTATACACCACGTTTGGAGACTGACACGTTTGCACATTTCACAGTTAACGTCTTCTATAGAGAAGAAACAGATTTCGCAATTTCGTCTCAGTGGAAAAACATAAAAATGAATTGACACTATAAACAGAGTTCCAATTTCGCAAAAAGTCAAGTAACATAACTGCGAAATAGTTGCTCTGCAAATAGAATAAAGGTAAATTTCGCATTGAGAGATGCAGCTAAATGGCTACAACCGCGAATGGCCTAGGAATGTCACTTCTTTATTTATATTTTGTCTCACTTTCAGTGAAATGAGAACTCGTTCAAAGACGAGAAAACTAAAGTGCATTTAGAAACGAATTGTAAATGCTCGGACAGTATAAATGGAGTTGAAGTTTTTGTTGTGAAGCTTTGTCACACAGAATTACCGTCTTTTTCTCGTTCCGGGGGTGGGGAATTTTTCCGCTTTTTGTGTTCCCCGCCGTGGGGTATTCTGAATTTTTGCTAGCCCGGAGGTGGGGAATTTTCAGTTTTATTTTTAGAAATGACCAAAAGCCCGGGGGGGGGGGGGGGGGGGCATGGTCACCGCTAGAATTGACTGATACATTAGGTTGTTAACTGTGGCCACGGATTTTCGATTTTGCTCGTTTTTTCTGTGCATTCGCGCGGCCACATATAAACCGCGCTCGCCGAACTACTCTTCGCTTTTTCTTCTGTTACTCTGGGTTTCTTTTGAAGCATTAGAGCACAACTTTCGATGACTTTATAGGCGAAATAAAGCACGCGTGATGTTTGGCGAGGAGACACGAGAACGTTGTAAAATCACGACCCGCAGGCGAGTTGAACAGTGAGCGCACGTGATTACATTCTTGACCACAGTCGAGTTCAACAGAAGAATTTGAATCCCTTAGATCATCATAACAGGGTCTGGATGGGGGGGTCCGCATGTCGGTAGTCAGTTAAAATTTCAGTAATTTGTCGGTAGTCAGTTATAATTTCGGTAATTTGTCGGTAGTCAGTTAAAATTTTCGGTAGTCGGTAAATTTCAGTTAATAATTAAAAAGTAGTAAAATTGAAAATTAAAAACCTTGTTAGTTATTCTCAGGTTTTACGATTGGAGTCTCTTTTAAGATATTTTGCATTTTTCTGAGTAGTAAGCGCGGCAAATCAGTAAATAATCATTTTCGCGCGCTCTGATTGGTTCCTGAAGTAGTAGATATCCAACATTAGCATATTTTTTTCAGTAAATATAGGGATTTGTGCCCCCTCTTTCGTGCTCCCCCTTTCGTTGCGCGCGAAGCGCGCCCGAATTTTGATAAACGCATTTCATCAAGCTCAGAGAAAGTGTAGACGAACATTCCTTCTTTTTATGTATAGTAAACAAATCCTATAGGTTTTATTATTTATGCGCGCAATTGAAATGACAAAATTATTATTCATTCGCGTGAAGCGCGGCCCAAATGACGAATTGCTATGCCTGCAACGTCGAACTCACGCTTACTCTTCTTTCGAACAAAGTGACTGCCCGCCAGGCCTATCAGTGCAAGGCATTTTTGGTAGAGTTTGTTTTTCCTCGCCAAGATCCAGTTGCTAAACGGTGCGAAGGAAGTGTCTTCGTTGCGCGAGTTGCCAAATACTATACTGGATGATATTCTCTATGCGCGCGAAGCGCGCCGAAACGTTTATTATGTATTGAGTGAAGTGAAGTAGAAAAATGCAAATGATGGAAAAGTTGCTGGAATAACTACTTAGAAAATTTCTTGTGATCCACCCTTTCAGGTCTTCAGGTTTGAGAGATCCCCCCTCATTTCGCTTGCCCCAAAAATAAAGTGTCCCCCCCCCCCCCAGGCGACAAATAATGACCGGTCCCTAAGCTACACGGGAGCCGTAACAATAAAACCCTGGCCGTTGCAAACCTCTAAAAACTGGGGGGGGGGGGGCACGGTAATAAAAACCCAAGGAAGCTTGTAGGTAAAGTTTAATACACTCTTTTGCGCGCGAAACGCGCCGAAAATTTAGGCCCTGTCCACAATTAGTCCAGTCCCTGAACTCTCCTTCGCGGCTCCGTTGTTTCCTGTGGTCGCCGAAAGGAGAGTCCAGAAACCTTTGGATGCGCATGCGCTAGATCTGACCAAGAACTTGGGTTTTTTCGTTAGTGCGCATGATCCAAATACCGCTGTCGGAGATTGATTGTTGGCTACATGAATTTTGCCCATCAAGATAGGACGCCCTTGTTACCGTAACCTCGAAAATTCAACAATCAATCTCCGACAGCGGTATTTGGATCATGCGCACTAACGAAAAAACCCAAGTTCTTGGTCAGATCTAGCGCATGCGCATCCAAAGGTTTCTGGACTCTCCTTTCGGCGACCACAGGAAACAACGGAGCCGCAAAGGAGAGTTCAGGGACTGGACTAGTCCACAATAGGCGCGTTTTCAAAAGTCTTCGTTTTCAAACTTATAACGGATTTCGCAGCCTGTTAGTGTGGACGGGAGATTCGAAAAAATTATCTACACAAAAGCGATCAGTTTATTTGATATTGACGTGTGCAAGGACAGCTTCAAATTAAGTGGGACAGTTGACATCATCATTTTTATTCGGACTCGACCGTCCACACTAAAACGATATGTATGCGGACTTTCGAGAGCGTTTTCAAACTTATACGGATTCGATGAAAACGATCAGCGTGTTAGTGTGGACGGAAGACCTAAACGTAGCATGTGAAGTTACTGCATGCAGGGTGCACAATCGCAGAATTCTGTATTTTACTTTCTGCTTTTGTATTTATTTTCTGGGGAACGTAGCTTGCAGGATATTTTGTTTCAAAATCATCCGACCCCCCCCCCCCCCCACCCCTCAAAAGTCAAATGGTCGGCCCCTAACTTGATCAAAACTTGCATCTCGTTTGGCCACCTTAGCGCAAGTGAACACAAGTCTGTGCAAGTCACAACTTGCATCGACTTGTGTGTTTCGTTTGGCCAGGGCTTTATATAGAAGCGCTCATGTAGTAGATAGCCGAGTTCGCAAGATGGGAATATAAATTAGGATTTATGTATGTTGACGATAGAAAAGATGGAAATGAAGGAGTTTATAATACGGGCAATCGTGAAATGTCGGTAGTCAGTAAATATTTTTTTGTCGGTAGTCAGTAACTTTTCCCCCGTTTTGTCGGTAGTCGGTTATTTTTTAGGCCGTTTGTCGCTAGTCGGTTAACCCCATCCAGACCCTGTCATAATCTTTATACCTCATAATGAAATGTTAAAAAAAGTTAATTATTGTGTAGTATCTAGGGGAAGTGTATAAAGGAAATTTGAAAAGAAAAATGCGAGAGGGACACCATTTTTGTGCGGCCATATACAAAACGCGCTCGTTGAACTTCTCGTCGCTTTTTCTTCTGTTATACTCTGGGTTTCTTTTGAAGCATTAGAGCACAACTTTCTATAACTTTATAGACGAAATAAAGCACGCGTGATGTTTGGAGGAGACACGAACGTTGTAAAATCACGAGCCGCAGGCGAGTTGAGCGCACGTGATTACATTCTTGACCACAGTCGAGTTCGACAAAACAAATTTGAATCCCCTAGAATTTCCCTCATTGGCCCTCATTTCTATTCGAAATGCAAGTTTAGGGCCCTGATTTAAGGAGAAACTCGAGTTATTTCTTCATGATTTCTAGCTCATTTGTGACTCGGGGAGCAGAGTATGAGTTAATAATGATTTCAAAGTATTGAAACAAAATGCTCGACTGATTTTGGTAAAGGCATTTGACGGAGGACCCGGGAAGCGGGGATCCGGGGAACGGGGACCCGCGGTCTGGGGTTGAGTTTTCAGCGGTTTTGCCCATTACATGGCGGACGTTTGCGAGTGGAAATTCTTTTCGAAGAATACAAGCCGTTTTACCAGTTTTTGTGCTAAAAGAACATTTGAAATGCAGTCAAAGGCAAGCAGATGAATTTGTGATGATGTTGGAGAAGGATTTCAGTCGCACTTATGCACTAGTCATTTGTTTCCACCGACCCCCAACCCCCGCGACATAGCAGGGGAATATGAAACGTTGTCAAATTTAAAATAATTCCACCGCCTACCAGGGGAGAACGCCTTGGCAAATTCCCTACACCCCGGGGAAACATTTCCTACACGAGGGGGGCCTAGGGGGGTTCTCAAAACCGCACAAAAATTTCGAAAATACCGCCTTTCCGCACAGATTTTTCTGGAATACCGCTCACCGAAAAAACGCGAAGTCAATCAAATGCCGTTTCCGCTAACGATTCCGTGGTATCAATGGCAATCAGACCTTCTATTCAAGCAAAACGTGAGCGGAAGATTGTCTTGAGCCCTACAACCATCCGCCAGTGTGTAACTTGTGTTTTACTGCAATTCGAGAGTCTCGGGACGCTAAATACCGTTAACCGTAGGACTCGCAAACACGGCAATACCGCATTTTTGTACACAAATTACCGTGTGATCGATCGCAGACTATTTCACCAATTTTCGCACACCGTAGACTTTGAAAATACCGCATAACCGTAACTTTTAAGCTTTTTATCCGCAAAACCGCGCAAAAACACAGCCAATACCGCATCACCGCAAACCCCTAGGCCCCTCTCCGACACCCAAGGGACAAATTCCACCCTCCACAAGATGGATACAAGAAACTTCCCTAAAATACTGTCAAAACCAGTAGTGTCTTTGCCGAAATGAAAAAGACAGGTGTTTTGTATGTTTCCCCCGCCATTCCCCCGGCCGGTTATCTGAGCCATAGCAAATTTGAAGTAAACTCCCTGGGGATCGGGGCAAGAATACAAGACAAACCACTGATATTTCCCCCAGTATTGCCTGACAAAATCCCCGCATGTCGCTGGGGTGGGGGGTCGGTGGAAGCAAATGACTAGTGCATTAAAGGCCACAGCTGCTTATCTAAGAATTTTACTCTTCTTTGTTCATGAGTGGTTTACTCAAAGTTATTTGAGAACTCATGTTTCTATATCCAGGAAATCAGAGGATGGCTGATGGTACTTTGACTGTGTGGCAGTTGAGCGAGGAGATGCGATCTTGTTAACGCACAGCGAAAGTCATGTAATTTCCATCGTCCTATACACCATAGCAATATGCCTTTTCTCATCAACATAATTCCTGGGTTTCCATAATTTTCTTCGCAGGCTTTTGTTTTTTTTTAACAAGAAGAATAAAGAAAACATGCCGATGAAAATATCCCACGGGTCCTTGAAAACTTGGAACGTCCTGGAGTTTTGAAACGTCCTTTAGGCCTTGAAAGTCCTGGAATTTTCAAAAAAATATGCCAAAGTCCTTAAAAGTCCTGGAAACATTTTCTACAAATGAGTTCTGGGAAATTTTGTAACAATACAAGTGATTAATAAACAAAATAAAAATTGCAAAATTAAATTTGTTTGTTGAATGTCGATGCAGTATTAAGGTGACTCATTCGAAATTCAAAATGCACCCAACTGTGTCTAGAGCGCAAATCTGCGTCTCCAAACTCAAGGCTATAACTTCTGTGTCTTTTCCTCTATTTTAATCATTCTTTTTTCAAATCCTACTTTAGAGATGTATAAATATGCTGCTGGGAACCGATCTTCTTGAAAACATTTTTAGAAGTCACAATCTAAATTTTTGTGAGGCCCTAATTTCATATTCCGGTCGTGCTAGAAAAAAAATTGCCGGTTTTTTGGCTGAAATTCCAGGAATCGATTCCAGTTGTAGTAGTCTCAAATCAAGCGAAGTTACAGAAAATTCGTCGGAACAGAAACGCGGTAATAAAAATACCGTCAGTTATGGTCACCTATGGCCAATTTAGAACGCTGATTCTGCTTGCCTTGAATTGAATTTTAATAGTGCTCCGAAAATGCATTTATAACAATAGAGGGAAAGACACAGAAGTTATAGCCTTGAGTTTGGCGACGCAGATTTGCGCTCTAGACACAGTTGGATGCATTTTGAATTTCGAATGAGTCACCTTAATATGCTTTTTTTTTTTCGGTATGCAAGGTCCTTATTTTTTTTTCAAAAGTCCTTGAAAAGGTCCTTGAAAGTCCTGGAATTTTGACAGCTTCAAGCGTGGGAACCCTGGCTTAGTTGATTTGACCCCTTAAAGGTACCAAAAGACGCCGAATGGCCCCCGTATGCAATTACCAAAATAATGCCTCTAAAATATAAAGAAAATATCCAAAAAACTATAGCAAAATTTGTCTGGGAGGCCAAAACGGAGCGACAACGACTACTTGGTAAAAGCATTCCATCACGACGAAGCCTTTGAACCCTCGAACTTTGATCAAATAAAAGTGAAATTGAAAATTAAATTTATACAAAATATTAATTAATATTTTGTATAAATTTATTGGAGTTATGCTTATGTAAATATTTTTACACGGTTCCAATAAATCTATGCTATGCTATGCGTATTTTCTCTCGTACTTTTTCGAGGGAAAATACGTCTGGAATTCAGGCTACCAACAAGTATTATTTTTAGAACGGACTCTAACAGGTACCTATCTGGAAATCATTGCAAGTTTTCGAGTTTTACCCCCTAAAAGGTACCAGGGCCTGATTTTAAACCCTAAAAGGTACGACGAACACCCCCGCCCCAAAAAATAGTCAGGGGCGTGGCCAGGGGGCCGCCTCCCCCACTTCTCGGGGATTTTCCCATACATTACTGTATTTGCTGGAGGAAATTTGACAATTTTCGTCACATGTTTTCACTATCCCCCCGCCCAACCAAAATTCCTGGCTACGCCCCTGTATAGGGGAGTCCCCCCCGGGATTTGATACTCATCTGAAATCCGCTCTTTAGTACTTGGTTGTACAGGTTACTTATAACCTTAAAAGCTTCAGTCCTGCATATGTCGCTGTCTCGATCAACAATTCTAAGCCCGAAATGATGAAGCTACAGCTAAACCACGACACGTATAGCGTGCAACATCTGTGTCTTGCAGGTTTTCCCGAGTGGCTAAACTAGGAAACAACGCAAGCGTGTGTGTCTAGTCTCCAAAACACAAAATATTCAGGGGTAAAATGGGAACTGGGATTTGAAACCAGAAATCCATATAAATCCTTTATCATACTTCGTTCTATTCTAGAAATGAAGAGAACTGTCCTAAAACAGACTCGTACGGCCAGTCGCTAATGAATTCAGAAAAAAAAGATTAAGAAGGGCGGGAAAAGATTGCGATGCGCGAGGGCTTCTGGGAAGGGAAATGAGGGCGCGCAAGGCATTGTGGGAAGAGCGCCATATATTTCCCAGAAGTCTTCGCGCCTTCTTGATTTTTTTCTTTCTGAATTATTTTAGCGACTGGGTACGAGTCTGGTCCTAAAACCATTGGGATATAGGACACCGCGGCAAAACGCATTTGCCATGCGCTAAAGAATAAAGATCGCTTACTGTGAAATGAAAACATACATAACAAGATATCTCGTGCTCTCTTGGAAATGGAAAACGTAAGCTCCAGACACAAAACGTAACGCCAAAAATTGCAGAGCAACTAGAATATGACCATATATTTCTCTGAACTTTTGCACCTCGCAATTTAAGGCTTGCACCCAAGGCGAAAATTCTGGTTTAAAGTCCAAATTTATCGTTCGCTGTTGTTATAATGTAGATTTTTTCAATGTCTTCATTTCACACTAGCGCATGTGCGGCCTCTCGGCCTAGTCTCCTCGCAGCCGCCCGGATCGGAGTCACGCTCCTTTATGGGTAGTCTGTGGTATTTAGGTATTCAAAATGGCGGCCTGCATGTGCGGATCCCTCAGAGTATTCGATGCAAGAAAATACGTGGAATTTCCTACACTGGGAAGCTCTTACCCCACACAAAGTGAGGTATGGTGCAATGAATTAGTCATTCTATCTGTCATGCTATTCATAGCCTCATGTCGTTCTCGTACGATATCCCTAAGTTTTCCAGCTAACTTACAACCAAATTTTAAATGCATAAACTCTTAACTTAATTAATTTGTTTGAACATTAACAATCTGCGCCAAAACTATTTGACACACTAGCTAGCTCCCTGTATTCAGTAATGCTAAAAAATTCATCCAAGAACGACGAAAGCCTAGACAGGACAACAGTAATGCACCTCCCCAGATCTCCCCCTATGCAATGTTGAAACCCCAAATGCAGCATACAAATACTCTGCTAGCAGAGTTTTTTCTGTCAGTCTTTTATTAGCTAGCATTACGTTGTTTGCGTGTCTGGTATGTTGTGTGGTTGTTACAAAATCCTGATGATTTCTCTACAGCAACAGCATTGATCGGGGGAAGGGGGAATAAAACAGCTTGTTGGCAGTGGACTCTTGCTAAGAATCTGAATTTTAAGAACAATGGTTAAAACGTTCAGAAATGGGTCAACGGTAGTTTTGGCATGGAATGTACCATAGTTGTCCTTTCTAAATCTTCCTATCCCAATGTTCAGGGGGGAATTACTGGACACAATTTTGGACAACATTGAAGGGATGGTCTACTGGAGGGAAACCTGTGAGTGTCCTGTGAAAAATATGTGAATTTTCACAAGAAATTCACAGAAAATTAACAGGTTTTTAACAGGTTGCTAAAGTATTGAAACCTGTTAAAATGGCCGTTTTAACAGGTTTTAAAACCTGTGAAAAACCTGTGAAAATCTTGTGAAAAAACTTGTGAGAAACTGTGAAAAAAACCTGTGAAGAAACTCTTGACAAAACCTGTGAAATTGGCCGTTTTCACAGGTTTGAGAACCTGTGAAAATGCTATGAAAATACCTGTGAAAAAAACCTGTGAAAAAACTCGTGAAGAACCTGTGAAAAGAACTCACGAAAGAACCCCCAAATCTGTGGAAAAAAACCTGTGAAAAAAGCTGCTAATAAAAAGTGTGATGATCCTGCTGCAGCGAAACAGCAGCAGGAAACATACAATGAGTATGAAAAATGGTACATTTGAAATTTTTGATTGACGTATCGATATTACAACAGGATACATTATTGTGTTTTACAACAGGATAATGTAGTATACCTATACAGGTATATTGCTTACTATTACTAACCGAACCTTCATCTTCTACATGATAGGCAAAGCAGAGAAACTCAACTCTACTCTACCAGCACTTGCCGCATGATATGTTTATGAATGGAGTTTTATATGCGGTCCCGCATAATACCTCCATGGTTTAATATGCTTATGATACACAATTTACATGTAGATGTCATGGTTTAGGAGGTTTATAGCAGAACTTAAGAACTGCCCGCAAGGTGGAATCTTGCTTCAAACAAGAAGCAGGCAAAATGTGCCAACGTTTCGGACCTTTATTTCGGTCCTTTTGCTTCTTCTTCTTTTTAAGAAGATCAAGAAGAGCAATGATCTTCAAACACGGTTTTAGCATGATCCTGCTAGTACTAGTACTTAGTTTCAACGTTATTAATCGCTGAACATGCATTGAAAAGCTTAATTGAGTTTCGTCAGGTTCTGAAAGCTTGTTCGACATCATGAGGAAATTGTTGAACAAACATCGACAAAATTACGATGTTGAATCAAATGTTGATAGAACTGGTTTTGGCCAAGTCTTTTATGGTTTCTTTGAGTTGTCTTGTCACCCCTCCGGCTTTCCCTGGCCTTTTGCGAGCTTGATGACGCTTTGAAACTAACGTTTGAAGGTGCATTTCAAAGGAAAAAGAGACAAAACGATTTTTAGCTTTATGAAACTTTTATCTTTTAACAAGAGTTGACAGTTTTTGAGCAGTAAAAAAACAATAGCGGCCAAATTATACATAGGAAAAGAAACATCACATAAGTACACAAAATAACAAATACTTGCCTATGTTTGTAGCTTAGTTTTTTTTCAAATGTCGATACGATAGTAGAGGCGAAGGCTGAAGACATGTTTTCTCGTTTTTGGTGGTGAAAAAAGACGACGCGTGTACGTCGCGTTTCCCGCCTTTTTGGTGTCACGTGACCTTGCGCTAACGTCTGTGTGGGCTGCCTGTGGTGTGGTTAATCAAACATGGCGCCTTCCTTCATCTGCTTTTTGTTTCGCGGTCGTTCTTTGTCATGAAATGTGGAAAGAGGGTGCAAAAACAGCTTATCCGACAAGTGGGTTGAATTGCTAAACGATTGTATTATTGAAGATTTTTCTTAAGGCATTCGGACCGTTTTTTTCTGTAAGTTTATGCCTTTTTCTTTGATGACAACTGAATAAATCTAAGAGAACATCAAAATTTCAGAATAGGCAAGTTTTTTGCGCAATAACTAAATTGTAACTTAATTACCTAGAAATAGTACAGAATCCTTGAAATTTATTATCTATGGATATACATGAAATTTCGCAGAATGATTTAAAGTTTATTTTGTCAAATCTACAGAATATTAAATAGCTCTCATCCTTTAGTTAAAACTTCCAGTAGTTATAGCTGTGGAATAGGTAAAATCTCATGGTGGCTCAATGTACAACTAACTTTAGTCTTTAAACGTAGATGTGCTATGGGACCATTCAGTAATGATGGGTTAGGTTTGGGGGGGTGCTTGAGGAAAAGAAGGGGGGCTAGAAAAAGTTACCAACAGGGGGGGGGGCTGAAACCTGTTCTGGCAGAATTGCTACATGTACCCCATTTTCAACTCTCTAAGAGGTACATGTACACTCACTATGAAGGGGAGGGGGAGTGTGTGTGTGGGGGTGTATAATTTTTTTTAAGGGGAGGTGGGGCATGGATTGTTTTTGCAAATATTTTCAATTTTACTCCAGCCCCCACCCCCCCAACCTATAATTAATGAACAGCCCCTTAATGTAGAACTGTTAGGGGTTTCATATATTACTGAGGTAGGGGTGCAGGGATGTCAACTCTCCGGTTTTGCCGGGAGTCTCCCAGTTTTTTACCTCATCTCCCGGTCTCCCGGTTTTAATTAAAACAATTTTTTTTTTTGCTTCTGGACCTTAAAAAAAAAAACGCTAAATACAGCGAAAATTTTAGGATTTTTCCTGCCTCAAAGCCCAATATTTTAGTGTCTCAAGTTTTTTCGAGCGGCAAGGTTGACGTCCCTGGGGTGCACATGAGGGGTACGAAATCACAGTTTGTGGTATCTTTTAGGAGTTTTCACCTTGATTTTTGCAGTAAATTAGAGTAAGTATTATTTGGGAAATATCAGGTTTATTGCTGTTGGCCACTGTCAATGTGATTGTGGGGCCTGTCCCCCTCCCCCAATCATAATTACAGGGGAGACAAGAGTGCCCCTCATCCAACTGCTTCCGTCACCCCTAAAATACTGAAGTGATGTGCCTGAAGAAATAGCAATTAATAATAATAAATGAAAATCAAAGCTAGAGTTGGAGAATCTGGGCTATACGATCAAAATCAAATAAAACAAAATAATATTAAATAAAACATTGAATTGAAGAAATTCACAGGTTGTTATTTTGATTTCAATAGAAAACCAGAATTCACAGCTTTTTCACAGGTTATTTTACCATACCATTTTGTTGATACTTAAGAATATAGAATTCACAGCTTTGTTCACTGGTTTTTCCTGATTAAAAATGTCAAGATATTTTCACAGAATTTTCACAGGGTTTTTTAAATATATTTTTTCACAGACTTTTTCACAGGTTTTTTTTCACAGGATTTTTAACAGGTTTCATATTCACAGGTTTTTCACTGGTTTTTTCACAGGTTTTACAAAACCCAGAATTTTGTCTTAGATCTTCTAAAATAAAATTCACAGGTTTTTTTCACAGGTCAAAATAATTCACAGGTTAGTTCACAACATTTTCACAGAACATTCACAGATTTCCCTCCAATAGTATAGGGAGAGCATGTTCTCTCGGCAAAGTGTTCCAGCATTTTGCATTTGATTGTATCAGAGGCCACATCTTCACAGGGAACTAATGGTGCAGAGAGTTGGATTTCCTTAGATGTAGACCACAGACAACTTAAAACAGAAAAGCTTATACCTTTATTGGAGATAGCAAATTGGATATATCCCCTGCTTGGAGGCTTTCTAGGCATTCCCCCACTAGGGCCCAATACTAGCAAGTGGAGCATCAAATAACTGATTTAGGGCACACTGACTCTGAGGGCACACTGACTCTGAGGGCACACTGACTCTGAGGGCACACTGACTCTGAGGGCACACTGACTCTGAGGGCACACTGACTCTGAGGGCACACTGACTCTGAGGGCACACTGACTCTGAGGGCACACTGACTCTGAGGGCACACTGACTCCGAGGGCACACTGACTCCGAGGGCACACTGACTCTGAGGGCACACTGACTCTGAGGGCACACTGACTTGTTAAAAGTGGCCTTTTCTGTCACTATTCCCCCACCATGTCCCCCACCATGGGTTGACTAGAGCACTTTGACTGGTACATTAGGCAAAATGCATGCAAAACCTAAGAGTGCTAGTTTTCCCTGCCATATTAATATAGGAAGACTAGGTCCCTTTTACCTGGCTTATTTGAATATTCTTTCTGGTTCTCTTTTTCAGTCAAAGTTGGCAATCAGATGAACAGTTCCTGGACAGTACCATACTTGAAGGTAGGCTTGTCAGTAGGGGTGCAAACAAAAATGTTATAAGTGGGAGGGGTTTCAAAAGTCACCTTGGATTGTGTTGTTTTTATTGATATTCATGGCAGAAACTAAGACTCATTATAAGCAAAAATTTGGACCTAAAACCAAATGCATGTCATTGGAACATCTAGTCCTTCCTTCCCCTCCCAGTGTTGAGTGCATGCTACAGGAGCGATCATTTATTCATCGGTAAAACTCAATAGACCATCCTTATGAGATAACTATTTAAGAGGTGTTGTCAGTAAGGATCGAGCAAAGTTGGAAATCGACCCAAAAATCAAAATTTTGAACTCTGTCCAATCAACCTTACTATATGCCCCATTCATCGGTATAATTTATTTTCTCTAAATCTCTTTTTCTCTTGTGGAAACGTGTTTTCATTAAGGGGGTAATTTTGGCTGAGAAAACCGAAAAAAAGGGAAATTTCAAAAATCTATAAAAATAATGCAGAAAAATTTGATGCTAACGAAACTTGGTCCAGATGTTAACAGTAGCAGACCGTACCCAGTCGCTTTGTAAGAAAAAGAGCGAGGTGCACAAAGGATTGTGGGGATAGCTAGAGTCCTTTGCACCATCACAATCCTCCCCACAATCCTTTGCATCCCTCTTATAGACGACTGGGTACAAGTCTGTAACAGTAGTCTGTAGTCTATGAAAGATATATATTTCATTGAAATTAAAAGTATTTTTCATTTGGAAAATTCCCTGAAAGATGCCTATTTTTTTCTAATACTTGTACTATCAGCGAGTATGGTCAATTTGTCAAAGCATATCTCGAGTAGTGGGTGGCTTTGGGGTGATTATTTATATCAATCAAAGGTGCTTACATTGGGGAAGATTTTGGTGTGTTCACTTTGGTGGGCCGGGTTTTTCAATTTGCACAAAGTGCCTCAAACATACCCCAAATTCGACTTTTCTTGATCAGATCACTGGGCGTCACTGAAGGGAGACTGGTGGCGTGTTATAAACATTTCTTATTTTTCCCGAAAACATTTTATTCTAACCATAATGAACCAAGACGAGTATCAAATACTTATTTTCCCTATGTTTTAAGTCAAAATTTACCGGAATTAGGTTTAGAGAAAGGTGAAAATGATCCGACAAAGTTGGTTTACTACATGTGTCTAGAATTGTTATCTCTACTTTATTCTACAGGTTTCCATCGAATCATTGCATTCAGTGCTTTTATTGTTTGACACTTGTTGGATCGTTGCATATTGCAGATAATTAAACCGTTAAGTTCCCTGACAAAGCTCGTCTGGGCTTGCTGTGGATGGTCATGTGCCCTGAATTACAAGTGATTTGGATAAATGGCAACTTCTTTCATACATGGTGATGGTGAAACTTCGTGACTTTTCCTTAAATTTATCTGGGCACATTTTGAGTCACTGACAGGCTAGTGTTAACAGCCCGATTTCCATGGCAACCAATTTTTGACATGCATGTTTTGCAAAAATCGAAAAAATGTGAATTTTTCATATTTCAAGCTTAATGTTGGAAACATTGCGCATTTATGACTATTTATGACTACAGGCTAATTATTTTTTTAACACAAAATGCAATCAGAGGGTGGCGAATGGTCAAATTTGAGAACGCGAGAATGCTGTTTTCAAAATCCGAGATCGAGAATCAGATTTTTCAAAATCCGAGATTGAGAATTCAATTGCCTCTAAGTATAAATCCCTTATAGAGAGAAAATCCGAGATCCGAGAACGGCCAATGGAAAAAAACGAGAATCATGATTTCAAAATCTGAGAATTCGAGAACGCCTAAAATTTCGTGAGAAAAATGCTTTTTGGAGGGACCATTCATCACCCCTAATCAGCCATTGCAGTGCATCCAAGAAAAACACAGGCGATCGCACGATCAAAAGACGCCGAGATAAATATTTCAGGGGATGGGAAAACTTATACCTGGTATGTTTGTATGGTGCTATTTTGAAAGTTTCTTAACTTATTAGATAAACACAACAAACCATCATAACATTGTCACATCCATCGGACACAGGAAATGAAGCATACTCTTTTGAAGGTTTTAGATTGGTCGTAAGGACGGAGTTCAATGTTCAATTTAGAGAAAACATGTGGCTAATGAGCCTTCTGCCACACAACAATCACTCGCTTTTAAAATGTGTGGATCACAAAACTTAGTGAAAATCATCAATGCGTTCTTCGGGACAGTAAATATTTAATCTTGAGCAATTTTATTACATTTTTCAAAAGCAAAGAGGCTTTTGGTGGGGTAGGATGCTCATTAGCCAACAATGTTTCTTGCAATTGAGCTCCTCACCATGCGCTCATTACTTGAGTTACGAACATCAAACTTTCTTAGCACGCTTCATTGACCAGACTCTAGTGTAATTCAGAACAATTCTTTTTGTACCTCCATTACGCTTGCTGATTTTTACTAATGCATATGCAAATGAGAAAAATTATCAGCACTGACGTCACAAAATAATCGGCAATAGCCTAAGGCACTGTCCACACTAGCGCGTTTTCAAAAGTATCCGGATTCGTTTCACTGGAAACACATCGATTGACCCTTGTCCACACTACCGTTTTCATAGCATTTTCAGCCGTCCACACTAAACGCTCAAAAACCTGGAAAACGTTGAAAGGGATGGCGTACCATCATTTTGATAATATACGCATGCCCAAAACGAGACGCGCATGCGGTGTTTTCGCGGTAAGGCTAACCCTCATTTAATTTTCATTTAATTTTGATTTGACTCTTCACAAGAGAAAATGATAGAAGAGAACATATGAAAGTCCACAATAAGAATCTAAAAATAGATTTCAAGCGACTTCCGGTCACGAATCATGACGTCATGCGTCACCCAAGGGCAATGCGGAAAATTTTTCAGAGGATTTTTTGTGACAGATTCTAGGGAAAGAGCTATAAATCTTGACATACAAACCATTTTTATTGTAAAATTTGATAGGCTTATTTATTGTGCTTCTGTGAGCAGTTACTTTTCTTTTGAATGAATGAAGCTAGTCAGGACTGAAACCTCTACAAAAACCAGAAAAACAATAGCCAAAGAACTTTGCAAAGGACTAAATGACTCAGCGATGCCAAGAACTGCATTATCAATAAATGGAGGATCGGCCATAATGGCGGCAAGTTGTTGAAGGCGATGCGTGACACCGTGACAGCACTCGTCAAGAACTGTCAACTTCTGGTTTCTAAAAATAGATTCATATTGTGGACTTTCGTAAGGATGGACATGAATATCTCTTGCTCTTCAGATAAATACTCATGAAACCAAAATGGTCAGAATGTACAAATACTCATCAAAGAAGTGTTGCATTCAAAATTTTTAATTAAAAAGGATATTTGTGAATCCAAGAGCTAGTTTTGGATCATATTTGTTAAGATGAACCAATCCCCCTACCCCTACCCCCAAAGATTTTGTGTAAAAAAATATTAGCCTGTACATAGATTACTAATGAGTACAAGCTCTGATAGTCATAAATTGCGCATGTTTCCAACATTTAGCTTGAAATAATGAGAAATTCACGTTTTTTCAATTTTTGCAAAACATGCATGTCCAAAACTAGTTGCCATGGAAACCGGGCCGTTAACACTAGCCTGTCATTGACATCAAAATGTGCCCAGATAAATTTTAGGAAAAGTCACAAAGTTTCACCATCACCATATATGAAAGAAGTTGCCATTTATCCAAATCGCTCGTAATTCAGGGCACATGACGATCCACAGGAAGCCCAGACAAGCATTGTCGGGGAACTTAACGGTTTTAATTATCGGCAATATGCAACGATCCAACAAGTGTCAAACAATAAAAGCACTGAATGCAATGATTCGATGGAAACCTGTAGAATAAAGTAGAGATAACAATTCTAGACACATGTAGTAAACCAACTTTGTTGGATCATTTTCACCTTTCTCTAAACCTAATTCTGGTAAATTTTGACTGAAAACATAGGAAAATAAGTATTTGATACTCGGTCTTGGTTCATTATGGTTAGAATAAAATGTTTTTTGGAAAAACACGTCCCCAGTCTCCCTTCAGTGACACCCAGTGATCTGATCGAGAAAAGTCGAATTCGGGGAATGTTAGAGGCACTTTGTGTCAAATCAAAAAACCCAGCCCACCAAAGTGAACACACCAAAAACTTCCCCAATGTAAGCACTTTTGATTGATATAAATAAATCACCCCAAAGCCACCCACTACTCGAGATATGCTTTGACAAATCGACCATACTCGCTTATAGTACAAGTATTAGTAAAAATTGGTGATCTTTCAGGGAATTTTCCAAAATGAAAAATACTTTTAATTTCAATGAAATATATATCTTCATAGACTTCAGACAATGGTAACATCTGGACCAAGTTTCGTTAGCTTCAAAATTGTCTACAAAATTGTCGTACATTATTTTATAGATTTTTGAAATTTCCCTCTTTTTTGTTTTTCGCAGCCAAAATTACCCCTTAACGAAAGCGCGTCTCCACAAGAGAAAAAAGAGATTTAGAGAAAATAAATTATACCGATGAATGGGGCATATAGTAAGGTTTATTCGGACAAAGTTTCAAAATTTTGATTTTTGGGCCGATTTCCAACTTTGCTCGATCCTTACAGACAACGCCTCTTAAACACAAGGTTCCGGTATAAAAGGAGCGGCCCTAGGGGTCTTTGATTGTCAGAATGTCACTCAGCTGTCATAGGGTCAACATCTCTGTGGGGTGAATTAATGTGTGGTCCCAAAAAATATCCATACCCCCTCCACGGAAGGGTGTTGAAAAGTGATCCCTCCACCCCTCTGGAATTTCCAAAGAAAAATACAGTATTTGTATGGAAAAGATAAGGTAAATTGACCCCCTCCCCCCCCCCCCCCCCCCCCCCCCCACCCTCCGGAATTCCAATCCCTTCCGTAGGGGGGGGGGGGGGGGGGGGGGTATGGATAATTTCTGGAACCACACAATTCAAAATTATTTAACTATTTGCTTTCCAAACTGTAACCTTTTTAGTTGCTGCAGAATAATTTTTATTACTACCGGTTAACGTTTGGTCGGCTCAGTAAAAGCTTTTTGTGAGGAGCGCAAGACTAATTAGTATTCATAAGGATCAAAATATTCTGAACCGCAAAATTCAAAAATAATGTGAACTGAAAATGTTAGTAAACATCAAATAACCAATATTCAGTATTCTACAAGGAGCTTACCTTGCCATTTATTCAAAAAGAATTTTATTTAAACTAGTTGGGGGCCCTATAAAAAGTACTTTTGCTGCAGAGACTGAAAATTCTTGACTTTATTCTGTTGAAATATGAATTTATAATTTGCTGATTCAAGCATGAAAGTGGATGGTCTTATCCCTTTTATACTGGAACCTCGTGTTTAAGAATATGCAAAGCTATAAAACATTGTCTGATGGATCGAGAAATATTGAGATTTATACAATTTGTTTTTGAAGTTTTAAGCCTTAGCTGGCCATCATTATGGGGCGATGCTTTTCTGATTTACCAGATGCGCAGAACAGCTGCACAGTTGCATGACAGGCTCCCTTTAAGTTTCTTGTATGTACATTGTCATTATTGCCTACAACTTTCTCTTTTTACTTTTTGACACAACAGGACCAAACAACAGCATTTAAGGGGAAACAAGGCAAGAACCTGGTTGTTGTCTCAGACAGTTTAACAAGTGAGGTAACAGATGCAGCATATGGTATGCCAATACATTTCTGAACAAAATTACCAATGGTTAGAGCACAGATGTCTCCCTTTCCTATTTTTTTTATGAGGGGAGGAGAGCAGCTCTACACAGGCTATATAAGTACTCTTCTACATCAGAGCTGGAAATAATTTTTCTTACTTGTCGGACATATGTCCCTTTAGGACTTTTCTTGGTTGTCTCTATTGGCCGGACATATCTGAAACTTGGTCGCAATTTGTGATTTTGATTGGACAATGTTTGATCACCGGCAGTAATTTCCAGCTCTGTACATCAAAACATAATCTATTACCACAGGGTACTAGATAATCCATTACCCCTTAAAAATATGGAGATGATTGTCCGATGCCTTTCAAGTGCTATCTTTTAGGGGTGTCAGCTATCCAAAATAGTTGTCTGCTACACTGTATCCCTTAGAGTGTCTAATGATAGCCTATGGCAGCTAGTTTGTAATCCTTATTTGCTAGTCCTCTTACGATTAAATGACCAAATCAAATTTCCATCTCTTGGGTAAATTAATTTGATATGGACCACACCCTGTTTGCTTTCTCTTGTTAGGGTTGTGAGTAATTTTCCCGACAATCATCCCCATATCTATAGGGGAGTACCCTCCCTTGCCCTCCTATAGAAATGTGCAAACAGAACCAAGGAGACTCCACAGCAAGTTCCAGCACATTTTCTGGAAATGTTGTTTTTACAGCATTCACATGTTGAGTATCATAATGTGGAGAAAAGGAATCCCAGGTATCATTTGGCAATAGTTTAGCATAATTTGATCTCCAGTTGCATAAATATTATTAACAATGTCTTGAGCTACAGTGGTACCATTAAGCAACATTTTTCCATGAAAGCTAGCAAACCATGTTCAAGTCACAAATTGGCTAATTACCTAGCAGAATTCAGGGATGTCAACTCTCCTGGTTTTGCCACGAGTCTCAAGATTTTTCACTCCATCTCACAGGAAAAAATCAAGACAACTGCTTTGCATATTACAGTATTTCTCCCAGTCGATATTTTGCCATTTCAAGAGGCTCATGACAGTTTTCATGTTCTCACCCCTTGAACTTTAATGGTGTATCTCATGCGGAATGTAAACACGTAAAAATTGCACTGTCGGGTTCCCTTTTAAATACCACATACTTTCCTCCAAGCATGATACTCTGCATGTGAATTATTGTGAAATTTATGGCCACTGATTGTTTCTAGAAAATGAGCTGGGCTTTCTCCTGCGTCTCCTTGATTGTGTTTGTGCTTTTCTACAGGAAATAGATTGTTACCTTCTGAGCAGGCCTATCATTAACCGAGTATTAGGCCCTGTCCACACTAACGCGTTTTCAAATGTATTCGTTTTCAAACTTATACGGATTCACAAGCGATCAGTTTTTATTTGATTTGGCGTGTAAAAATTAGTCTGAAATTAGTGGTCGAGTTGACGTCATCGTTTTCGTTTTTATCCAGATTCGACCGTCCACAAACCAATATGTATACAGATTCGTTTTGATTCACTTTCGAGAGCGTTTTCAAACTGATACGGATTCGATGAAAACGATCAGCGTGTTAGTGTGGACGGAAGGCCTAACCACATCAAAAAGTATACGGATTCAAACAAAACCGCGTTAGTGTGGACGGGTCTTAGCCAGTCAGAGCAGCCAAAAACAATAGATCAATTTGAAAACAAAAGAAAACGGGGCGCAAAGGCTCCCAGTTGATGATGGGCCTTAAATGTGGCTCATGACAGTTCATGTCCTCGCCCCTTGAACTTTAATGGTCCGTATCTCATGTGGAAATGCACAGAACGGAAAACCACTTAACAAGTTAACATGCTATGGATTGTTCTTTGTGTCTACACATTTTTTGTTTAGATTGATGCTTCCATGGCAACGTAATGGCAACCATCCAAAAATTTAAGTTACAAAATTCACCCATATATGATTCACCCAAAGAGAAATTCCGGCAAAACCCTCTTAATGCCAAGATGTTAGGCCATAAGCATTACATGGACAAAGTTTCAAGAAAAGTGTCATTTTAAAAAAAGATACACACCTAAATGGGAAACAAAGCAAAAACTGCCCACTTCAAGTCAAGCAAAACACCACTTCAAGCTTAAATTTTATTACCAGTATGCTTTAATTATGTTTCTAAAAAATACCCCAAGGTAAGAAACAATTGAACTCTCTTTTGGGAGATTTACATAACAATTTATCTCTGATTTTTTAAACTAGGAATTAAAATGCAGGTAGTTGTTTGAGTTTGGCGTGAGCAAAAATAATAGACTTTCAAAAGTTTTCAGATTGATCGTGATCGGAATAAGCAGTAGCTCTTAAATTTTCTGTGCTTGAAGAAAATGCGGAACTAAAAAATGTATCTTTATCAGCTTTTATGCATAGTTTGAGAATCAAGCAACAAGGCTTATAGAAAATTCTATTTTTTAACGAAAACAATTGACCACATTGTATTTTAAAAATGTGATGACACTTTAACTATAAATTTCCCTGTTATAGCAGAGGTCTCTTTTCTCTGCATTTCACAGTCAGCGAAATGCAGAGAAAAGAGGCCTCTGCTAGCAGGGAACTATAAATTTTGTCCATGTAATGTTTATAGCTAGCCTAACCTCCTGGTGTTAAGAGGGTTTTGCCGAAATTTCTCTTTGTCTGGGTGAATTTTGCAACTTAAAATTTTTGGAGGGTTGCCATTACATGGAAGCATCAATTGTAAACAAAAATGTGTTGACACAAAGAACAATCCACAGCGTGTTAACTTGCAAAGTGGCTTTCCATTCTGTGCATTTTCCGCATGAGATACAGACCATTGAAGTTCAAGGGAAAATGTAACAGCATCCCCTATGGCTGCTGATCTACACATATAATAATATAATGGTAGAACTTGTAAGAGCAGTTTTAATATTTTGAGTGTTGAGAAGAAAATATGATTTAGAAATAAAACAGAACAATAAGTGTTGAAGTGTAGTGTTATTTATTGTGTTGTTTATTCCAATTCTAGAATCCCTGTAAGTACCTTTTGACATTAACAAAAAAATCCCACAAGCCCTTCAGACCCCAACTTTTGATGCTCCTGTCAGCACCAGTGGTGTGCCAGCTCACTACAGTAAGTACCAAAGACCCCTGCACAAACTCCAAACTACTCATCAGACAGTATCTCCTCAGCTCTCAAGGCTACAATTGCAAGTCCCCAGGACATTGTCACTCACACCCATCAGTGGTCTCACCTGATTGTGTTACCATGGTGATAGATACAAATACATGCAGTACATATGTCATACAACTGATAACACTTCTGGTCATTAAGGGAACATGCCAGAAATAACAAACCATGCCATATTTTCCACCCCCTGTGGGATTATTCACTTTTGAAACAGACATCCTAACTTCCCCACAATTAGGGCTTGAAGGTCCAGACTCTGCTAATTACGAATGCCAATCCACACATCTCTGTAGTAATATACTTGCTTTTACTCCACCCGATATTAACTTATTATTTCTGTTGGTATACCAAAAATTGTTATTTTGTAGCCCGCTGTGTAATTCCAGAACAATCAAATTAAATTCTAGATTTACCACCGTATGCATTGCTACACGACCTCAAAATTCACTGTTGCGATTGCCAATTTTATGCAAGAAAACTGTAATGTTCATTTTCTGGAACCAGAAAGTTAAACATTCCAGGCAAGGAATAAAAGGATAGCTTAGAACCATTTTGGTTGATTTGACAATCAAATCAGTTGCAAATCGCCCATCACAACAATGAATTTTGAGGTTGCATAGCAATGCATACAGTGGTTAAGACCTAAGTACTAATCTGAATTGGTTTAGAGCTTTTGAGTACTGAAAACAATGTGCTTTCAATACAAACCAATGTATTATTATTTTGCTTTTCAAAAATTCCAAAAGGCAGTGTCCTTTGGTAAATATATCAGTTATTAGCTTGCTTGTGGAGAACAATTTTTTTCTGGAATCACACAGTAGTTTGCCTGCATCTGAATTAATTTAACACTCCTAAGCCAAATTCCTTGAATACTTTTTTTAATGTTAATATTTTATAGTTTTAAGTATATTATAAAGATTTTTAAGGCTAACATTTTCAGTGCCCTTTTGGCTGTTTTACAGGGTACCCATGGGTCCTTGAAAACCTGAAAAGTCATGGATTTTAGAAATGCTCTTTCCAGGACTGGAAAGTCATGACATTTGTACAAAACCTATCAGAGTCATTAAAAGTCATGGAAATATTTTCCTGAAGAAAAAATTTGCAAGATGTTGAGGGTGAATATTGGAAAATGAAAAATATATATGTAGGAACCTGAATAAAAACTATCAACGTGCTATCTTTGAAGCGGCGGATACTCATAATGTGCAAAAATCCGCATGTTTCATTAATGAAAGGTCATTCAATTTTTTTAAACGTCCTTGAAAAAGACCTTGAAAGTCCTGGAATTTTAAAAGCCTAAGAATGTGGGAACCCTGTTGTTGCAGGAGGCAGAATCATGCATACTCTAATTATGATACATCAAAATGAGAAAATTGTTTTCAATCTTAGGATGTTATCTTTTTATTGTGTAATTCCAAAAGTGACCAATACCCCATCAGAGGATTACCAAATAAACCAAACCCTAGAATTTCCAGTGAAAAAAAATAATGATGTATGGAACAATAGAATTGAAAAGAATTCCTTCCATGCTAGAGGTATGGGTCTTTTCTGGAATCACATCGGCTATTATTTTGTCAGTTATTTAGTTTAATGAAAGTCAAATGCTCATGGAAATATTTCATTCAATCTGAATAACATTAACTTGTTGAGCTGTATCTTATTTTATTTGTAAAATGTCTGTGATTTAACAAAAATATATAATTCCAAAAACAATGTCTGTGATGGGAAAAATATTACAATTTTTTTTATTGTTGTTGCAATATCAACTTCTGGAAAATTGTTCCCGTAACATATTGAACCAAATTATATTATAAGTCTGCAGTCCTTTTCATTAATTAAATCTTAGAAAATTTCACATCCGGAGAGATTGATTTGGAACAAAAAGCCAATATTCTGGAACAGAAACTATATCCTGGTCTTGGGCAGCTTAGACCTGTACTTGTTTATCTTTATTTGTATCTGCTTATTTTTGTATTTTATTGCCCTGGAGATTATGATTTAGCATTGCACATTAGAGCTTCACCTGGTCTATTTTAAGTATCAAGTTGTGTGACCATGCACCTCTCGTAAGATACCATTTTAATTCACATCAGTTTAATTTTATTTTCTTGGGTTACTGTTAAACTTATTTATGTACAGAGTGTGGTACTAAACCTTAACAATTTGCATTTTTCACCCAATTTCTCTAAACATGTTTTAGATTTTCCAATTGATATCAACCACAAACAGCAAAACCTAATATATTTTAGTAGCAGAGCTTCTCATCCAAACCCGCCAAGGACTTAGATCATATTAGGATGCCTTAAATGTTTCAAAAGTATCTGAATAATTTTTATTGCCCACCGTCCACAAATATGCAGCTTTGATTTGCTATTGCACTGGCATGCTACCTTAATCAGAATGTGTGATCAGTCATGTACTGCATGTATTTGTACCTACCATCATGACTAACATCAATCATGCGAGACACCTGGTAGATGTGAATGACAATGCCCTGGTTCCCTAGAATTGTAGCTTTGAGAGCTGTGGAGATACTGTCTGATGAGTAATTTGGAACCTCTCAGGAGCCTCAGTACTGAGTGCAGCAAACTGTCACACCTACCGGTTCTGACGTCTGGAGCACCATTTTCAGCTGGGGCCTTCTGGGCCTTGTGGGACTTTGTTACATCTTCACTAATTTACATTCATGTTCCTGTGCAGCAACAACAAAATATTGTTATGTTTGGATCCAGAAAATATCCATCCCCCCCCCCCCCCCCACACACACACACACATACACACAAGGTTATCTTAAAAAGGCCCCCCCCCCCCCCAAAAAAAAAAATATATATATATATATGTGACCCAGCAGGCGAAAACGTACCTAACGCTTAAACGTTTAATCTTCAAAACGTTTTGTGATCGTTTATGGCCGTTTGAACGATCTGGTAAAACGTTCATGACTCTAGAAAAACGTTTGCCAGATTCCACAGATCGTTCAAGCGTTTTCTAAATCGTTCAAACGATCTGTAAACCGTTAAAACATTTTGCAAAACGTTTAAACGTTTTAATGAATCGTTCAAAGATTTTTTAGAACGTTTGAACGTTAACTCAAATCGTTCAAACGTTTTGGCAAATCGTTTTATGTTTTCAAAGATCGTTCAGTGTTTTCTACCTTGAAATCGTATCATCCGAATCGTCAGCCGAGCTCTCGGAGCAAGACAACGCTTTCTATTTAAAGCGCCAAACTCACTGCGTTGTATTTATTTGAAGCACGCGAAAATTGGCGAGGCAAATGTCAGCGCGCGATAAAAGGCAAAGCTAATTGTGAATTTTTATAGGTTTTGTTAGTTTGATGTAAATTACTTGTAGTCGTTTTAAACAAAAGATTCCCAGGGAAGAAAAGAGCGACAAAAGAAGAAAACAAAAGAAAGTGAGACATTTTTGCATTCTGAATTTGTAATTAGCGTGACCTTCGCTTGTTGGATCGACAAATGCAACCATGTTCAACACGGAGCGGGTCAAACTACTCAGTTATGATTGTTTTAAAATTGCTAATTCCTGCAAGGGAAATCCAAAAAAGCATTTGCAAAGATAATATCAAAGATTAGAATCAGATGAAAGATTTTACACTCCAGTCAATACCTTTTCCCGGCGTTGCGGAGATGAGTGCGTGATCTCGTGTCAGGTGAGTTTGTTTACTTTTTCTTGCAAGCCGTTCAAACATTTCCGCGTAGATCATTTATTCATTTACCAAAGTGCGCGTGGCAGACGCGTTGTCAACATCGACTTTGAAAATGTATTTAAAGAGCTTTGTAAAACGTACATTCGACGTATGCCCGAGGCCTATTAAACAAAACACTCGGAATTATTCGCCCACGGAAAAACTCTGGTGAAAATCAAAAGAGCTACGCGAATGCATGACACGCGGAATCCGACACGCGACTATAAACACACTTGTTTTGATGTTTTATACTGACAGACATCGTCTCACAGGGTAATTAACTTTAATAGGTTATAATCTCGTAGCGTGATTATCATCAAATAATCATAATGGAAAACTACATTCGTATTGCTAAAGGGAAAAAATACTTGCGATTTCGTTTTGTACAAATGCTTCATGGTAAACAGGCTTTGACTCATTGCAAGGATTGAGTTTAACCAAAGTAATCATTGGTATAAGATAAGCCGTACAGCCATAGTTCGTCAACGTTCTTAAGAGCGTTCAAACGTTTCTCAAGATCGTTCAAACGTTTTCTCAGATCGTTCACAGATTTTCAAGAACGTTAAGGCGTTTTTCCAGTTCGTTCAAATTTTCATTGCACCGTTCAAACGTTTTTGATATCGTTTAAGATGCTTAAAAAACGTTTTAACGTTAAGACTTTTCGTTCTAAACGTTATGAAAACGTTTCAACGTTCATCATAAACGTTTTGCAATCGTTTCTAACCGTTCAATTTCGTTGTTTAACGGAAAACCGTTAAGTACGTTTTCGCCTGCTGGGTCACATATATCTAGAATTTCCATGAAAAATACAGTATTTGTAAGGAAAAATCAGGTAAATTAACCCCCACCCCTTCAGAATTTCTGATCCTTTCCTTGTGGGGTGGAGGGGGAAGATGGATATTTTCTGGAACCACACAATTAATTGCATCCTGTATTCAGTGGTTGAGTAAAATCTTATCTTCTCAACATCCCAATTCTCTTCAATTGGCCAATTCCAAACTTCTACTGAGTTTCAGCCACCCTCCCTGGAAATTTTAGTTTGTCCTTAGCTACCATGGAATAATATAGTTCTCCAAAGCACAAAAAGTCCAGTATAAGGTCCTTCTTGACTTTGCCTTAGACCATTCCCAAGTTTTCCTTTACCGGAAACAATTCCAAAAAGTAGAAACAATTAAGATCTGGCTCAACCATAGAAACAGGAGCAAAGAAGAGGAAACAAAATAATGGCTCTAGCTCTGCTGATAGGTAACTAAAGCTAGCTAAAAAATACCATAATAAAGTGTTCAATAAAATTGTCAAAACCTGTCACCCAGCAACTTGATAGTTTTATTCCAGGGGACTCCCCTATTTTGGGGGCAGGGATGCTCCTCGGGAACTTTGATTTTTACCCCTAAAAGGTGCCAACAAATGTGATATTGATAAACTCATTGCTGCTTGGTTTGCTAGAACCGACCCCTAAGAGGTACCTATCTGGAAAAAAATTGCAAGTTTTTAAGTCTACCCACTAAAAGTGCCAGAAACCTGATTTTAACCCCTACAAGGTATTATGATCAAGGCACATGAACCCATCAACAGGATCAGCCTCGATCACCTAAGCAAAGCACAGGAGAAGATGAAATCTATTTGTTAGATTGTAGATTTTGAATCCCATGAGAATCAGTTGTCATACACATTTACAAAGTATGTGCCCTTTCTCCAAAAAAATGACATATGGCTTAATTATTGCTGCCATCAAACTGCACACATTGAACCCAACATTCTCGCTTTTAAAGTAACAATTTGCCATTTAAATTCAGCATCCACAGTCTAAAAATAGCCTCCTCTACTCTTGTGCATATGGTTAGACCTAATGGAATAGCTGATGGAGGGACTCCTGTTAATGGGCTCTTGGCAGTAGCATTTAAAATCTGCACCACTCCCCTCACTCTTTCTCTTGACATGGATTGGGCAGTAGGATTTCAAATCTGCCCACCCCCTCTTGACATTACTTTTTTCAAGGTGAGTACCCCCAGAGCAGCATGAAATTCCAGGGTGGGTGCACTATGGTAGGAGCAAAATTCTAGGATGGGTTTTCTGAAAAGATGAAATTCCAGGGAAGGGCAAGCATGAATTCCAGAGTGGTAACAAAGAACTTGACTGGAATTCCAGGGTGGGTGGGGCCAACCTAAATATCCAGGGTGGGTAGGTGATGCAGGGGTCCTCAACAGGGGGGTCAGCATCTATATGCATCTATCAGCAGAGTAGAGCTTTTTCATTTGTGCTGCTCCATCATGCAAAAGAATCTGGATGGCAATGAATATGACCAAAATTAAATTATACATTTGAATTTGCCTAATTCCTTATGTTCATATAGATTTTTTTAGTGATTTTTTGCAATTTTAGTGTCACTTTCCATATGTATGTAGTCAAAAGTTTCTCAAATCAGAAGGTAAAATGGTAGAATGATGTTGTCCAGGTGCTTCTGCATGGGACAGCACATAATTATTATAACTTCACTTCGTTACTTAAAGATCTGGTTTCTGGCCTGAGGTCCTACTGTGATTTCCCTGTAATATTTCCCATAGTGTGGAAAGCTCCCTGTGGAGTGGCTGATAGTCTGGATGTGGAATGGCTGATAGTCTGGAGGGCTCCCTGTGGAGTGGCTGATAGTCTGTAGGGCTCCCTGTGGAGTGGCTGATACTCTGGAGGGCTCCTTGTGGAATGGCTGATAGTCTGGAGGGCTCCCTGTGAAGTGGCTGATAGTCTGGAGGGCTCCCTGTGAAGTGGCTGATAGTCTGGAGGGCTCCCTGAGGGGTGGATGATAGTATGGAGGGCTCCCTGTGGAGTGGTCGGTAGTCTGGAGGGCTCCCTGTGGAGTGGCTGATAGTCTGGATGTGGAATGGCTGATAGTCTGGAGGGCTCCCTGTGGAGTGGCTGATAGTCTGTAGGGCTCCCTGTGGAGTGGCTGATACTCTAGAGGGCTCCCTGTGAAGTGGCCGATAGTATAGAGGGCTCCCTGTGAAGTGGCTGATAGTATGGAGGGCTCCCTGTGGGGTGGCTGATAGTATGGAGGGCTCCCTGTGAAGTGGCTGATAGTATGGAGGGCTCCCTGTGAAGTGGCTGATAGTATGGAGGGCTCCCTGTGGGGTGGCTGATAGTATGGAGGGCTCCCTGTGGGGTGGCTGATAGTATGGAGGGCTCCCTGTGGGGTGGCTGATAGTATGGAGGGCTCCCTGTGGAGTTGCTGATAGTATGGAGGGCTCCCTGTGGAGTGGTCGGTAGTCTGGAGGGCTCCCTGTGGAGTGGCTGATGGTCTGTAGGGCTCCCTGTGGAGTGGCTGATAGTCTGGAGGGCTCCTTGTGGAATGGCTGATAATCTGGAGGGCACTCGGTGAAGTGGCTGATAGTATGGAGGGCACCCTGTGGTGTGGATAGTCCGGAGGCTCCCTGTGGAATAGCCAATAGTCTGGAGGGCTTCCTGTGGTATGGCCAATAGTCTGGAGGGTTCCTTGTGGAGTGGCTGATAGTCTGGAGGGTCCTTGTGGAGTGGCTGATAGTCTGGAGGGCTCCCTGTGGAGTGGCTGATAGTCTGTAAGGCTCCCTGTGGAGTGGCTGATAGTCTGGAGGGCTCCCTGTGGTATAGCTGATAGTCTGAAGGGCTCCCTGTGGAGTGGTCGGTAGTCTGGAGGGCTCCCTGTGGAGTGGCTGATAGTCTGGAGGGCTCCCTGTGGAGTGGCTGATAGTCTAGAGGGCTCCCTGTGGAGTGGTTGATAGTCTGGAGGCTCCCTGTGGAATAGCCGATAGTCTGGAGGGCTCCCTGTGGTATGGCTGATAGTCTGGAGGGCACCTGGAGGAGTGACTGATAGTCTGTAGGGCACCCGGTGGAGTGGCTGATAGGCTGGTGGTCTCCCTGTAGCGTGGCCGATAGTCTGGAGGGCACCCTGTTGAGTGGCTTATAGTCAGAGGGCTTCCTGTCGAGTGGCTTATAGTCTGGAGGGCTTCCTGTGGTATGGCCAATAATCTGGAGGACACCCTGTGGTGTGGCTGGTAGTCTGGAGGGCTTCCTGTGGTATGGCCAATAATCTGGAGGACACCCTGTGGTGTGGCTGGTAGTCTGGAGGGCTCTCTGCTATGATGCTGATAATCTTGAGGGCTTCCTGTCGAGTGGCTTATAGTCTGGAGGCTTCCTGTGGTATGGCCAATAATCTGGAGGACACCCTGTGGTGTGGCTGGTAGTCTGGAGGGCTCTCTGCTATGATGCTGATAATCTTGAGGGCTTCCTGTCGAGTGGCTTATAGTCTGGAGGGCTTCCTGTGGTATGGCCAATAATCTGGAGGACACCCTGTGGTGTTGCTGGTAGTCTGGAGGGCTCTCTGCTATGATGCTGATAATCTTGAGGGCTTCCTGTCGAGTGGCTTATAGTCTGGAGGGCTTCCTGTGGTATGGCCAATAATCTGGAGGACACCCTGTGGTGTGGCTGGTAGTCTGGAGGGCTCTCTGCTATGATGCTGATAATCTTGAGGGCTTGCTGTCGAGTGGCTTATAGTCTGGAGGGCTTCCTGTGGTATGGCCAATAATCTGGAGGACACCCTGTGGTGTGGCTGGTAGTCTGGAGGGCTCTCTGCTATGATGCTGATAATCTTGAGGGCTTCCTGTCGAGTGGCTTATAGTCTGGAGGGCTTCCTGTGGTATGGCCAATAATCTGGAGGACACCCTGTGGTGTTGCTGGTAGTCTGGAGAGCTCTCTGCTATGATGCTGATAATCTTGCAGAACGTGCAGAACTCAGCTGCTCGTCTTATCACACGCACTAAGAAATTTGACCATATCACTCCAACAATGAGACAATTACACTGGCTCCCTGTGAGCCAGCGCATCATTTTTAAGATACTCTTGCTGACGTACAAAGCTTTAAACGGTCTGGCTCCGAATTACATAAATGACCTTATCGAGAAATATACCCCTGCAAGGCGGCTGAGATCTTCATCCAAGCTCTTACTTAAACCAAAGACAGCCAAAGCTGATCTCTTATGGAGAACGGAGTTTCCAGGTAGCAGCACCCAGTCTATGGAACACCCTCCCTGAATCCATTCGCCTAAGCCAGACCCTAAGCACTTTCAAGTCCAATTTAAAAACCCACCTTTTTAAAAAACACTATGGTTGCTAACATGTGCCTGAGAAATTTTTTACGTTTTACCATGTGCCTGAGAAATGTTTTACGTTTTTACCATTTTTACTCTATTTTAACTATTTTTATCATTGCTTTTATTTCTTCTTGCGCAGTAAATTTCTTGTAAAGCGCTATTGAGCTATAGGAAATAGCGCTATATAAATGTAAGCATTATTATTATTATTATTATCTTGAGGGCTTCCTGTCGAGTGGCTTATAGTCTGGAGGGCTTCCTGTGGTATGGCCAATAATCTGGAGGACACCCTGTGGTGTGGCTGGTAGTCTGGAGGGCTCTCTGCTATGATGCTGATAATCTTGAGGGCTTCCTGTCGAGTGGCTTATAGTCTGGAGGGCTTCCTGTGGTATGGCCAATAATCTGGAGGACGCCCTGTGGTGTGGCTGGTAGTCTGGAGGGCTCTCTGCTATGATGCTGATAATCTTGAGGGCTTCCTGTCGAGTGGCTTATAGTCTGGAGGGCTTCCTGTGGTATGGCCAATAATCTGGAGGACACCCTGTGGTGTGGCTGGTAGTCTGGAGGGCTTCCTGTGGTATGGCCAATAATCTGGAGGACACCCTGTGGTGTGGCTGCGTAGTCTGGAGGGCTCTCTGCTATGATGCTGATAATCTTGAGGGCTTCCTGTCGAGTGGCTTATAGTCTGGAGGGCTTCCTGTGGTATGGCCAATAATCTGGAGGGCTTCCTGTGGTATGGCCAATAATCTGGAGGGCTTCCTGTGGTATGGCCAATAATCTGGAGGGCTTCCTGTGGTATGGCCAATAATCTGGAGGACACCCTGTGGTGTGGCTGGTAGTCTGGAGGGCTTCCTGTGGTATGGCCAATAATCTGGAGGACACCCTGTGGTGTGGCTGGTAGTCTGGAGGGCCCTCTGCTATGATGCTGATAATCTTGAGGGCTTCCTGTCGAGTGGCTTATAGTCTGGAGGGCTTCCTGTGGTATGGCCAATAATCTGGAGGACGCCCTGTGGTGTGGCTGGTAGTCTGGAGGGCTCTCTGCTATGATGCTGATAATCTTGAGGGCTTCCTGTCGAGTGGCTTATGGTCTGGAGGGCTTCCTGTGGTATGGCCAATAATCTGGAGGACACCCTGTGGTGTGGCTGGTAGTCTGGAGGGCTTCCTGTGGTATGGCCAATAATCTGGAGGACACCCTGTGGTGTGGCTGGTAGTCTGGAGGGCTCTCTGCTATGATGCTGATAATCTTGAGGGCTTCCTGTCGAGTGGCTTATAGTCTGGAGGGCTTCCTGTGGTATGGCCAATAATCTGGAGGACACCCTGTGGTGTGGCTGGTAGTCTGGAGGGCTCTCTGCTATGATGCTGATAATCTTGAGGGCTTGCTGTCGAGTGGCTTATAGTCTGGAGGGCTTCCTGTGGTATGGCCAATAATCTGGAGGACACCCTGTGGTGTGGCTGGTAGTCTGGAGGGCTCTCTGCTATGATGCTGATAATCTTGAGGGCTTCCTGTCGAGTGGCTTATAGTCTGGAGGGCTTCCAGTGGTATGGCCAATAATCTGGAGGACACCCTGTGGTGTGGCTGCGTAGTCTGGAGGGCTCTCTGCTATGATGCTGATAATCTTGAGGGCTTCCTGTCGAGTGGCTTATAGTCTGGAGGGCTTCCTGTGGTATGGCCAATAATCTGGAGGGCTTCCTGTGGTATGGCCAATAATCTGGAGGGCTTCCTGTGGTATGGCCAATAATCTGGAGGGCTTCCTGTGGTATGGCCAATAATCTGGAGAACACCCTGTGGTGTGGCTGGTAGTCTGGAGGGCTTCCTGTGGTATGGCCAATAATCTGGAGGACACCCTGTGGTGTGGCTGGTAGTCTGGAGGGCTCTCTGCTATGATGCTGATAATCTTGAGGGCTTCCTGTCGAGTGGCTTATAGTCTGGAGGGCTTCCTGTGGTATGGCCAATAATCTGGAGGACACCCTGTTGTGTGGCTGGTAGTCTCGAGGACTCTCTGCTATGATGCTGATAATCTTGAGGGCTCCCTGTCGAGTGGCTTATAGTCTGGAGGGCTTCCTGTGGTATTGCCAATAATCTGGAGGACACCCTGTGGTGTGGCTGGTAGTCTGGAGGACTCTCTGCTATGATGCTGATAATCTTGAGGGCTCCCTGTCGAGTGGCTTATAGTCTGGAGGGCTTCCTGTGGTATGGCCAATAATCTGGAGGACACCCTGTTGTGTGGCTGGTAGTCTGGAGGGCTCTCTGCTATGATGCTGATAATCTTGAGGGCTTCCTGTCGAGTGGCTTATAGTCTGGAGGGCTTCCTGTGGTATGGCCAATAATCTGGAGGACGCCCTGTGGTGTGGCTGGTAGTCTGGAGGGCTCTCTGCTATGATGCTGATAATCTTGAGGGCTTCCTGTCGAGTGGCTTATAGTCTGGAGGGCTTCCTGTGGTATGGCCAATAATCTGGAGGACGCCCTGTGGTGTGGCTGGTAGTCTGGAGGGCTCTCTGCTATGATGCTGATAATCTTGAGGGCTTCCTGTCGAGTGGCTTATAGTCTGGAGGGCTTCCTGTGGTATGGCCAATAATCTGGAGGACACCCTGTGGTGTGGCTGGTAGTCTGGAGGGCTTCCTGTGGTATGGCCAATAATCTGGAGGACACCCTGTGGTGTGGCTGCGTAGTCTGGAGGGCTCTCTGCTATGATGCTGATAATCTTGAGGGCTTCCTGTCGAGTGGCTTATAGTCTGGAGGGCTTCCTGTGGTATGGCCAATAATCTGGAGGGCTTCCTGTGGTATGGCCAATAATCTGGAGGGCTTCCTGTGGTATGGCCAATAATCTGGAGGGCTTCCTGTGGTATGGCCAATAATCTGGAGGACACCCTGTGGTGTGGCTGGTAGTCTGGAGGGCTTCCTGTGGTATGGCCAATAATCTGGAGGACACCCTGTGGTGTGGCTGGTAGTCTGGAGGGCTCTCTGCTATGATGCTGATAATCTTGAGGGCTTCCTGTCGAGTGGCTTATAGTCTGGAGGGCTTCCTGTGGTATGGCCAATAATCTGGAGGACGCCCTGTGGTGTGGCTGGTAGTCTGGAGGGCTCTCTGCTATGATGCTGATAATCTTGAGGGCTTCCTGTCGAGTGGCTTATGGTCTGGAGGGCTTCCTGTGGTATGGCCAATAATCTGGAGGACACCCTGTGGTGTGGCTGGTAGTCTGGAGGGCTCCCTGTGGTATGGCCAATCTGGAGGACACCCTGTGGTGTGGCTGGTAGTCTGGAGGGCTTCCTGTGGTATGGCCAATAATCTGGAGGACACCCTGTGGTGTGGCTGGTAGTCTGGAGGGCTCTCTGCTATGATGCTGATAATCTTGAGGGCTTCCTGTCGAGTGGCTTATAGTCTGGAGGGCTTCCTGTGGTATGGCCAATAATCTGGAGGACACCCTGTGGTGTGGCTGGTAGTCTGGAGGGCTTCCTGTGGTATGGCCAATAATCTGGAGGACACTCTGTGGTGTGGCTGGTAGTCTGGAGGGTTTTCTGCTATGATGCTGATAATCTTGAGGGCTTCCTGTCGAGTGGCTTATAGTCTGGAGGGCTTCCTGTGGTATGGCCAATAATCTGGAGGACACCCTGTGGTGTGGCTGGTAGTCTCGAGGACTCTCTGCTATGATGCTGATAATCTTGAGGGCTCCCTGTCGAGTGGCTTATAGTCTGGAGGGCTTCCTGTGGTATTGCCAATAATCTGGAGGACACCCTCTGGTGTGGCTGGTAGTCTGGAGGGCTTCCTGTGGTATGGCCAATAATCTGGAGGACACCCTGTGGTGTGGCTGGTAGTCTGGAGGGCTCTCTGCTATGATGCTGATAATCTTGAGGGCTTCCTGTCGAGTGGCTTATAGTCTGGAGGGCTTCCTGTGGTATGGCCAATAATCTGGAGGACACCCTGTGGTGTGGCTGGTAGTCTGGAGGGCTTCCTGTGGTATGGCCAATAATCTGGAGGACACCCTGTGGTGTGGCTGGTAGTCTGGAGGGCTCTCTGCTATGATGCTGATAATCTTGAGGGCTTCCTGTCGAGTGGCTTATAGTCTGGAGGGCTTCCTGTGGTATGGCCAATAATCTGGAGGACACCCTGTGGTGTGGCTGGTAGTCTGGAGGGCGTCCTGTGGTATGGCCAATAATCTGGAGGACACCCTGTGGTGTGGCTGGTAGTCTGGAGGGCTTCCTGTGGTATGGCCAATAATCTGGAGGACACCCTGGTGTGTGGCTGGTAGTCTGGAGGGCTCTCTGCTATGATGCTGATAATCTTGAGGGCTTCCTGTCAAGTGGCTTATAGTCTGGAGGGCTTCCTGTGGTATGGCCAATAATCTGGAGGACACCCTGTGGTGTGGCTGGTAGTCTGGAGGGCTTCCTGTGGTATGGCCAATAATCTGGAGGACACCCTGTGGTGTGGCTGGTAGTCTGGAGGGCTCTCTGCTATGATGCTGATAATCTTGAGGGCTCCCTGTCGAGTGGCTTATAGTCTGGAGGGCTTCCTGTGGTATGGCCAATAATCTGGAGGACACCCTGTGGTGTGGCTGGTAGTCTGGAGGGCTTCCTGTGGTATGGCCAATAATCTGGAGGACACCCTGTGGTGTGGCTGATAGTCTGGAGGGCTCCCTGTGGAGTGGCCGATAGTCTGGAGGGCCCTCTGCTGAGTGGATGTTAGTATGGATCTGTGATTTTATTGATGGTCTGTGTGTGTGGTCTCTGGTGATCTGAAGGCATCAGGTTTATCTGGATGATAATGGGAAGGGCTGATTGTTTAGCTGATGGTCTGAGAGGTTTTTGTAGTCTGGCTGTTATCTAAATGACTCCCCCATTGTCTCTGGTGATGTAAAGGCCTCATTTTTGCCAGGTTGATTGTGTGAAGGTCTGATTGTTTAGCTGATAGTCTGAAGGTTTCTGTTGTAGTCTGGCTGGTATCTGAATGACTCCCCATTGTTTCTGGTGATATAAAGGCCTCATTTGTGCCAGGATGATTGTGTGAAGGACTCATTGTTTAGCTGATGGTCTGAAGGTTTCTTTGTGGTCTGCCTGGTATCTGAATGGCTCCCTGTGGTCTCTGGTGATGTAAAGGCCTCACTTTTGTCTGGCTAAATGCATTGTGTGAAGGACTAATTTTCTAGCTGGTGGCCTGAAGGGGTTTGTGGCCTGCCTGGTATCTGAATGACTTGCAGTTGTCTCTGGCGATCTGAAGGCCTCAAGTTTGTCTTGATGATGGTGTGAAGGGCTCATTGTCTAGCTGGTGGCCTCTATAAGGTTTCTTTGTGGTCTGCCTGGTATCGAATGGCCTAGTGATCATGTTGCCTGTTAGATGTTTTGCTACTTCTGCAAACAAAATGATACAAAAATCAATCCATCAGTCTGTGCATAAAATGTGTAAGTCCAGAAATTTTTGATATACCCCTCCCATGAAAGGGGGTTGAGATATAACCCCACCTCACCACACCCCACCCATTCTATTTACAATAACAATAAAGTGCACCAAATAAAGGAAAATGGTATGGATGCACATACACAAAAACTAGTTTTTCCACTATGGGTATATTTTTGTACTATATTAGATGATTTGGTTTTCAGCTACATGGTCTCAAATGACTAATAACTTAGTTGAAAACTCACTTATATGTTTCTGCTAATACTGCATATACTCGTAAATCACTTTGGCAGTGACTCAGCCATTGGCATCAGTCATTTTTGTTTACTGGTCAGTCATTGCAAGGTTTTTTTTTATTTTAATCCATATTTGGTTCTTGTGTCAGTCATTTGATATTCGCGAGCATTTTAATGCGATGGTTCGAGATGCTGAAGAATCTAATGAGTCTCATTAAGTCTTATGTAATTTTTTTCTTTTGTACCTATATATTTGTTAGTGTATCCTATATGCCGTGTAATTACTTATGTACAATGACCCTGCACAAACAAACTGATTCCTCTGAAAAAGTGAACAAAGACATAGTACAATAACAGGGTGTCAGGTTTCCTAACCATTCTCCTCTATACTATGCCTTCAGTCATAATGTCAGTCTTGATTGTCAGTCAATTAGTTCTGTTGTCATTCATTTTGTCTGTAAGACATTGCTGTCAGTCATTCTGTCAGCCAGTCATTTTGTAAGTCAGACAGGCAGCCATTTAGTTTGTGGGCAGTCATCTTGTGTCAGACTGTGTCAGTCATTTAATCAGTGAGTGACTTACTGGGCTGTTCCAATATCGGTTATCGAGAAACTTGGAATTTCCACAGGGGTTGCTATATGTTTGACCCTGGAAATTCCACAGGCTTTGTTGATTTTGACCCTGGAATTTCCACAGGCTTTGTTGATTTTGACCCTGGAATTTCCACAGGCTTTGTTGATTTTGACCCTGAAAATTCCACAGGCTTTGTTGATTTTGACCCTGAAATTTCCACAGGCTTTGTTGATTTTGACCCTGGAAATTCCACATGCTTTGTTGATTTTGACCCTGGAATTTCCACAGGCTTTGTTGATTTTGACCCTGGAATTTCCACAGGGGTTGCTATGTTTGACCCTGGAATTTCCACAGGCTTTGTTGATTTTGGCCCTGGAATTTCCAAGGCTTTGTTGATTTTGACCCTGGAATTTCCACAGGCTTTGTTGATTTTGACCCTGTAATTTCCACAGGCTTTGTTGATTTTGACCCTGAAATTTCCACAGGCTTTGTTGATTTTGACCCTGGAATTTCCACAGGCTTTGTTGATTTTGGCCCTGGAATTTCCACAGGCTTTGTTGATTTTGACCCTGTAATTTCCACAGGCTTTGTTGATTTTGACCCTGTAATTTCCACAGGCTTTGTTGATTTTGACCCTGAAATTTCCACAGGCTTTGTTGATTTTGACCCTGGAATTTCCACAGGCTTTGTTGATTTTGGCCCTGGAATTTCCACAGGCTTTGTTGATTTTGACCCTGAAATTTCCACAGGCTTTGTTGATTTTGGCCCTGGAACTTCCACAGGCTTTGTTGATTTTGACCCTGAAATTTCCACAGGCTTTGTTGATTTTGGCCCTGGAAATTCCACAGGCTTTGTTGATTTTGACCCTGAAATTTCCACAGGCTTTGTTGATTTTGGCCCTGGAATTTCCACAGGCTTTGTTGATTTTGACCCTGAAATTTCCACAGGCTTTGTTGATTTTGACCCTGAAATTTCCACAGGCTTTGTTGATTTTGGCCCTGGAATTTCCACAGGCTTTGTTGATTTTGACCCTGAAATTTCCACAAGGCCATTCATGCATTGTACCCCAGAATTTCCACAGGGCACAAAATGAATGAGGGATTTCCACAGGGGTTGCTTCAAATTTCCACAGGGGGTGTACAAAAGACTGAAATTTCCACAGGGGTAGAGCCATTTTGGAAAATTTGGAGTTTCTTGGAACAGCTTGTGTCACCCAGTGAATCATTGTAGTCATTGAGTCAGACATTTTATCAGTGAGTCAGTCATTCAGTAGTCATTCATTGTTTCAGTTAGTCGGTCAAGTTATGTGTAACGTAAGGGTATCATGAAAGGCAGAGGGAGGCTTCAAAAACACTGGGCTTGTATACAGATTGCATAGTCATCTTAATTCCCGATCACCGCATCAGTCAATTGCTGGCTTGCACATGACATCATCGGCAGCCATGTTGGTGTACAGGAACAAAAGAAAGTTCATTTGTTGCTCTTTGTTCTGTACACCAATGGCCACTGCGCTTTTGTGATTTTATTCCCATAGGAATGTGTGCAACCCAAGAATAGCCTCAAGTATTTCAGTCATTGTATCTGAGTCAATCAGCCATCCATTGTGTCAGTCAGTTGTATAATTAATTATCCACAATAAATGGTGACAAATGGTCAATGGAGTGACTGCCAGAAGCTGCTGCATTATGAGCATACTACCAGACCTATGTACCAGAAAAACCTGACATTTGTAGTCACAATTATCAGTTCCTCACAACTCTGAAAGGAAAGAAGAATATGCCCAAAAATGTGCCTGACGATCCATCATCTCTTTTTCCCAGCCACTGATCACTGGGATCATTAAATGAAAAAAAAAATCCAACTTACATCTTGTAGTGCTGGCTTGTAAAGAGTCAGACGTGTGAATGTCCACATTTTTAATGGAAACAATTAGTTAACTCTGTGAATAAAAATACAAAAGTACATTGTTGTTGACAACCCTTATTATTGTATCCGACTCTGGCCTAGCCCGAATTTCAGCCGTCGTTTCTTTCTACACTTCAACAACGAGTGTCGGAGTGTAGGAATAAAAGACGGCTGGAATCCTCTGGGCATTTGCATGCAGTCACTTTGACTTACTCTAATAATATGTGATAAGTCAAGCTGCCTTTTAGCAGCTTCCTTCCATCGCACAACTAACACTATAACTCAGAGGTTTTGTAAAGCTAGCTACTGAGTTGCTTAGATGTTTTATCCAGGGAACGAACGTTTTGAAAACACGACAAAATAAGCTTAAGTCGAATTTATGAACACCAAAAATACATTGAGTCACAAATATAAAACTGTAGTGTGGCTTTGACAGCTTTCATTATTCGGGAACGATAGTTCAGCACTTACCGGCATTATTTCCTCACTTTCTTGCGACTTTCTTATAAAGCGAGCGTACGTTTGCTTTGCCTTTCTTTGCGAGGGTGAACCACCGGGGTGAACCACATGGCAGCCATTTGTTCTTTCCGAGCGAAAAGATTTGCATTTTAAATTTGGCGCTACAATAGTTTCCAGGGTCGCGCGATTCGAAATAAAAGCTTGCAGTGGCTTGCAGTATATTGATTACCGCTTTCTAACCTAACTTCTTCTGGCTTTACTTTTTTTAATGACATTGTTTCTCAGTTCTGTAGCCGTGGAATATGGATATATTTTTAATTTCCCTTTGAATGAATTATTTCCGCCATTTTCCCATGATTATTACCCATGATGCAATTGCTTGAAGGAAAGCGCGCGCTGACCTCTGGGAAGACGGAAACGTGGAGGCGCGCGCACGCCTACAACAAAAAAAATTCCCTTGAAATGGCGCGCGAGCAAACAAGGGAACAAAACAGATCTTCATTTTATATTTACTCGAAAGAATGCAATTTTAAAATTTATAAGAAACTTGAAATTAAGGAAAATTAGTTATTAACCAATTATATTTGTTTTCGTCAGGTCAATTAGCACTGCTAATTGGTGTCATTGAATTTGACTTTCAGCGAGATCAGAAGCATTTCAAAATGTCGCTCAAAAAATTCAAATGGATCAGATAGAAAACGCAAAGAAAGGGCTCTTCGCCCTGACGTGGCTAAATATCCTTAATATCTATCACTTCATAGTGACTTTCCCACGTAGGTGCTACCAGGGATCTAAGTTACAGGTGACTATTGACAGCACGTGGGAATATACTGTTCAGTACCCTGTACGCGCACTTCTCAAGTTTTTAGTTTTCCTTCCCGTTACTGGTCCTGTATGTTTCGTCTCTGGTGTCATCTTTGGAGTCGCGGTCGTCTGTGCTGTGGTGTTCCTTTGCTGTGCTTCTATCGTGGGTGGACTAACTTTCTGTAGTTTCTGGGTATTGTCACCCATATTGATACCCTTGATGATTTGCCTTGGTTCTATCTACGTGCCGTTCTGCATGTGCTATCTCATCAAAGAAGAAATGGATGAGCTTCCACGAATTCCAAGCTGGAGACTTCTTTTCGAAGCAACTGCTGTATATATCGCGGAGAAGTTAAAAGAGTTTCGAACCAGTCCGTTTGATGCCATAGACAGGTTGTTGTTTTATATGACTCCGTACATTATACAAGACTTACTGTTGCCGGAAGGGAGGCCTCTTCGTCGGGAGAGAAACTCTTATTTTCGTCAACAAAGAATTCGAAGGAGAAACAAAAGGGAACAAGGTAGGTTTGGTAATGAGAAAATGCATGTTATTTCAGGTATTCCGCGCTCGGTTTTACCGATGTAAACCGTTTGATTTCTTTTGTTTAAGGCTCCCGAAAATCAATGCTCAGAAGATTATTATCTTTTATCGACGAGTTGGCATGGAAACCTAGCCGATGGATTCCAGAATACTTGACATTGAGGGTTATCCTGCTGCCCATGTGGGTGCCTCTTGTTTGCTTCTGGGCGTTCTGGGCATTCGTATTTGCGCCTTTCATCACTGCAAAGAACACCTTAAAAAGGTAAGCGAAGATCGTATTTAGTGCGATATCGACACACCAGAACAATATATGTTTTCAAACTAATTTGTGCGTCAAACTAATTTTTGCGTCCCCATTTTCGACTCTGCAAGTTTCACTGCAACTTTTTTTTTTCGCCCAACAGATTACTATCCTATATCGACGAGTTGGCATGGAAACCTAGCCGGTGGATCCCACAATACTTGTCGTTGAGGATTATCCTGTTGCCCGTGTGGATGCCCGCTGTTTGCTTCTGGGCGTTCTGGGTTGCATTGTTGCACCTATCATCTCTGTAATGAATGCCATCAAAAAGTAAGCGACGTAAACACTGATCACGAGCACTGATACAGTATTTAAGCTCTTCAATTTCTGGACGAAATATGCATAGACTTTCGACATGTAGACAGATCGGCAACCCGAGTCTCTGTAGTTCCTGTTTTCATTCAAAATTTCACCGATTTCTTGCTACATTTGACGAAATCCTTATCAAAAGAGGATCTTCTGTCACCTTCTTATAAGGTAAATGGTCCCAAATGGTTTTGGCCGTGTGGTGTTGAAAAACGACAATTTTTATCGGGGATTGTTTGATATATTTTACGGTTAGCCATGCCTTGATCGAGAATTCTGGGATCACAGTTTCGGGGTGTGGTATCTTTCACGAATCAAGGTTGAAACTGGTAAATCCAAGAGCCGAATTAATTAGCTGAATCACAGATCAGACCTTCACTTGCTTGTCAGATCTTGCTAATGTCTCGGATGTCTATCCTCAATTTTTCCGGAGTTTCACAGAGTAGCCTTTATGTTCTTTCGTCCACACAGATTACTATCCTATATCGACGAGTTGGCATGGAAACCTAGCCGGTGGATCCCAGAATCCCTAATTATGAGGATTATCCTGTTGCCCGTGTGGGTGTCTGCTGCTTGTATCTGGACATTCTGGGTGTGCATTTTATTTGCGCCTTTAATCTCAGCAAAGAATGTCATAAAAAAGTAAGTGAAGATCCAATGCAGTTTAACGCGCGATATATACAGCGATTTCAGATGACTACGAGAGTAATTTGCAATAAAAGCGCATACAATTACTTTGCAATCACTCCTATAGGTTTCATTCAAATTTGGTGTACACATTGCATGCGATAGACCACGTTAAATTAATTAATAAATCTAATAGTCAGGAAATGGAATCTGTAATTGTAGCGTCGGGTTTGGCATGGGATACAACGTGGACTTGAACTTGGACGCCAATTGGATTCTTACTAAAGTTTATAGCAATTATACAATTCGATCTGAAAGCATATATACAGCAAATTAATCTAAATGTTTCAGCTGAAATTACATAAACTTTGAACGATATTGAAATAACATGTATTTCACTTACTTCTATGCGATATCCAAATCAAGTATCAATAAATCTTGTTCCTTCATTTCAGTATGAATTTTTAGGTTTATATAGCAGTTCGTAAAGTCCTTTTGTTTTCTCTGTGTTATAAAGGGTGTGCCTTAACTGGTATTAATTTTCGCGACCAACCAATCATTAAATGTCAATCAATGTCAATCGCTAGCTATTTAACAAAACAGTAATTTCAATTCTACACATCAGTACTCTGTCCGTACCATATCATCAATGTAAAACTGAAAAGTTAAAAAAAGTTTCTGATATGGATGCGTACATTTCTTGGTATCTACAAGAGAAAATAATCATTTTCTCTTGGTATCTATTAGAGAGACGCCTTTATTTAAACAAATTATATCTGCATGTTGCCCCAGGGTTAATCGGATATAAAAATGACGGGATATGCTGTAATTGACTCAGTGAGGAAAAAGGAAAAAAGTAGGACCATACTTCCAGACAAACTGAGCTGAAGCGTCGTATGGCGACCGTACGGTTCTTACGCCCACGCCAGAGATTTCGGCCATGACAGTCGCTATCCTGGTGTTGAATTGCTCAGTAGCTAGATACCTATGGGTGAGAGAACGCCCGGCCACCAGACCATATAAGGACGCCCCTTGTACCGTTAGTGAACAATCAACTAATAAATTATGCATCACCAAGGTATTTATAGGACTGAAGAATGTGTTAGAGATCCATGTGGGGCACGTTTTTTTTTTTTTAACTAGTAGTAGCTTATCTCGCGATAATGGAGAAATACTGTTCACAATTGCCGTTTAGCATATTTTTTTACACTTATTCCAATAGTAAGCATTACATTGACAAGGGAATGAGTTTCTTTTTGAGTTGCACGTTTGCGCATGCGCGCACACGTGTGTCTCTGGGTAATTTGAAGCTCGGGAAGTGTAACAATGGAACGGAATTCACCTGGTCTACTCCCAGGCGCAGAAAAGTCCAAAAGCACGCGCTATTTCTCAGAATAAACTTTAATTTAATAACCTGGCTGGAATAATTTGTAAAAATGTCGGTAGCCGGTAAACATTTTTTTGTCGTTAATCGGTATTTCTTATCCAAGTTTGTCGGTAGTCGGTAAAGTTTATGGCCGATTTTTCATCATTAGTCAGTTAACCTCATCCAGCTGATGTAATATTATCGTGGTAAAGGCCTTATTTGGTTTCACCGCACTCATATTACACGGCAGCCGCGTTTATCGGCACAGTTTCGGGGCGTGGTAAATTTTGGCTGAATCACGGATCAGATCTTCTGACTTTAAAGCCGGGAAATACGAGGCACAAAATCCCTCAACTTGTCGCACAACGTTGCTGCGTTGCAAGTTGATGATCGATGTTGCGCGTTTTTCATCTCGCGCCATAAAATGTCGCGCAACAAAAACATTTGTTGCAGGTTGTGAAAACTTGTTGCGCGAAGTAGAGGCCGGGTCTACTTTGAGACACAAAGTCTGGCTTTGTTGCTCGTTTTTCATCAAACACAACTTGAGGCGCAACATTTTGCCTACGATTCGAGTTGATTTGTCAATAGAAATGAAGTGCTAAGGGGCCACATTCGCCTTGGTCTCGCATGTGTGATCATCAAAACAAAATGTTGGGCGACAAGTTGTGGGATTTTGTGTCTCGTATTTCCCCTGCTTAAAGGGGCTGTGTCACGGTTGTTTCAACAAAATGTTATGAAAAAAGACCAGTATCATACATAAACAACTCAATCTTGCATTATATAGGAATTCTTACGATTGATTTTACAGCTTTTGTTATCAAATTCCCAAGTTTGAAATGCCATTTCGTAATCAAATTCCATCCGCTTGATAACACACGAAAATGCTCCAAATTTATGCTTATCTAGCAGTTAAAAGGTTATTTAACAAACCTAGATGGTTATTTTGTTCATTCATTGAGGATTTGACTGCATTTAAACTACCTAAATTGACCCTAAAATCGTGACACATCCCCTTTAAGATCTTGTTAATGTCCACGACCAAGATCTATTTATCCACAGTTCCATCTCTGCCAATTTCACCATGCTGCAGTTTATAACTTGTGTTTCCCGTCCCACAGATTACTATCCTTTATCGACGAGTTGGCATGGAAACCTAGCCGTGGATCCCAGAATCCTTGACATTGAAGATCATCCTGCTGCCCGTGTGGGTGCCTCTAGTTTGCTTATGGACATGCTGGGCACTGGCATTTGCGTGTTTCCTCTTTGAAAAGATCGTCGTAATAAAGTAAGCGAAGATCCATTTTAGCGCGATATAACTACACTAAATACAGTTATGCTCTTCAGAGTAGCAGGCGTGTAGCTGTCTGCTACTCTGTTGTTGGTGTTTTTTAAAGTCTGAATTTTCTAACTTTAAAATTTGATTTTTTTCGATGAAAGCAAGTGCGCGACGTCAGAGATAGGAAAATGTATGTCCTTGTATTATTCTCTATATATTTTACAGATAGCCGGCCACGGTTTATTGCAAATCTGAATCACGAATCAGACCGTCAGGGCCGCATTGAAGATAATTATTATGCCCATGATCAATTTCTCTACAGAGCCATTCTTGCCAGTTTCACTGCAGCTTATACTGTGTGTGACGAGATTAAATACTCGGTCGTGTATGTGGCGCGGGCTGTTGGCACCTGGTACTACCAGAAGATAGGGAGAGTTATCATGTTTATTAATGGCGGAGCCATCCGGAATTCGTCACAGGTAACATTTAACATACGCAGTGATTTCTCAGCTTCTGGACAAAACTAGTGTCTTCCTTAGGGCTTCTTCCTTGGCCCAGAACCATATGCTCATCATCCTGCTAAAAAAAAAACACTCATGCCAGTAACCCGGCGCACCTTCGCCAATTCTTTGGGTTTACTTCCGTGGGCATTTTATTTCTAGTGAGTTATTCGAACGAAAATTAAAGCCAATATTCTGAAAGAGAACTATTTCTTCAATAGCTTTCCCAAGTTTTAGACTGGTATCTTGCAAGCGAACGAATGTGCAAACTGTTTACTTATGTAAAATGTATGGCGCCGCCATGTTGGAGTCCCTCAGAAAGATATTCTTTGAGCTGCGAGACATTTCCGACCACCAAACTGCGTTTTGGCTTCCGTCAATCAAACCTTTTTACAAGACCATGCATGTTTTCTGAGTTTGGTTTGCATTTTACAGTGAACAATTCTGTTTTGAAGTCTAGCTAGCCCCTATTATGAGATGACAAGATCTATCGAGAATGCCTCCGTGAAATCACCCAGAGTTGTACTCGTTTGATTGACGGAAGCCAAACCGTGGTTTGTTGGTCGGTGTAGAGTTTACAGAATTATTTAAATCGCAGAACACTCTCAAAATATCGCACGCATCCAGTTCCCTTTATAATTTTACCAAAGCGAAGGAGTTATAACTGGTTTTGTTTTCCATTTCTGCACTTTGTTTCCTAAATGCATTTCTCTGACTATAGCGAGTACTATTTCATTCACAGAATGGGGCTGACACCTTATCAATCAACTTGCTAACTTCCCCTCTACCCTGGGGATTTGGCTGGATGCAGTCCCTTTTAAACTCCATTTATGACGTCATTGTCCGTAACCAAGCAACGGTCGGGCTGGTCGCTATATTCATGACACCTTTGTTGGTGTTTTTCGCGCCAACTGGTTTAGCCCTCATCTTCCTGTGGCTCTGGTACCGCATGTGTGCATTCACCATTGTTGTCATGGTAACAGTGGTGGACAGCGGTATCCAGAAGAGCAAGGCCACATTAAATCGCTGATCCGGACAGGATCGAAAAACTTAGTTTAGATAGGAACCAAATACTCAAGTACGTAAACCGACTACTCCCCTCCCTCCTAACAAACGAACCTTGCTAAAAGCTTAGCCTGAATTTCTCCGTCTTTTCTTCCGGGAGCGTTGGAGTGTAGGAAGAAAGACAGCTGAAATTCAGGCTAAGCTTTAGCAAGGTTTTCATATGTTGCAGTTGTCGTGAACAAAACTCATTGTTCCCCTCTACTAACTATGTTCTGCAGCAGCTATTTGTGAAGAAATATGTTCTGCAACATATGGAAACCTGTGGCGTTTGCAATTTCTACAACGGCACGTGGCAACTCGTGTTGCAGGAATAGCCCGTGTTCTATCTCTGCAAAAGCTGCAACTGGAGTTTGCTGCGACACCCGGTTTGATCCATACAGGTGCGGATCCAGGAATTTCTGAAAGGGGGGCCGGGCCGGATAGTGAAAACATGGGCGAAAAGTTTAAATTTCCTCAAGCAGATACAGTAAATGTATGGGAAAATCTGCCCCCCCCCCCCTAAAAATCCGCCCCTGCCATATGTTTACAACTGTCGCCGAACAACTTTGTTCACGATAGCTGTTGCAGAACAAGTTTGTCCACGACAGACTGCGACGCGGGAACCGGGCTTTACTCATTTAGGCAGGTCAATTTTCACTGTGTCTGGTTCACCACCACACTAGCGACCACTGCACGGCGCGGCACGCGCGAAAAAAGTCTCTTGTATTATATAAATCACCCTAAACATTTCTGTTATTTCTACACACGTTTGCCGTTGTGACATAATGCGCCGTTATGTCGATAGTGTGTGAACCAGCCAGCTAGAAGCCATTGTGTATCAGGGAATTTCTGTAGAACCCAATGATCCATGGGGAAAGCTGAATTTCCCAAGGCACACACATGTTCAGAATTCACCATGGATAGATGAGAAATCCGACATCCCTTCCCCATAATTCCCTGTGTATCTAATTCTGCTAAAATGTAAATATAGGTCGGCTGTCATCTCCCTCCGATCTCCTCTGGTCAGGCCGTTCTTTTGGTCTGGCCAGACTACAATCCCTTTTTTCGCAACTGGTCATCAAGAAATTAGACTGAATTGGACTAATGTTCCCCTGGAAAAAGTGATACGAGTATTTTGGACCCAAACCCCTATAATTTCATTTCGTATTCAGATTTTTTCGGTTTGAGCTATCTGTCTGATGCAACATTTCGAAACTAGGCGGGTATACTTTTTGTGCAGAGAGCTGTTGGTATCGATACGTAAGAGCTACACAAAACAACCAATCAGAGCTAACCACGAAGGCGACGCGCCTGCACTATAAACATCCAGCGGGCTTCCCATTAGCACTAGATAGTCAACACAGCTCAAAACGGGTGAAATAATGTCCTCAATATATTGGATATTTTCCTCTTTTATAGTAATATTTTGGGAAATTCAATTAAAAGGTAGGTAGATATACCTTATATGTGCCTTTCTCTAGACTGAAAGTCATTTGATGCAGCAACTGATCTATTTTTTCATACATCTGTTCCAGTTGTACAATGTAAATTGTCGACTATAGAAGTTCAAAAACATTTGGATACGGGGAAGAAACTGCTTTCTGCCGGGCAACTTTCTGATGCTTTGACACATTACCATGCTGCAGTTGGTAAGTCTTGGATGTATGGCTTGTTTCGTATCCAGATCTCCCGCTCTCTCTGGTTTATATGTGTTTACGCGTCCCGAAATGTGAAACATTTCCAGTGAAAGATTGGATTGTCCTAAAGTGAAACCTTCAAGTTTAGGAAATTCATCTTATTACAACTGAATCAACAAGTTTCTCTGTTTGGGTGTCAATTTGGTGGGTTTGCCCTGCTTTACTCAATAAACGTTGGATGTGATCAAATAAATCCTACATCTTTATATGCTAGCAACTAGTTTTAAGTTGACAACATGTGAATTTCTCTGAGTCTGACTGGTGAATCTCTCCAAGTTTAAATCCCCCACAATACATCAGTTTTAGATGTATTAGATTTCTCGAGAATTGTATTTATATATTTGCTCTCATCATGATTCTGCTTTTCTCCTTCATTCAAGAAAGTAATTTTGCTTATACAATAAACACATGACAATTGCAGACAGGTGGAACAATTTATCACTATATTATTTTTAACTATCTTTTTATTAGAGGGAGACCTTACTTTTTTATAATTGAATGTATGAATAAATGCTTAAATATGTGTTTGATATAGATATAGTATCTTTAATGTAAAAGCCTTCAAGGCAGAATGATTTTAGTATTTCAATGCAAACTGATTAGTTAGGAGTACTTTACACCATCCAATAGAATGATGCCAGCATTCAAATTATAATGCACTGCAATGAGTTTGTTCATGGTCTTGCTCTTATTTTGTATGCCTTTGCTATATTTGTCTAAACAGTCTCAAGAAACTCTGTGAGACTCACTGCAAAACATTTGCTAGAAAGATAATAACAGTACTTTGTAGTAATTTTGCCCATTCTCTTTTTTTCAGATGGGGATCCAGATAATTTCCTTCCACACTTCCAGCGAGCAACAGTTTTTCTTGCATTAGGCAGATCAAGATCTGCTTTACCTGATCTTGATAAAGTACTTGAATTGAAACCTGATTTTTATAAGGTAACGTAATATTGGTATAATATCAGAAACTTACTGGTATTTTTCCACACTGTTGCTACAATGAATAGCTGCTACAAGTAATTTTAACATTTATGTAACTGATTCTTTTGTGAACTTGGAATAGTTACAAACCCATGCATGAGGAAATTATTGAATTTTCACTAATTACAGCTTGTGTTGCAAGTGGAGGTTTTTCTTGGGCTATTATCCTAAGCATTCCATTGTAGGAAAAAAATCATCAGATAATTCAAGGCTCCAATCTGGAAAGTCAGAAATGAAATAAAAAGTATTGAAACTTGTTAGGGAAAATCTGTAAAAATTCTCCTGAGAGAAGACTTTGGCTAGTGATTAAAACTAATAAAATTACTTTTGCTTTGACTGACAGCTGAATAACAACTTAATTATTTATATCTCCAATTTGTCTGAGTTCTGCCCATATTCAATGCTGTACATGTACAGATGTACTTGGTAATACTGGGGAATAACTCTATTTCTTTGTTGATTTCAGGCTAGAGTCCAAAGAGGAAATCTTCTGTTAAAGCAAGGTCGCTTTGATGAAGCACACATAGATTATGAAAGAGTGGTAAGCACTGGGAAATAACTTTATACCTGTTGCATTTTATTTTACTGATAATGTAATTAAGGCAGGTCTTTTTGAAGTGCCACTCAAGGCAGAAATCAACCACATTTCATCAAAAAGATCCATTATGCAATAGAACAGTAGCAAAAGAAAAATTTGTTTTGCCTGCGCCATGAATATTTTACAGATTTTTGAATATTTCCAATTGACTTTTTTTTTCATTCAACTATGCGTGCTGACGTAACAACAAGACAAAGAAAATTCTTCTTTTTTTGTCTTGTTGTTACGTCACAGGAACCATTGTTCTGGACTGAAGAGCTTCTCCCCCAAGATGCATTGCATATAGTTGAACAGAAAAAAAACAGCAATTGGATATATCCAAAAATCAATAAAAGTATTCACGACATGCAGAAAAACATTTTAATTTCACTACTCGTCCATTGGATAATTGATCTTTTTGATAAATGTGGTTGATTTCTGCCTTGAGTGGCACTTTAAATGTGTGTAGGTGCTGCTCTGCCCATAAGTTTTCTTGATACTTGACTTAACCTGCCATGCAATATTTTTCTTCTTGTTGCAGCTCAGATTGAGTCCTGACAATACAGATGCTCTGCAACAGGTTGGCCATAATGAAAATTTATTTAATCAAACTATTCTTAATAATTACAGTTTCATAAAGCAAATCCTTGTAGATTATAAACTCAGTTTGCACATGGTGCCATAGAGATTGCATGCCAATTATTGTGCTGCCATTTTCAGGGCCCGACACGACCATATGGTTGCCAATGGTGACTAGGTTGAGGGTTTGGTGAGCAAGCATTTCAATTTAGTTGCTTAATGGTGACTTACCTTTCCAGTCTGTAGGTTTTTGAAAAAAATGCCCTTCTCAAAATTAGCCGTCAGCAGCATCAATTCAGGAGAAAAAATGGGACAAGATTTCTATTATGGTGGCCAAACTTATTCTATTTGGAGACTACCGGTAGAATTTTGTATTTAGGCGGCAATGGCACATCTCATAAAAAAATGTTGTCAGGCCATAATTTTGTTCCACAGAGTCTCCATCTAGCAACTGAATAATATGTCTATATACTTATCAAATAACATTGATGAGGAGAAATAATGGTTTGACAACCACCATAGTCACCAGCTGACCAGGGTTTGAAAACCTACTTGCATAAGCCTTATTTGTGTGAGAAATTCTATTTTTATTAGTGTGTGATCCATCTAAAAATATTGATGGGATGTGAAGCAATTTGGAGATTCTGTAGATGTGAAGAGATAAAAAGCTAATGGCCTGCCATTATTTTAGGGGTCCATATAAATTTCAGTACCATACAAGATAAAAAAATTCATATTATTATTTGTTTTAATGATTGTGTTTCAGCTGTCTTTGATAGAGCCAGTAAAGCGGAACGTCATGGAGGCTAAATATGCAATAGATCGAGGAGATTGTCACACAGCAATAGAACAACTTAATTATGCAATTGAGGTATGGACATGTAAAAATGGCTGATTGCATTTATAAACCACACCAGGGGGTGAGGACCTACAGAAAATTTTCCAGGGGGGTTGTTTTGGAGTCTGGAAATTCCACGGGAGGGGGTGTGTCTGGAGACTGGAAATTCCAAGGGGGAGGGGTAAAAAAGGTGACTTTCCAGGGACATTGTATCCCAAAATAGATTTTCCAGGGGTATTTTGCCAGAATAAATGGAAATTCCAGGGGAGGGAGTCCTTTATACGGGTGGGAATTCCAGGGAATGGGGTCTGTTTCACGAGTGGAAATTCCAGGGGAGGGGTCTTTTTAAGGGAGGTCCTCCAACCCCCGGTGCAGTTTAAAAATGTGATCAGCCAATGTATCAACATAAACTGACTGGAACTTATAAACACATTTTAAATAACAATTGCTTTTGATTGATGTTTGTTGTAAAACTATTAATGGTTTTGGCAAACATTTTTCCATTAATGGAAATTTTGAATGGGAATTTTATTCATTTTCCATTCAAAATAACCATAATTTATTTCTGCAGTTTTTCCCTGTGAAGAATATATTTTGTTTGATGTTTGTTGTGAAGTATGGATTGTTTCTGGAATAACACAGCAACATTAAGTTATTATTATAAATTATATGAATTTATTGTTTCTTCATTATATAGATTGCACCATGGGACCCAGAGCTACGAATGATGAGAGCTGATTGCTATGAGCGGCAAGGAGATCTTGTCAAGGCTATCTCAGATATCAAGTAAGCTAAACCAACTGTTGTTTTTTGAACTTCAAATATAAGGGATGTCAACTCCCAGTTTTGCTGGGAGTCTCAAGATTTTTCACTTTGTCGCCTTGGAAACATTCAAGACGACTGCTATACATTTACATGTACTGTTGTATTTCTCCAGGGAGAATTTCAGGAAATTGCTTCATTTCAAAGTGGTCTCCAGATTTTTGAAGCGCTGGGGCTGACATCCCTGAAATATGTGGGCATTGTTTTGAGTTTCCAGAGTGAGCTTCCAGACCAAAGTGGAACTTACTATTAAATAGAATACCTTATTTATAAATCTGAACCCTGACTTTATCTGGGGTAAACTGAATGGCCCACTTGCTGCGAAACAGGTGTAGATTTTGAAACTTATAGGACAATTCTCAAAACTTTTTTCTCTTTCAGACCAACCACCAAACTTATCAATGATAACACACAAGCATATTTTAGAATGAGCCAATTGCACTACCACATGGGAGAACTGGATGATGCTCTCAGGTAAGCAGGGATGTCTAGCGATGTTTTCTCTTGTAGATTATTGCAGGGCTTGACACTGCAACCATATGGTTGCCAATGGCAACTAAATTTGGGGGCTTGGTGACCACAATTTTAGAGCTACAATATCACCAAATTGCAGTTCCATCTTTCTGAGATCAGCTGCAATCAATGTACATTACGTGGCAATTAAATATTTGCATTTTGGCGACTAAATTTTTAAAGTAGGTGCCTAGGGAAAAAGTTAATTTTGGGCCCTGTTTGTGATTGATAATTATATGTCATTTAATATCTTTTTGTAGGGAAATCCGAGAATGTTTAAAACTTGATCAGGATCATAAAGACTGTTATCCATTTTATAAGGTAATAGCTATAGAATCTTTAACCTTAAAGTTAACATTTTTGACCTGCAATGAATTATTTTATAAATTTTACCTGGCATGAGTAATTATCTGGTTCTGAGAGACGGTTCAGAATTTTTCACATTTTCACCTAATTAATCTAATACATCCTTAGTAATATAGTCCCTTCATTCATAACTGGTACCATAAAGAAGGGTGTGGTCCCCTTCACCTCACCCTAAAGTTACTAAGGAATTTAGCTTTTATGTTCTTTTTATACCTTACTCCCTTTTTGTATGCCATTTAGAAAATGAAAAAACTCAACAAGCAGCTCAGTGCAGCCCAAGAACTCATCAACAGAGAAGAGTAAGTTGACTGTTGTTAGTCCCTATTAACAGTTTTACAAAGATTCATTCAAATTGGTTGCTTTGGGAAATGGTTGTTGAGAGCTATTATTATCACTCAAGCATTAAGATCCCAATTGTATTCCATGCTTCCATGATCAATTCCTGAAGCAATTGTTATTGCATGTGTATACATACTAGCTGATACCCATGAAAAATTCACAGGGATTGAATCTATTTAGTGTTCTAAAAACCCTCCACAGATGGTGAATTAATGGGAATTAAATAGAAATAAGCATATATTACCATGTTATGTAAGAGACTAGTACCACTAGACAGCCAACTGGTGTCTTTTTCTTGTATAATTGTACATGCTTGTTTTCTTTTTTCAGATATTATGATGCTGTTGAAAAATTGAAGAAAGCTCTCAAGACCGAGTCTAAAATTAGGCCAATTGTTGGGAAAGCAAGAAGGCAACTTTGCCATTGTAATATGAAGGTGGGAATCTTGAAAACCACAATATATTTTAACAACTCCTTTACCGTTTTCCTTTTGAGTTGCATGGCTCTGATTTCCGACGTTACCAACAGAATCGGCCCCTCCATGGTTTC